>CM061748.1:144821402-145381714 GCA_030979885.1 Lolium multiflorum | reverse complement strand
CTGAAGGGATGGTAGGGATTGGATGAGATTGGTCATGTAATAGTCATAAGATTGTTAGGGCATAGTGCCTAGTATCCGTAGATGTTACTTTTACATATTGTTGCAACTTGTTATGCTTAATGCTTGTCACTAGGGCCCGAGTGCCATGATCTCGATCTGAACATGTTATTATTTCATCATGATATTCATTGTTTATGGTCTTACTTGCAAGTTGTATACACATGTCGCTGGAACCAATGGCCCCAAGTGACAGTAAATCGACAACCGGAGGGAATGGTAGTGATGTAGATCACATGTGTTCACGGAGTGTTAATGCTTTGTTCCGGACTTTATTAAAAGGAGTACCTTAATATCCGGTAGTTCCCCTAGAGGCCCGGCTGCCACCGGCTGGTAGACAAAAAGATGTTGTGCAAGTTTCTCATTGCGAGCACGTACGATTATACATGGAACACATGCCTATTGATTGATTAGTACTTGATACTGCTTTATTATTATCCGCAAATGCCCCCGGTTTGATTGTTACATGAGTTTCTCTCATCCATGCAACGCCCGTTAATCATCCGTGTCGCGTATTTTAATCCGCCGTTTACTATAATCACTCAGTCAGGCCTTTGTTACTTTGTCACTGCTATTTCGCTACCTGCCATCGTTTATAAAATCACATTATCGATAAACCTTATAGCAAGTCTCTGCTTCTGTGCAGCTGAATTGACAACTCCGCCGTTAAGGCTTTCAAGTATTCTTTGTCTCCCCTTGTGTCTAATCTATCGAAAGTACTACGATACATCCCCTATACTTGTGGGTCATCAAGATTATTTTCTGGCGCCGTTGTCGGGGAGCATAGCTTTATTTGGAAGTTCACTCTGATTGATATTGTTCGCTGCAATTCTCCATCATGGGTAAACCTCGCGATACTAAGGTCGCCATATTACCATCCACTACAAGAAAAGGTACAACTCCGAGTACCTCTGCTGCTCTTGATTCACCATCTGTGATTGATAAACTTGTTTCACCGCCACATGCTTCACATGCTGGTACTTCTGCTGAATCTGAAAATTCTTATAATATTGATAATGTTTCTGCCGTGCTTGATGATAGTGGTTCATTGGGATCTTTTCTAGATGCTACAATTGCTAAGTCTAGACAAATTGAAAATACCGAAACTCCTAATGCTACTACACCTGTTAATTCACATGAACTTGATTATTCTAGTGATGATCTTGATGAAGATTATGTGGAGCTTAATGATGATTTTATTGAAAAATGCAATGCTACTACCGATGCAAGAAAAATTAAAAAGTTGCTTGCAGAACATGATATAAACTGTCTCCTGATCCTAAATTTGCTACATCTCCTATAAACATTAAGGATAAAGATTATGATTTTTCTCTTGATCTGTCTCATATAGCTATTGTTGAGAAAACACCCTTTTGTGGTACTGAAAAAGAAAGTGTTGTTGAACACATGACTTATCTACTTTGAGTAGCTTGTTTTCTGATGATGTTAAGATGCGTACTTACTTTGTTGCTAAAATTTTTCCATTCTCATTAAAGGATGACGCTAAAACTTGGTATAATAATTTGCCACCTAATTCTATTAAAAGTCCAAAAAGAATTGCTTGATGTTTTCTTCCTAAATACTTTCCGCTAGTGCTCAAATATAGCTTTAAGAATTTATAATTTTGATCGTGAAGATGGAGAGAAATGTCTGAGGCTTGAAGTAGATTTTGTTCCTCTCTTATTAGAGCTCGGCCTGACCATGAGGATTTGGAAAAGCATGATTTACTTGATATATTTTGCAGTGGACTAACCATTGAGTCTAGGGGTACACTCCGGGATAGTTGTGCTGGCTGCAGCCAGGAAAAAGAACTCCGTACGCCTAAGAATTATTGGCTAAAATAGGTCGGAATCATGATGATTGGACTACACTTGAACCACCCCAACACCGATATTGAAGAAGAGGGGGAATTGAATTGAATGATGAAGATATGAGGGAAGCCAAGAAGTCTCTCAAGGAGAAAGGTATTAAACCTGAAGATGTGAAGAATCCTCCCATAGAAGATATATGTGAGATAATTCCCCTTCATCCATGATTGAGGTAAATTCCCTTCAATGCTTAGATGAGTTTGATAATTATATTGTTAAGCAAGAAAATTTTAATATGAGAGTAGAGAATCATTTAATGGAAAATTCTCGAGCTATTAGTGAATTGCATGATATTGTGGAGAGAACCTCCAATGATGTTAAGATGCTTGTTAAACATTTTCATATGGTTCAAACTCAAATTGATCAACTCACTAAAGTACAAAATGACTTGTTGGGAAATAATGCTAAAGAAAAACATGCTTATGAAGTAACAACTAGAGGTGGTGTTTCCACTCAGGATCCTCTATATCCTGAAGGACATCCAAAAAGAATTGAACAAGATTCTCAACGAGTTGATGATAGTGCTCCATCTAAGAAAAAGAAAAAGAAACATAAGAATGTTGTAGAATCCTCTGAACCCGTTAATGATCCTAATAGTATTTCTATTTCTGATGCTGAAACTGAAAGTGGTAATGAACATGATAAAGATAAAGATAAGAATGATACTCCTGATAAAGAAGAGGTTGAAGAAGAACCTAAAAAGCATGCTAAAAATAAAAAGTATACTAAAGAAGATTTTATTGCTAAGAAACATGGTAATGAAAGAGAACCTTGGGTTCAAAAGCAAATGCCTTTTCCTGCCAAGAAACTAAAATCAAAGGAAGAAGAACACTATAATAAATTTTGTGATTGGATGAAACCTTTATTCTTGCAAATCCCTTTGACCGATGCTATTAAATTGCCTCCTTATTCAAAGTATATGAAAGATATTGTTACTAACAAAAGGAAAATCCCCAATGAGGAAATTTTCACTATGCTTGCTAATTACTCTTTCAATGGCAAAGTTCCAAAGAAGTTGGGCGACCCAGGTATACCTACTATTCCTTGTTCTATTAAGAATAATTATGTTAAAACTGCTCTATGTGATTTGGGAGCCGGTGTTAGTGTTATGCCTTTCTCTCTTTATAAGAGACTTTGCTTAGATAAGTTGATACCTACTGATATATCTTTACAAATGGCTGATAAATCTACCGCTATTCCTGTTGGTGTATGTGAGGATGTTCCTGTTCTACTCAAAACTGCTTGATATTAACCGATTTTGTTGTGTTGGAAATGCCTTAAGATGATAATATGTCCATTATTCTTGGGAGACCCTTTCTTAATACTGCAAGGGCTGTTATTGATTGCAATAAAGGAAAAGTCACTTTTAATGTGGATGACAAGGAACATACTGTCTATTTCCCAAGAAGATTGATAAAGTATGTGGAGTTAACACTATTTCTACTGTGAGAACTATCAAAGTTGGAACTATCGATTGTCCTATATATGAGCCTAAAGAAGAATATCAAATTCTTGTGATTGGATCCATATCAATACAATTCAAGGTAACATGATTGATTTGAGGTTTATTTCTTCTTATGCTATGTAAAATTTATTTGGTGGCAAGACTTGATCAACCTTGTTAACAAATACTTTTTATATGCATAGAGGAAGTAAACAACATTTCTTTCTTCCTCCACTTGCTCTAGCTGCTGTAGCACTTTTATTTTGCAAAGTTCCTTAGTTGATTAGAGATTTCAAAAAATTCCTGGCCAGTAATAATAAACTTAATACCCAAATGTGCATTTTCAAAGTTTTCAAAAATTCGCGAAAATTACACCGTTGGTCCTATTTTTTCGACGAGGCACTGGGAGTACTGAGGATGACTCATGGCACCACAGTGCCACACCACCGGCCCGCGGCCAAGGAGGTGGGCGCGCCACCCTGTGGTGTGGGCCCCTCCTTGCCCCACTTCTTCATCTCTTTCTCCCCATCTTCTCTCTCCCGAAAAAACTCGAAACAACTTCTCTCACTCGCGTTTTTGCTCAAGAGCTCAGGATTTTTCGATCTCTTTGCTCAGCCCAGATTTCTGTCTGAAATTTGGCACATTTGCTCTCCGGTATGTGACTCCTTCGATTATCCAAATAGAATTTTGTTTGGTTGAGTATATCTTGAATATTTAGCTGCTGTAGGTAACATGTTTAGTGAGCTTGCATGCTTGTTCTAAGTGGTAGAAATTAGTTTTGATGCATGCTTAGTACTCTAGCAAGTTCCTATGGTAGTTTTCCTCAATTATATGTCACCAAATCAAGTTTTATATTGTTTGTTGAAAAATTTCAGAAAATGGAAGGGAGTAGGCACCAACTTAACCAACAAGAGTTGGAGGTGCAACAGGTCATGAGAGTTCACCGAGAAGAAGGAGTATACCCCGCTTATTACCCGTGTGTGGATTTCATGAGAAGTGCAGGGATCTTGCAGGACGTTCAAAGTTTAATCTCTCGTGCAGGGTTGGATGATTTTGTTGATGGTGAACCATGCCAATATGTAAAACTGACTATGTCAGTAGTGCAGGATTTTAAATTCAATCGGTCACAATCTAATCCCATGGTTCAGTACAAAATTTATAATAAAACTGTCAACTTGCCATTCGATGATTTTTGTGCAGCAATCAGAGTGCCGCAAGGGGGATCATGCGAGAAGATAAAGGGATCGCCGCAAGAGTTCTTGGACCTTTTCAAGATGATTTGTCATGGGAGAAGTTTCTCAGAGGAGGATGGTAAAATCAGTAGCATTCATTTCCCAGCTATTCGTTACTTCGCTTATTTCATTACCAAGTGCGTTCTAGCGAGAAGGAATGGAGGTAAAGTAACTATCCCGGATCTAGCCTTCCTAGCTGCTGCATTACAAGGTAATAGGACTTATAACTTGGGAGCTTTGATAGCTAACAGACTTGCCACTAACCGTGAGAAGGGAGGAATTTGTGGAGGTCTCATCGCCTCTCGCTTATTAGCTATGCATAATGTAGGACCTCACCATCTTGATATTCGGCTCCCCATAGAGAAACTTGACATAGTCTCCATGATTAAGCATGATTTTGTTTCTGATTCATCTAATTTAAGAAACCTATTTTATAGAATAACATTTTACAAGAAATCTTGGACAAGGACTAAGAAAGTTGAAAAATTAGTAGAATTACCTGCACCTTCTCTGTTTAACCTTGATTCCAGGGAGGATTGGTCAGTCACGGAAAGTGCAGTTAATGCATACATAGAGGGAGGAAGCCATCGTGCACGAGATAACACGGATGAGGTCGAGGAACACCTCGACTCGTCATCGGATGCAGCAAGCTCTTCGCATCAACACATTGGGCATGAGGAGCCTCCACGCTTTTCTTCTGCATCGGTACCTTATTATGACTACTCCATGTATGATCCACCGGCGTGGAACCCAGACCCTCGATGGGATTGAACTCCACTTGGGCCAAAAGCCTAAGCTTGGGGGGAGGTATACCGGCATCACTCATTCTTTGCATATTATGGTTGCTGGATACTTGTACATACTTGTTTAGTTTCTTTGAGTGGTTTTCTAATGAGAGGGAGATGATATTTGGGGAAGTGCTGTCCAAAAACAGATTCTGTGCTGTTACCAAAAAAATTCGTACGCACAGCCAGAGCGTTATTTTAAGTTGCAAATTTTTGAGCATGTGCCCCAGGTTGTTATCTAACTTTCATTAGTTGAACACTTTTTGAGCTGAGCAACGGAAGATTTTTGTTAAAATCGATTTCTGGACTGCTGTCAGGTTTTGGCAGATTTCTGCCTTTGCTTTTCTGTGTTTCTTTTAGTTTTCATTTTCTTGTTCTTGCTTTGTTTCTTTCCTAAAACACAAAAATACCAAAAATATTTCTGTTGTTTCTCTTCACCATTTGTTTATCTTGGTTTCTTGCATTTGTTTCGCTTTATTTGCTATTGCTAGTTTGCTATAAGAAAACCCAAAAAGATTTTGCTTGGTTTGCTTGTTTCCTTTTGTTCTTGTTCTCAAATTCGAAAACACCAAAAATATTTGCTGTTCTTCTTTGGTTTTGTAAATTTCTTTATGAGTTCAATGGTCTTCGGTGGCTGGAGCGTGGTTTTCATTTCATATTATCCAAGCTACACAAGTGAAAAGGCAATAATGACGATCTACGACAATCTGATTGTGGTGAGAGGCTGGTATGAACTCTATTTGTTTTCATTTTTGTACATATACTCATCCATATGAGCATGCTTAGTTGGTTCATGTGAGGTATATGTCATTTAATGAAAGTCTGGTAGTTCATGATCTCTCATGATTAGCTCCAATTTATTAATATGAGTAGCATGTCATAAATATTTGCTTGTATTGCTTTATTCATAGATAGATATGACATTGTGGTATCCTCCTCTGAATAATTCACTTGAATCGACTTGGCACATGCTCACGCATGCATATGACTGAACAAAAGTCAATTAAGCTTCGATGATTTATTTTGCCTCAGAGTTCTTGTATCACTTTTATGCCTCTGTTAATTTATTTTGCCGCAAGCATGATTATGACACTTACTGCTCTCTTGATTGTCGCTTCCCAGTCTATTGCTAGCCTTCACTTGTACTGAGCGGGAACGCTGCTCGTGCTTCCAAATCCATGAAAACCAAGTTATTCCATAGTGTCCACCATAAATACCTATGCATGGCATTTCAAACCATTCCAAGTAAATTCTCATCATGTGCTACCTTTAAACCTTCAAAATGCTTCTCAATTTGTGTTAATGTTTCATAGCTCATGAGGAAGTATGTGGTGTTTATCTTTCAATCTTGTCATTTACTCCGGACGACTTTCACCAATGGACTAGTGGCTTCATCCGCTTATCCAATAATTTTGCAAAAAGAGCTGGCAATGGGATTCCCAGTCCCAAATTAATTAACTTAAATAGACACTCCTCCATGGTTTGATTGTTGGACGGCACCCGAAGGATTCGGTTAGCCATGGCTTGAGAAAGCAAAGGTGGGGAGGAGTGTCATCAGAATAAAACTAAAATAAAAAGGCACTCCTTCATGGTATGAGATTGTTGGCAGGCACCCGAGGATTCGGTTAGCCATGGTTTGTGAAAGCAAGGTTGGAAGGAGGGCCACCCAAAAATAAAAATAAAATGGGAGCCGCTCTGAAGTCCGGTTGATGAGGTAGTTAGGGTACCCATTACCATTCGTTGACAACAACAGACACCTCTCAAAACCATTTTACTTCTGTCTTTATAAAAATGAAGAGCTCTAGCACATGTTAATCCCTGCTTCCCTCCGCGAAGGGTCAATATTTTACTTTTACATTGAGTCTCCATCCTTTCTTTGAGTACTTTCTTGGGAGCACAGCTGTCATTCTTAGTATAATATGCTTGTCCCAAAATATGATTAATTTGTGGTATAACTTTGATGCTTTTATCTTTGATAATCTCTACCTCTAGTCTTTCCATGAACTTCAAAGGTGCCCGGGCATTTATGTTTTGCTGCACAAATACAGGCAAGCGAGATACCACTTTATCATATCCTTTTATGAACATTGCAATCCTGCTAATAGACATGATTCATGATGCTTATTATTAATTTGTTGGTACCTTTTCCATGATTGATATAGCTATTAGATGATCTTATTTGCATGTATCTTATTATGAATTGTTTAAGTACTTGCCATAGCATGAGAATATTTACATCATATGAACAAATGTGTTCGTGAAAGTTCTTTTATCGCTCAGTTGTTAACTGAATTGCTTGAGGACAAGCAATAAGCTAAGCTTGGGGGAGTTGATACGTCCAAAACGTATCTACTTTCCCGAACACTTTTGCTATTGTTTTGCCTCTAATTTGTGTATTTTGATGCAACTAACACGGACTAACGCTGTTTTCAGCAGAACTGCTCGGTGTCGTTTTTGTGCGTAAATCCAACTTTCAGAAAAACCTCGGGATTTTGACAAAGGCCCTATTTTCCCGAGCATCGACGGAGCAGAAGGACAAATCAGGGGAGGCCCAGGGCCCCACACCAAGGCGGCGCTGCCTAGGGGGCCCGCGCGGCCCTATGGTGTGGCCCCTCGGCCGGCCTCCGACGCCTCCTTCGGACTACTTATTGGCCTCGACCCAAAAACGCACGGTGTGTGAAGTCGCTGTAACCCTCCGTAACGCCGCCACATCGCGAAACTCCGTCCCGGGAGCCAGAAGTCTCCGTTCTGGCACTCCGCCCGGACGGGGAATTGGAGGAGATCATCGCCATCATCACCACCGACGCCTCACCATCGACCAGCCATGTTTCCCCATCCATGTGTGAGTAATTCCCCCGCTGTAGGCTGAAGGGGATGGTAGGGATTGGATGAGATTGGTCATAATAATATAAGATTGTTAGGGCATAGTGCCTAGTATCCGTAGATGTTACTTTTATGATATTGTTGCAACTTGTTATGCTTAATGCTTGTCACTAGGGCCCGAGTGCCATGATCTCAGATCTGAACATGTTATTATTTCATCATGATATTCATTGTTTATGGTCTTACCTGCAAGTTGTATACACATGTTGCTGTCCGGAACCAATGGCCCCAAGTGACAGAAATCGGGACAACCGGAGGGAATGGTAGTGATGTGAGGATCACATGTTCATGGAGTGTTAATGCTTTGCTCCGGTACTCTATTAAAAGGAGTACCTTAATATCCAGTAGTTTCCCTAGAGGCCCGGCTGCCACCGGCTGGTAGGACAAAAGATGTTGTGCAAGTTTCTCATTGCGAGCACGTACGACTATATATGGAACACATGCCTATTGATTGATTAGTACTTGGATACCGTTTTATTATTATCTGCAAATGCTTTGATTGTTACATGAGTTTCTCTCATCCATGCAACGCCCGTTAATCCGTCCCCGTGCCTACGTATTTTAATCCCGATGTTTACTATAATCATCGTTGTCTTTGTTACTTTGTCGTTATTTCGCCATGCTACGCTATAAACCGCACATCGATAAACCTTTGCGAGCAAGTGTTTCTGTGTGCAAACTGAATTGACAACAACGCTGTTAAGGCTTTCAAGTATTCTTTGTCTCCCTTGTGTCGAATCAATAAATTGGGTTTTACTTCCCTCGAAGATTGCGATCCCCTATACTTGTGGGTCATCGCGCTCCAGGGCGGTGAAGGGGCAAGGGATGGGTGCGCGGGTTCACTGGTGCTCAGGGTGACGATGAGCATGATGGCACAGGGAAAGGAGGTCTGTGGCGCGCGGCGACGGTGTCGTCCTCGCAGTACCGTGGCGGAGATCGGCGATCATGGCGACGCGCGATGGGGCTTCCCGCGAGCGGTTGTCCAGAGCTAGCTGGTGCGAGGGCGCGTGCGCTTGCGAAAGGAGAAGGCGAGGGGAGGACGGACGCGATGGGGCGAGCGTGCGCACTGGCGCGCCCAGTGTCGTGTCTGGGCGCGTCCTGGCGTGTCCTGGGTGCGTCTGGGCACGTCTGGTTCTGGTCGTTGTCGTGCTCTCCTGGGCCAGGGCTTGCGCTAGTAAGGTCAGGGGAGTGAGACGAGCAGTTGACCCGGGGTGGGAGAGAGAGGGAGGACCAGGGTGAAAGTTGCGTGGTGGTGATCATGGTGCACGGCATGGTGATGTTCTCGCATCATTTCTCCACCTTTATCAGGGCTGCAGTGCATAGGATGATGCAGAGGAGGTACAAGGGTGGTGATGATCACAAATGGAAAGGGGTTTAGCCCAAAATCCATTGGATTATAGCATGTGTCCACTTTACAGAATTTTGCACACAAGGTGCTTGACCAAATGGCCGCATGAGAATTATATTTGAATTTTGCAAAGATTTTTGGTGGAGTTGATTCAAATATTATTTGGCATGGTGGTGGTGGTGTGCAAAATTGAAGTTGATTTGTGAAAAACCAAATATGGCATGATCTTAAATCTGATTCAATGTCACCACTTTGCATCCTTATATTAAAGAATTGGGAAAGAATTAGACAAGGTGGTCAACACCAAAGTTGTTCACCTTGATGAGGTCTTGGATGAGGTGCAAAGAGTTGGGAGTGTTTAGTTTAGAAATCTCTTAATACAGGGGTTCAAAGTGGGTACCCTGATATAAATTGCAGTTTTGACCATTATCATATGTGATTAGATTTTGAATTTTCCTTTGATTTGATTTGAGTTATTTCATTCAAAAGTGGTTCTTAAGTGTTTAGTAACATTTTCAAACCATTGACACAATTCAAAATGGCCTAGGTTAAAGATTTACAAAAATGGCCATAAGCACATATGAGGTGATATTCTTATTTTCTTTTTCTTTTATTTTGTTTCACTTGATTCACTTGGGCATGGTTTAGGGTCCATTTAGGGTTAGATTGGGTTTAGTAATGGTTTCAAACCATTTAGCTCAAGTATAATGGCATAGGTCAAGATTTGCCATCATGGCTATATGCCACATATGTCTTTTTCTTTTCTTTTCCTTTTCTTTTGTTTTGTTTCTTCTTGACCTCAAAGAGAAAGGTTTAGGGTTTTAGAGACATTTCAAAGTACTTCACATAAGCATCATGGCAATATCACAACCTATAAGCATGAGTACTATGCACAACCTCTAACTCAATTAATGTTTTTGTTGGTTCCAAATTTTGGAAATAGGGAAATTCATTTTCTCTTTGTTTTAAAATTTGGGATGTTACAAACCCTTCCCCCTTAAACAAATCTCGTCCCGAGATTTTAAGAAAAGTTAGGTTCCTAAGAGAGATTGAGAAATTGGATTAACAGGAAAACATACTTGGCATGGCCTGGGGTGCTTCCTGGGCTTCTGTGGCACTCATGTGGTAGAGACGGCCGTTGCGGTTGTTCGGGTTCCTTCTAGCTGCGAAGCGGCGCTGTTGCTGCAGGTGCAGCGGTATTGGGGGCAGTCTTGGCTAACCTTTTGGGGCACTCATTGGAGTAGTGACCCACAATTCCACATTCATAACAAGTTATTGTTGACTTGTCCTTGGGGGTGACGGGAACAACGTTGCTTCCAGTCCTTGGGGCAGTATTGGGGTTGTTATTGTTACCATTGGGGTGGTGGTTGTTGTTGTTGTTGTGGTTGCTGTTGTTGTTGCTGTTGTTGTTGTTGTTGCCTCCGGGCTTCGGGGGTCCTCCATTGTTGTTGGTGTAGTTTGGGCGGTATGTCTGAGCAGGGGGCTTGTTGTGTCTTGGGGCAAATCCTCCAGTTGAATTGTTGCGGTACTTCTGTGTATTGTGGGGTCCATTCTGATTCATCATCCCGCGCTTGCGGTTCTCATTGGCTTGATGCAGCTTTCCTTCCATTTGTATGACTGAGTCCACAAGGGCTTCCAGGTCAGCAAACGGAATGTTCACTAACACAGTTTGCATCTCATCATCATGCAGTCTGGAAATCTCTCCTTCCTCTTCTCGTTGGTGTCGGTTTCATCCGGGGCGTGACAGAGTGAGCAATCTGTCGCGGTATTCCACCACGAACATCCTTCCTTGCTTGAGTTCATGAAACTCATCCCTCATCTTCTTGATCAGTCCTTGGGGCACATGGTACTTGCTGAACTTGAGTTTGAAGTCTTCCCAGGTCATCATCTGTCCCGCATTCATTGCACGGGCACTTGTCCACCAGGCTCTGGCAGGTCCTGACAGGTAGTGGGTGGCGAACAGTACTTTTTCTGCGGCTTCTACTCCCGCAACTTCTAGGTTGTTCTCCATTGTTTGGAGCCAGTTATCAACATCTAGGTGCTCTTCAGTCTTGTTGAACATGGGAGGGTTAGTGTTCTGGAAATTCTTCAACTTTGATCCAGGATGATCATGGTTTCCATGTCCTTGGTTGTTCTGGGCCAGCTGTTGCAGTACGACAAGGTTGGCTTGTCGCTCAGCTCTTTCGACTTCTCGGTCTGCCATCATCATCTGCAGCATTGCATCTGGTTGGTGCTGCGGGTTGGTGGGGCCATCTGAACATTTGAGGTAGATCATAAGATAAGAGGGAAATTTCTATGGTTTGTTTGGTTTAAGTTTAAAAAGTTCAAAACTTGAAAACTTGAGTAGTGTTGAGGGGGTAAAAACCAACAACACTTTTTCATTCATACCAAACATCACATATTACAAAGCTAACACACCGTTGGTTTTAAGAACCATTCATTCGTTCTACGATACAAGGGACAGATACAATTCACACCTACGAGAGTGCTCTAGTGATACTACTATTCATCCGGAAGGGTAGGTTCTTCGTCTTCACGGGTAATGTGCTTGGCGAAAGGCGCAGGCGTTGTCCAACTCCTTGCGGGTCTTGTACAACATAAAGTCCAGGTATGCAACATAATGGTTCATCTTCGGGTGCGGTGGCATGGTTATTGGTCTTCCCATGGGATCATGTCTTGGGTAGTAGACAAAGTGAGTGGTCTTGATCTTGTTCACATTTTGTCCACACAGACGAGCAATTGCTTCCTGCATGGCTTTGGCTATTCCATCCTTCCAAGTGTTCCCCGTTACAGAAAACCAATATTGGGGCTCCAAGCTTTCCTCTCAGATCTGCAATAACTTCCCACCGAGGTGGTTTTCCTGACTGATTATTGAGTGGTATTCCGAAGAATTCGGGATATGGGCGTCCTAAATATTCCACTAGTTGCTTCAAATCCTTCTCGAACATTAGGTTTCCTCCATGGCCCAGCTGATAGGACTCACATTGGTACTCCATCTGTGAGCAATTAGGATAAGTAAGTTAATGAAGTGATCAAGTGTGCAAACTTTTATGTAGAATTACAAAGAAAGTAGAGCATGAATTTCTCTTTTTGAAAAGATCTCAAGGATAAGAGTGAGAATAATTTTCATAAATATTCACTTCATTTGTTTTGAAACTAAGTTTTTCAGATGTCCATTCTAACTAGGGTCTCCTAAGGTCAAACAATGGCTCTGATACCAACTTGCAACACCCGGATTTTTAAGTCCAGATGCCTATTATGCCATACCTCGCAATCCCAGGAATAATGTTTTTGCGAGACATAATAGATTGATATCACAGAACATCATTCATTACATACCATAATCGTCTTACAATAAGGGATCACATGATCCAGTCTTACAACATAGTGGATCTAGAGATCCAATTACAAACACATAGCGGAAGCGAAGTAGCGGTCGCGGTCCATCTGTTCCACAGGCAACTTTTGACGTCAGGAGTAGTCCTAGTTATCGTAGACGTCTTGCTGTCCATCTTCATGGTACTGGTTCTCCTCTTCATAGTCTGGCCATTTGAATAGCCAGCGACACAACCATGAGTACTTTAAAGTACTCGCAAACTAATACTAGTGTAAACACTATCAACTATAGTAGGTGTTCTAAGCTCTAGGTTCATTTGCATAAAGCCAATTTTATTTCATAAGCACTTAGTGGTAAAAGACTCTTATTTGCCTAACTAACTCAAGTGGGAACATTAGTGTCATTCCCACAACTCTGTTGTGATCAAGTCAAATTCACCTTTCAAGTTCAAGTCACAAGTCACCAGTCACATGTCACATTTTTGAATTTTTTTTGATGACGGAACAGTATGGCCTTTCCAACCGTCCATAACCGCGGACACGGCTATTCGAATAGTTTTACTCTCTGCAGAGGTCGCACACTTTTGCCACAACATTTGCAATAATCCGTCAGGGTTAACTGACCCTGATTTATCACACTCCGTGTGTGGACTACTAACCATAACCTTTCACTTACATACCCTAGTATAGGCATCTTTCCCCATGAGCTTGGCCCCCCAGTTATAACCAACCGTCATCCTGGGAACTGCACAGGGCTTGGGTAGATCACCTCATCTCACGTCATTTCACATTTCAATGGAGGCAGCCTCGGCATAACCCCTATGACGCTTGTCCAGAGGGAACCCATACTAAAGCACATAAATTTCCAGTTAAGCCCTACCCATGTTCATGTATTGTGGGGTACTTTAAAATTGGAATGGTATCGATCCGAACCCAACCATCGGCCAGAAATTCACCAAGTCCTTCACAAGTCATATTCACCTTCAAATCTTTCAATAGAATGACTCATCATTCCAAGGTTTTCAAAGTCATTTGATTCACATGTTTCCCATCTAGAGTAGTCAATTTTAGTTTAGCACTAGCAACTAATCATGAGGGGTGCTATCTACATTGTAGTTCTCTAGGCTAACTTTGTTGCTCTTGCAATACTCTATACTTAGACCAAAGTGAACCATGAACAAAATAAACTTTGATAAACCAAAGTAAAGCTTGTAAGAATAAAACTTGGGATTGGATCCTTAAACACAAAATAATATTGTAATGGTGCCTTGCTCTAGTAGAGCTTTGCATTAGGGTAGCTTGGTAATAGCTTGCAATAATATAGCTTGCATTAGTCTAGCTTTCCTTGATTGGTGTAGTGATCAAAGTTTTCTTCTTCCTCGTACTTCTTCTTCCTCGTAGCACTCGGGACTAGCGTCTATAAATGAATACGAGATACACAATCACCAAACAAATACTTAAGTAAACTAGTAACCATAATGGTTCACACAAGATGACCTATTATCATCACAAGCATCCATACTAGGTTTTTACTTTTATTTACTTTGAAAAGTAAGTTCCTCTCATTGAATCTTGTTAAGATTTAATCTCCTCAAATAATAAAGTATGAGTGCATGTTGACCAAGGTCAACACTTCATATTTAACCCATCCATCTCACGATCGACATAACAAACTTTACTAGGTAGTGAGATAGGAAAGTTGGTCTCCTCATTCCCCCCTGACCGCTCTCGACCAGCTACAGTACCTGCTCCTCCTCTCCTCCTCACCGGGCCTCTCCTTCCTCCTCTCCGCCGGAATAGCCGGCCGGAGATGGAGAGGAGAAGGCGCCGGGCTGTATATTACTAGTATTAGCTTTAGATTTGGTCCCGTTGTGGCGTTTGGCGCTGATGCCGGGAGGGAGGTGGTGGATCTGACCAGCCAGATCTGGCACCACAACGTCTTCCTCCTCGACCTCATGGAGCTCCGCGGCCGGAGCCGAAGGTGTGGCGGAGGGAGATGCGGATCTCTATAAATAAGGCTGGCTTTGGCGGATCTGGTGGCCGCAGATGCGCAGCCAGTGCTTCTTCTTCCTCGTCGAGGTGACGAGAGAAAGGAGTTCTGCTTGTCGCTCGATCGGCCGTCGGATCTACAATGGAAGTCGTCGGCTTCTTCTGAGGTTATCCTGCGCCGCCGCGCTCCGTATTTATGGCTGAAAGGCAGCCCCTCCACTGGAGGACTACCACGGCGCCTCTGTCGCCGGATTTTATGGCCGAAGGGCGGCCTCCATCTCGTGCGGCGGCGACAAAGCCGCCCTCAAGGCAGCAACAACCTCCGCAAGGCGTCGCCACTCGGAGGCTCTCCGCCGCGGAGTTGGCTCCCACCTCTGCCCCAAGTGGTTTCGTCTCACCGGCGCAGAGGTTGACTCCGGTGAGATTCGTCGCGGTGAAGAAGGAGCTGGACCTGATCGCGTTTGCGTTTTCTTTCAAGGTCCTAAGCGTAATTTGTACGGGCCAGTTTGTAATTTCTCAGTTCTTTTAGGCCTTATCTGTAAAATGTACCTCACCGCTGATAATATGAAGCCCTAGGTCCTTCGGGGCCTTTTCCTTGTTCAAAAAAAAACACTTCATATTTACCATTTGGGGAAAATGATTTAAATGAGATACTTCATCTCATGCAATTTAAATACTACTATGGAACAATTTAATATCACTAAGTAATTAAATATGAGGTGCTATAGACTAAGGTCATTACCTCATATTGGATTACTTAAGACAATGATTTAAATGAGAGAGTACCTCTCATACTATTTAAATAAATTAATTGAGATAATTTAAATGGACTAGAAATGGCCACATAGCCATTATTTTGCTCTATCCCATGATCATAGTTAACAACTATGCTATATTTTTACATAATCATGTAGAGTATTTGAAATGTGATTTATGAGAGTTGGAATCAACTCAAAACAATTCATGGTTGATTTTATAAAAATGTTTAAATTCTGAAAAGGTTCTGACTTGTTATTTTTCTTGCCAGTGATCTATAATGAACTAGGGTTTGAAGCCCGTGGGGTTTGATAGAGAATTTCACAAGCTTTCCAAATATATAAATTCATCAAATTTGGCTCAGTAGTTTTGGTTCTATTAAATTTTGAACAGAGCATTTGTAATGAAATCAAACAAAATGAATTTATTTGAATTTGAATGCTTGGGCCTGCGCGGGAAACGAACTCGGGCCAAAGGGAGAAAAGAAACGGGCCAGCCCACTTCACGTCTAACACGAGCAGGCCGCCTCACAGCGGGTTCCACGCGTCAGTGACACTTAAATACCGAAACGGTATGAGCAGAGGGAGGCCATAGGATTAGATTGCGATCGAACGGCGCATGAGCGTCGTCGTCTCTGGCGAGAGGAGGCTACTGGCGCAGCGAGGGTAGGGGTTGGCGAGCTCACCGGCGGCCGGCGGTCATGGGCGTTGACGCAGGGCGACGTTGCGAACGATGAGGAAGCCAACGATGGTCGCGGCGCCCGGGGTGGCGCCAATCGCGTCTTCGTCTGCGGTGGCTCCGCGGACTCCAGCGAAGAAATTGGGTATACCGGCGGCAATGTGGGGTGTAGAGGAGTCGAGGAGAGTCGAGAGAGGAGAGGGAAGGTGATGGTGTGCTGAGATAGCTCGGGAGGCCGCCTTTTATAGATGCGAGGAGGTGCCGAGGGGGAGCGGGCAGGTGCATGGTGGCGATGGCGTTCTGAGCGGTGAAGGGGCAATGGATGGGCGCATGACGGCTCACTAGGTCAGGTCGGTCAGGATGAGCGTGATGGCACAGAGAAAGGAGGTCCGTGCGCTCGGCGACGCGTCGTTCCGCAGACCATGGCGGAGATCGGCGATCATGGCGACGGTGACAGGGCTTCCGCGAGTCAGTGGGGTTATCCAGGAGCTAGCTGGTGCGTAGGCGCGTGCGCGTGCAAAAGGAGAAGGCGAGGGGAGGACAGACGCGATGGGGCGAGCGTGCGCATCGGGGGTCGGGTCCGTGTCTCGGCGCGGCCCGGGCGTGTCCCGGGGCGCGCTTGGGCACGTCTGGTTCGCCGTGTCGTGCTCTTCTCGGCCAGGGCTTGCGCCGCAAGGCCGTGGGAGTGAGACGGGTGCTGACCCGGTGGGAGAGAGAGAGGGGAGGACCAGGGTGAAGTTGGCAGGGTGGTGATCATGGTGCACGACATGGTGATGTTCTGCATCATTTCTCCACTTTTATCATGGCTGCAAAGCTTGGCTTGATCCAGAGGAGGTACAAGGGTGGTGATGATCACAAATGGTCCCTGGTTTAGCCCAAAATCCATTGGGTATAGCATGTGTGACTTTCCGATTTTGCACACAAGGTGCTTGACCAAATGGCCGCATGAGAATTATATTTGAAATTTTCAAAGATTTTTGGTGGAGTTGATTCAAATATTATTTGGCACACAATGGTGGTGGTGGTGTGCAAAATGAAGTTGATTTGTGAAAAACCAAAATAGACATGATCTAGAATCTGATTCAATGTCACCACTTTGCATCCTTATATTAAAGAATTGGGAAAGAATTAGACAAGGTGGTCAACACCAAAGTTGTTCACCTTGATGAGGTCTTGGATGAGGTGCAAAGAGTTGGAATGTTTAGTTTAGAAATCTCTTAATACAGGGGTTCAAAGTGGTACCCTGATATAAATTGCAGTTTTGACCATTATCATATGTGATTAGATTTTGAATTTTCCTTTGATTTGATTTGAGTTTCTTTGATTCAAAAGTGGTTCTTAAGTGTTTAGTAACATTTCCAAACCATTGAAACCAAGTAAAATGGCCTAGGTTAAAGATTTGCAAAAATGGCCATAGCCTCATATGTGGTGTTATTCCAATTTTCTTTCCTTTTTTATTTGTTTCTCTTTGATTCATTTAGGCATGGTTTAGGGTCCATTTAGGGTTAGATTGGGTTTAGTAATGGTTTCAAACCATTTAGCTCAAGTATAATGGCATAGGTCAAGATTTGCCATTATGGCTATATGCCACATATGTCTTTTTCTTTTATTTTCCTTTTCTTTTGTTTTGTTTCTTTTTGACCTCAAAGAGCAAGGTTTAGGGTTTTAGAGACATTTCAAAGTAATTCACATAAGCATCATGGCAATATCACAACCTATAAGCATGAGTACTATGCACAACCTCTAACTCAATTAAAGTTTTCGTTGGTTCCAAATTTTGGAAATAGGGAAATTCATTTTCTCTTTGTTTTAAAATTTGGGATGTTACAATCTTCAGCCTAAAACTCTTCCTGACTTGATGAAAAAAATTCAAGAGTGTTCGTCGAATCCATGGATTTGTGAAGGCTCAATTAATGGCTGGTGCTAGATTTTCTTTGATCGTGTTGCAAATCTGCTACCCGAAATTGGATATGGCCAACGTTGTTGACATCTGCCACTCCAAATTGAAGAAAAGAAGAACGAACGTCGACAAGATCAATGACGCGGTGGCACCCACAGTTGAGAAAATGATTGAGGATCTTCTACGGATGGACACTGCTTTCTTCAAGGAATACCATTATGCTGATACCATGGGTGCTTCTGCGGAAGATGAAAGAATAAATATAGATGACAGGATATAGGTCTTGTCTTCTTTTTTCTGCTGTCGAGTTTTGATACGTCCCCGACGTATCCATAATTTCTGTCGTTCCATGCTTGTTTTATGACAATACTTACATGTTTTGCTTGCACTTTATGATGATTTCATGCATTTTCGAACTAACCTATTAACAAGATGCCACAATGCCGTTCCTGTTTTCGCTTTTTGGTTCCAGAAGGCTGTTCGGGCAATATTCTCAATTCGACGAAACGAAGACCAAACCTCCTATTTTTCCTGGAAGCATCCAGAACACCGAAGAAGAGCCGAGAGGGGCCGTAGGGCCACTGCACCATAAGGCGGCGCGGCCTGGCCCGCCCGCGCCGGCCTATGGTGTGGCGCCCCCAGGTGCCCCCTGCGCCGCCTCTTCGCCTATTTAACCCCTTTCGACCTAAAAACACCGTACGACTTGACGAAACTCCAAAAGACTCCAAGGGCGCCGCCACCATCGCGAAACTCCAATTCGGGGACAAGTCTCTGTTCCGGCACCTCGCCGGGACGGGGAAGTGCCCCGGAAGCCATCTCCATCAACGCCATCGCCTCCATCATGCTCCGTGAGTGAGTAGTTCCCCCATGGACTACGGGTTCTAGCTGTAGCTAGTTGGTATTCTCTCCCCCATGTACTTCAATACAATGATCTCATGAGCTGCCTTACATGATTGAGATCCATCTGATGTAATCGGTGTTGTGTTTGTTGGGATCCGATGGATGATACATTATGATTAGTCTATCTATAAAGTTTGTGAAGTTATTGTTGCTGCAATCTTGTTATGCTTAATGCTTGTCACTAGGCCCGAGTGGCATGATCTTAGATTTGAGCTCTATAATTATTGCTTAGATTGTATCTACAAGTTGTATGCACATGTCACCGTCTGGAACCAAAGGCCCCGAAGTGACAGAAATCGGGACAACCGGAGGGGATGGCGGTGATGTGAGGGACACATGTTTTCACGGAGTGTTAATGCTTTGCTCCGTTGCTCTATTAAAAGGAGTACCTTAATATCCAGTAGTTTCTCTAGAGGCCCCCACCGGGCTGGTAGGACAATAGATGTTGTGCAAGTTTCTCATTGCGAGCACGTACGACTAAATATGGAAAACATGCCTACATGATTAATGAATTGATGTTCTTTCTTAATGCCTTATCAATCCTATCAATTGCCCAACTGTAATTTGTTCACCCAACACTTGTTATTGGAGAGTTGCCACTAGTGTAGATAGCTGGGAACCCCGGTCCATCTCGCATCATTATATACTCGTTCTACATGTCATTGGAAGTAGTATCAACTATTTTCTGGTGCCATTGCTCTCATATTGCTATACTGCTGCTGTGTTACTGTTACTACTGCTCTCATATTACTCACTTTCACATCACCCCTGTTGCTAGTGCTTTTCCAGGTGCAGCTGAATTGACAACTCAGTTGTTAAGGCTTATAAGTATTCTTTACCTCCCCTTGTGTCGAATCAATAAATTTGGGTTTTACTTCCCTCGAAGACTGTTGCGATCCCCTATACTTGTGGGTCATCAAGACTATTTTCTGGCGCCGTTGCCGGGGAGGCATAGCTCTACTCATAAGTTCACCTGGGGAGTACACTCTACCTCTCTCTCTGCATTTATTTTATTTTGTCTTGCTAGTTTACTTTTGTTTAGTTTATTTGTGCTTAGTTTATTTTGCGTAGTTTACTTTTGCTTAGTTTCTTTTTGTCTTGTTTTATTTTCCTCATATACCCAAAAATCCATAAAAATTTGAAAAATCTAAAAATTAAAAACTGCTGTTATGGGAGAACCAATAACCTACTTGGAGCTTATAGAATGTTATAATAATTATAGAGAATCAAGAAGTGGTAAAATAATGAGTGCTATGATAGAAAAATTGAATACAATTGCTAGAATCTTGCTTAGACGCCATGATATAAACTGTTGCTCTCAACATGATACTAAACATCTTAAATTTCAATGTGGCTCTAGTGAGGAATTTTTAATTAAGAACTATAATCGGAATTGCTATATTCATTATGGGTTCGAAGAGGTAGAACAATTTGTCTTATTTATGGGAGCCTCCGAGATAGAATCCTTCATGGTTGAGAATTATGAAACTTGTGCTATTTGTAAAGACCTTAAAGATTATGTCTCTACTATCCTTAATTCTTGTATAGAATGCTACAGTAGGAATCCGTATATCCTTGATTATAAAGAGAGACACATTAATGCACAAGAATGCACTCACAATTTGCAGGAACCGGTGGAAGAAGAAATTGATGAACCTGAAAGCTCATTGGATGAAAAAGAGGAGGAAATTGATGAACTTGAAAGCTCATTGGATGAAAAAGAAGAGGAGAGCGACGAACAAAAGGAGGAAGAATGGATTAGCTACCCATGCCAACCTTCTAATGAGAGTAACTCTTTATCTCTTACATTATTTGATTGTCCTCCATGCTTACCGAAAGAGGTTGAATGTTATGTTCCTGTGGATTCTCTTGAAATATTACCTATGAGTAAAACTTGTGAGAATAATTATGCTGATGTTATATATGATAATCCATGCTACTTTGATAAATCTTATGATAATGCTTTGTTTGTGCCTGATGTCGAAATGCATGGTACTAAAGAATTTTGCTTGAAATGTTTATGATAAAGCTCTAGATGATGGTCCTATGTTACTTGATAATATTAATTGTACTACTAATGAAAATGGGATTGGAAAAGTATTGACTTTATTTAAGAGTCCATATCTCTTGAGATTGATCGATCACCTTGTTATATTATTGATAAAAGTGAGTTTGGAAGTTTTGATCCTACTATATTTGAGCTTGATAAAAATTATGTGTTTGGAAATCATGAAAAGTATGCTGCATGTGATAGTTATATTGTTGAGTTTGTTCATGAAGCTACTAAAAATTATTATGAGAGAGGAAAATATGGTAGTAGAAATTTTCATGGTACTAATACACCTCTCTATATGCTGAAATTTTTGAAGTTATTCTTGTTTTATCATCTTATGCTTATCACTTTGTTCTTCATGAATTTATTTGTGTACAAGATTCCTTTGCATAGGAAGCATGTTAGACTTAAATGTGTTTTGGATTTGCCTCTTGATGCCCTCTTTTGCTTCGAATACTATTTCTTGCGAGTGCATCATTAAAACTGCTGAGCCCATCTTGATGGCTATAAAGAAAGAACTTCTTGGGAGATAACCCATGTGTTATTTTGCTACAGTAATTTGTTTTATATTTGTGTCTTGGAAGTTGTTTACTACTGTAGCAACTCTCCTTATCTTAGTTTTGTGTTTTGTTGTGCCAAGTGAAGCCTCTAATCGAAGGTTGATACTAGATTTGGATTCCTGCGCAGAAACAGATTTCTATCTGTCACGAATCTGGGCATATTTCTCTGTAGGAAACTCAGAAAATCTGCCAATTTACGTGCGTGATCCTCAGATATGTACGCAACTTTCATTAGTTTTGAGTTTTCTGATTTGAGCAACGGAAGCTTTTAAAATTCGTGTTTACTGGCTGTTCTGTTTTGCAGATTCTGTCTCTGTTTTTTGCATTGTCTCTTGTGGACTTTAAGCAGGCTTTCTAGACGTGGAGAGCTGTAGCTAATGTTTTATTTAGTTCTTGCAATGTGCCACTACAGGACCAAGGTGGATTCAAATTTTTGAGTACTAACCCTCTAATGAAGTTTATGAAGTTTGTGTGAAGGAAGTTTTCAAGGGTCAAGAGAGGAGGATGATATATGATCAAGAAGAGTGAAAAGTCTAAGCTTGGGATGCCCCGTGGTTCATCCCTGCATATTTCAAGGAGACTCAAGCGTCTATGCTTGGGGATGCCCAAGGCATCCCCTTCTTCATCAACTTATCAGGTCCCTCCCTGAAACTATATTTTTATTCGGTCACATCTTATGTGCTTTACTTGGAGCGTCTGTGTGTTTTTATTTTTGTTTGTGTTTGAATAAAGTTGGATCTTAGCAATCCTTGTTTGGGAGAGAGACACGCTCCGCTTTTTCATATGAACACTTGTTCTTCGCTTTACTTTTAATGTTCAATGAATAAAAGTTGGAAGCTATAATATTTATCTTTATTTGGTTGGGAAAAGAAAATGCCTCATATGTCTTGGATAATTTGATACTTGGCAATTGTTTTGAGCTCTCAAGTAGATCATAAGTTTTTGCATGTAGTTTAAACCTATTAGTGGAGAACTACCGTAAAGCTTGTTGAAATTGGTTTGCATAATTGATCTCTCTTAAGGTCTAGATATTTCTGGTAAAAGTGTTTGAGCAAAAAGGAAGACAGTGTAGAGTATTATAATGCTTGCAATATGTTCTTATGTAAGTTTTGCTGTACCGGTTCATACTTGTGTTTGCTTCAAATAACCTTGCTAGCCTAAGCCTTGTATCGAGAGGGAATTCTTCTCATGCATCCAAAATCCTTGAGCCAACCACTATGCCATTTGTGTCCACCATATCTACCTACTATGTGGTATTTCCTGCCATTCCAAAGTAAATTGCTTGAGTGCTACCTTTAAACAATTCAAAATTTATCACCGCTGATTTGTGTCAATGTTTTATAGCTCATGAGGAAGTATGTGATGTTTATCTTTCAATCTTGTTGGGCAACTTTCACCAATGGACTAGTGGCTTCATCCGCTTATCCAATAATTTTGCAAAAAGAGCTGGCAATGGGATTCCCAGTCCCAAATTAATTAACAAAAATAGATACTCCTCCATGGTATGTGATTGTTGGACGGCACCCGAAGGATTCGGTTAGCCATGGCTTGTGTAAGCAAAGGTGGGGAGGAGTGTCATCATAATAAAACTAAAATAAAAGGGCGCTCCTTCATGGTATGAGATTGTTGGCAGGCACCCGGGATTCGGTTAGCCATGGTTTGTGAAAGAAAGGTTGGAAGGAGTGCCACCCAAAAATAAAAATAATTCATGGGAGCCGCTCTTGAAGGTTTGTCTAGCAAGGGGGTTAGAGTGCCCACCATTCGTTGACAACAACAAACACCTCTCAAAATTTTACTTTTATGCTCTCTATATGTTTTCAAAACCAAAGCTCTAGCACAAATATAGCAATCGATGCTTCCCTCGTAGAAGGGCCATTCTTTTACTTTTATGTTGAGTCAGTTTACCTACTTCCTTCCACCTTAGAAGCAAACACTTGTGTCAACTGTGCATTGATTCTTACATACTTGCATATTTGCATTCATCATATTACTCTATGTTGACAATATCCATGAGATATACATGTTGAAAGTTGAAAGCAACCGCTGAAACTTATATCCTCCTTTGTGTTGCTTCGATGCCTTTACTATGAACTTATTGCTTTATGAGTTAACTCTTGTGCAAGACTTTTGATGCTTGTCTTGAAAGTACTCTCCATGAAAAGTTTTGCTATATGTTATCTACTTGTTAGCAACTATAGATCATTGCCTTGAGTCACTTCATTCATTTCATATGCTTTGTAATAGTATGATCAAGGTTATGTAAGTAGCATGTCACTACATAAATTATTCTTTTTATCGTTTACCTGCTCGGGACGAGCAGGAACTAAGCTTGGGGATGCTGATACGTCCCCGACGTATCCATAATTTCTGACGTTCCATGCTTGTTTTATGACAATACTTACATGTTTTGCTTGCACTTTATGATGATTTCATGCATTTTCCGGAACTAACCTATTAACAAGATGCCACAGTGCAGTTCCTGTTTTCTGCTGTTTTTGGTTCCAGAAAGGCTGTTCGGGCAATATTCTCGAATTACGAAACGAAGACCAAACCTCCTATTTTCCCAGCATCCAGGACCCAAGAAGAGTCGGAGAGGGGCCGGCCCTCCCCACAAGGCGGCGCGGCCTGGCCTCGGCCGCGCGGCCTGTGGTGTGGCGCCCCCGTGCCCCCCGTCCCCTCTTCGCCTATTTAACCCCTTTCGACCTAAAAACACCGTACGACTTGACGAAACTCCAGCTCCTGGGCGCCGCCACCATCGCGAAACTCCAATTCGGGGACAGAAGTCTCTGTCCCGGCACTCCCGGGACGGGGAAGTGCCCCCGAAGCCATCTCCATCAACGCCATCGCCTCCATCATGCTCCGTGAGTAGTTCCCCCATGGACTACGGGTTCTAGCTGTAGCTAGTTGGTATTCTCTCCCCATGTACTTCAATACAATGATCTCATGAGCTGCCTTACATGATTGAGATATCCATCTGATGTAATCGGTGTTGTGTTTGTTGGGATCCGATGGATGATACATTATGATTAGTCTATCTATAAAGTTTGTGAAGTTATTGTTGCTGCAATCTTGTTATACTTAATGCTTGTCACTAGGGCCCGAGTGGCATGATCTTAGATTTGAGCTCTATAATTATTGCTTAGATTGTATCTACAAGTTGTATGCACATGTCACTGTCCGGAACCAAAGGCCCCAAGAAATCGGGACAACCGGAGGGGATGGCGGTGATGTGAGGGACACATGTTTTCACGGAGTGTTAATGCTTTGCTCCGGTGCTCTATTAAAAGGAGTACCTTAATATCCAGTAGTTTCCCTTGAGGCCCGGCTGCCACCGGCTGGTAGGACAAAAGATGTTGTGCAAGTTTCTCATTGCGAGCACGTACGACTAAATATGGAAAACATGCCTACATGATTAATGAATTGATGTTCTTTCTTAATGCCTTATCAATCCTATCAATTGCCCAACTGTAATTTGTTCACCCAACACTTGTTATTGGAGAGTTGCCACTAGTGTAGATACTGGGAACCCCGGTCCATCTCGCATCATCATATACTCGTTCTACATGTCATTGGAAGTAGTATCAACTATTTTCTGGTGCCATTGCTCTCATATTACTATTACTGCTGCTGTGTTACTGTTACTATTGCTCTCATATCACTGCTACTTTCACATCACCCTTGTTACTAGTGCTTTTCAGGTGCAGCTGAATTGACAACTCAGTTGTTAAGGCTATAAGTATTCTTTACCTCCCCTTGTGTCGAATCAATAAATTTGGGTTTTACTCGACTGTTGCGATCCCCTATACTTGTGGGTCATCAAGTTTTATCTGAAACAAAGAATAAATCTAGTATATTGCGAGAACCATGTATTGTATATATTGAGAGATTTTATGTAGTTATCAGTATGACCCTCTTTATTGTGGCTTTATTTTTTCGCGAGGCTTGTTATAAAACCAAGGCGTTGTCGAGTATATTGGAAAAATTTTGGGTACAAGCCCTCGGGCCTTGCTTGCGAAAGAATCATATTCCATCAATATTTTTATTTCAATCATACTATATTGCAGCTTCGCAAGCCCGCCTCATTAAAAACCTTCCAGCCCCACTCGGTGCCCTGAAAGGAAAAGAGTGCGTCTGAAAACATGCGAGCTATTTGGATACAATGTATATTTACAAAGGTTTTCTTTGTCTTCTAGGCGTAGAACCACCGTAGTTGCGCCACGTTCCACGGGTTCCCTTCTTCCTTGCCCGACTTTTTGTCCTTCAACCTGTAAGCTCCCCCTGGGATAACTTATGTAACGATGTATGGAACTAACCATGGAGACTCGAATTTTTCATGACTGTCTTGAGTGAGGCGAAGAACCAAGTCGCCAACTTGAAAGGACCTTGGTCGCAAACGTCGACTATGGTAATTTTTCAGATTCTGTTGATATGTGGTGACTCTCGATAGCACCTCATCCCTGGCTTCATCGAGTGCGTCAACATCATCTTCTAGCGCCTTCCTTGAGGTATCTTCATCATATTCTGCAACTCTCGGAGAATTATGCTCTATTTCTATCGGGAGCACTGCCTCCGCTACGTGGACCAAAAAGAATGGAGTTTCTTGCGTTGCTGTGTTGGGTGTTGTGCGTATGCTCCATAAAACGCTAGGCAACTCTTCAATCCAGGTGTGCCGAGCTTTTTCCAATGGTGTTAACAGGCGCTTCTTGATGCCGTTGCAGATGATATCGTTCGCTTTCTCGACCTGGCCATTGGTTTGCGGGTGCGCCACCGACGCGAAGTGTAGTTTGATGCCTACCTCTTCACAGTATGCCTTGAATTCCTTGGAGGTGAAATTGCTACCATTGTTTGTGACTATGTTGTTTGGGACGCCAAATCGAAAAACTATGCCCTTGATGAAGCTCACCACCGATGCTGCATCTGCCAAAGTTACTGGTACTGCTTCGATCCACTTGGTGAATTTGTCGTCAGCCACTAGCAAATATACGTATCCTCCTGGCCAAGACTTGTGTAGTTTTCCCACCATATCGAGCCCCCATTGTGCGAAAGGCCATGCCAATGGTATTGGCATCAGCTCTGCTTCCGGAGAATGAGGTTTTGCCGCAAACCTTTGGCACGCATTGCAGGTGCGTACTATATCCTTCGCGTCCTCTATGGTCGTGTGCCAGTAAAATCCTGCCCTAAAAACTTTGGCTGCTATTGCTCGGCTGCTTGCGTATGGCGCATACCCTCGTGCACATCTTTCAGTATAATCCTACCTTCTTCGGGTGTGACGCACCTTTGCAGTACCCCTGATATGCTTCATTTGTACAATTATCCCTTAATAACGGTGAAGGCTTTGGATCGTCGGATTACTCGCCTTGCTTCGACTGGATCGTCGGGTATCTCTTTCTTTGTGATGTATGCCACATAAACCTGCATCCAAGGTACTTGTACCATCATAACTTCGTGTGGTTCTTCCTCGTCTCCCGATATATTTGCCTCTAACTCCGCTCTTCCGAGCCTTCTTGGGTTTCTCCCCGTTTCTTCGGTTGCTTCGGTATTTTCTTTCGGTTGGTGGACCTTTCACTTATCTCCTCCCAAAATACGCCAGGTGGTATCGGCAAGCACTGCGACCCGATATTCGCCAAAACGTCGGCTTCATCGTTGCCGAGTCTGCTGATATGGTTAACTTCGCAACCGTCAAAGAGTTTCACGAGTTCATTGTAGACTAACTTGTATGCAATCATGTTGTCATTGACCGCGTCGCACTTGTTCATCACCTGTTGAGCTACCAACTGAGAGTCGCCAAAGATTTGTAAGGCGAGTGGCACCGCACGCCCTTGCCATTTACATCCCATGTATAAGTGCTTCATATTCTGCCTCGTTGTTGGACGCGTTAAGGAACGTCATCCGCAATATGTACTTCATTTTGTCGCCTTGGGGTGATACGAGTATTACGCCTGCTCCAGCTCCCTCCAATCGTTTAGACCCGTCTGGTCCAAGTACTCGATAAATCCGGAGGTCCCGTGTTTTGTAGCTCCATCCACTCTGCGATGAAGTCTGGCAGAATCTGCGACTTTGTTGCTTTTCTTTTTTCATAAGTGATGTCCGAGGGGAAAGCTCTATTCCCCAAAGGGAGACACGTCCCGTGGCTTCTGGTTGTTCAAGATGTTGGAGAGAGGTGCTTCGTTGACCACTACTATCGGATGTGCCAAAAAATAGTGTCACATTTTTCTTGCTGTTGTAAACATGCCATATGCTAACTTCTGATACTGCGGGTAACGTTGCTTTGATGGCGACAAAACTTCACTGATGAAGTATACCGGCCGCTGAACTCCATGGATTTTTCCTTCTTCTTCTCTTTCCACCACAAGGACCATGCTGACCACCTGAGGTGTGGCCGCGATGTATAATAAGAGAGGTTCTTTGTTCTTTGGAGCCACTAGTATTAGGGGTGTCGAGATTGTGCGCTTGAGGTCCTCAAAAGCTCTATCTACTTCTTCGTTCCACTTGAACTTTTCCCCTTGCTTGATCAGTGCGTAAAATGACAATGCTTTTTCTCCCAACCTCGCGACGAATCTACTTAAAGCCGCGAATCGTCCAGTTAGGTGTTGTATTTCTTTGAGCTTGGTTGGCTTCCTCATTGTTACTATGGCTTGAATTTTCTCCGGGTTGGCCTCGATCCTCCTTGCTGATACCAAGAACCCGAGGAGTTCTCCCGCAGGAACGCCAAAGAAGCATTTTGTCGGGTTCATCTTGAGGCAAAACTTGTCGAGGTTGTCAAAGGTTTCCTTGAGATCATCGATCAAGGATGATCCTTGCTTTGTTGTTATAACGACATCGTCTATGTATACTTGAAAGTTCTTGCCGATCTATGTGGCGAGACACTTCTGCATCATCCGCTGATATGTTGCTCCCGCGTTTTTCAACCCAAAAGGCATTGTTCTGTAACAAAACACGCCATAAGGGGTTATGAAAGATGTTTTGACTTCATCTTCTTCTTTTAAGAGGATCTGGTTGTAACCAGAATACGCATCCAGGAAGGAGAGACGTTTGCAACCCGCCGTGGAGTCGAGCACTTGATCGATCCTGGAGGGGGAAGTGATCCTTTGGACAATGTTTATTGAGACACGTGAAGTCGACGCACATGCGAAGGACACGTTGTTTTTCTTCGGGACCAAAACTGGGTTGACCCATGTGGCTTCTGTGTAGTTCTTTGATGAAACCAGCTTCTTTGAGTCGATTAATCTCAGATAGCTTTGCGGTTTGGCTCGGAGAAACACCGCAAAGGTTGTCGAATTGGTCTGGCTCGTGGATCTAGATTAAGAGGGTGCTCGGCGGGTACTCCTGGCATGTCAGTTGGACACCATGCGAAGATTTCCCAGCGCTCACGAAGGAACTCGACGAGCACGCTTTCCTATGCGCTATCCATGTTTTTGTCGATAGATGTCGTCTTCTTAGGATCTGTCGGGTGAATCTGTACTTCCTTGGAATTCTTGGAGGTTTCGAAAGTTTGCTCCTTAAGTGGCCTTCCTCCGTCGTAGCACATCATAATCAGTTGTTAATCTTGACGATATTCTGCTTGCATCCTCGAAAGTTCTCGACATCTTCTGGAAGTCCTTGTCGCACTTATCTCGCGCAGCAACACTTCCTTTACCGTGATTGGGCCCTTGGGTCCGGGAATTCTCCACAGGTATGTATAATGCGGCACCGCCATGAATCTCGCATACGCGGGTCGTCCCAGCAGAGCATGGTACTGTGACGGGAAATCTATAACTTCGAACTCCAACTTCTCTCTTCTGTAATTTTCTCGGGTTCCGAACTGAACGTCGAGATCAATTTTTCCAAGTGGATAGTTCGGCTTCTCAGGTGTAATCCCATGGGAGCGCATGTCTGTTGGTTTCAGGTTGGACAAAGATATGTTCATCTTCCTCAGTGTGTCCGTGAACATGAGTTTCAAACTGCTCCCTCCATCTATAAATACGCGCAAAACGTCGAATCCTGCGATCACAGCTAGCAGAATCATGGCTGATTGCCCTGGCCGCGGGACTTGGGGCGGATGATCCGCTTGGGTGAACCCGATGTCCTATCCCGACCAATTCAGATATTCTATTGTTGGTGGAGGCATCTTCTCTGCCATGAACACTTGTCGCGAAATCACCTTTTGGGCCCTATTCGAGGGCCTGCCCTTCTGAATCATCGCCACCGCTCCATTTGTATCAATGTAAGGACCGTTGTCTGGGTTTTCCGCCAGTTGCAGCTGATGCCGGTTTTCGTTGGTAATTGCGGGTGGAGGTGGAAGGTGAATTTCACTCCTTGGCCCCTGCGGGTGCCCCCTATTTGCTGCCTGTGCATTGGCATGTCCCGCATTCTGTGCAAAGCTTGGAAAGTTCGACAGTCCTTTTGAAGTGACCTGACTGTCTTTTTCCATCGTTGTCGAGATAAAATGCATCTGACACGGCCCGTTAAAGAGATCATCGGGTGATATATTGTATGGCCTCTGGAACCTTGGTCGATTATTTTGTCTGCTAGAACTTGGCGCGTCTCTATGATCACCGCGTTGTTCATTGCTTCTCTGATAATCATCTCAATTATTTCCACCATTATTTCCTCGGAAGCCGCCGCTACTTGGCTGACCGGTCAGATCTGAATATGGACGGAATATCGTCGCCTATTTTGATTGTTGCTTCTGTTGCGCTCTTCTTCGGGTGATCTATGCCGTTTATTATGCACTGCATCTTCTCCATCTGCCCAGCGATTCGCTATCCATGAGTACTGTGATTGTCTTCGGGTTGGATCTGCCCAAGTCCTCGATGAAGTCTTTCCTCTGAATTCCCGCAACAAACGCATCTATTGCTCTTTCGTCAGATACATTTTCAGCAGAATTTTTTATGATGTTCCAACTTTGGATGTATGTCCTCATTGGTTCACCATACTTTTGCTTGCAGGCCCTTAGCTGCTTTATGGATGCGGGATTTTTGCACGTGGAACGGAAATTCTTTATGAACAACTCTTCAAAGGTCTCCCAGCTGTCGATGTATCCTACAGGCAACTTTTTTATCCATGATCTTGCGGCTCCACTGAGATGAACTTGGACGCTCTGCATGCTGTTGCTCTGGATCCACCCAACAGTTTCGTTTCCGTAGTCGATCTTCAAACCATCGAACTTTTTATAACCATGGCAACTTGAAGCCGATGGACTATGTTGCGAACTCGTCGAGTAAAGCAGGGGAGTCCTCACATATCCTCTTCATCGACTTCTGGCGAGTGTCGCCTGGATCTATTTTCTCGTGCTCTGTCCACTCGATCTTGTGCCTCTGTATTTCTCGCCACGTCTGCTCGTGGAGGATCTCGCGCCACCGTGGTGGGTCGAGGACTATTTTGCCTTGGAGCACCTTCAGGTTGTGGTGTACTAGGACTTGCGAACGCTGTTCCCATGACTCCAACTCCTGCCATGGCCATCTGATACAATGCTTCTCTCGGGTCTCCTGCAGGTGGCCTTGATGCTAGTATATAAGCTTGAGCCGCCATGTACCCAACTTCCGGTGTTTTGGGGATAATGTTCCCTCTTGTATCTATCGACATAAAGGACATGTCGAGATTCTGGATCAAGTGCTCTCATTCATGCTCAGGTAAGTGCGCCAGGCGAGATCTTCCCCTTGCGCACAATGCTCTGTGGTTGTCTTCCGAAGTTCCTGATTGTCGACTCAGGTTAGCCATTCGCGCGCTTGATGCGGAAGCTTTCGCTCTTCTTTGCTCAAGTGCAATTCTCTGTTTTTCGAGTTTGCGGCCGGCGCGGTAGAGTTTATATTGATATGCTTGCAGCTCTTCTGTCGTGATCGTGGTAGTCATCAGCTCTGTGCCGTCCATGGCCTTTGTTGCTCTGTCCCAAGCTGCTTGTGGAAGTAGCAACTTCTGGCGAGGCGTGGTCCCGATATATTTGTTTCCCAAACCTCGTATGAGATCAGCGGGATCGATGTATGGATTTCCCAAATCATTGAAAGCCTCTGATGTTTCATCGTCTTGGCGACTCGATTCTCCAATTGCATAGACTTGATCATATATTGCAGCTTGTTTTCCCTCAAGGTTGGTGACACCGTCGCGTAGATCGGCGAAGACCCCCCGAACGGAAGTAGATCTATCGATGAAGTCGAAGTTGTCGATGCTCTCCGAGTCGCTGCTTAGATCTGAATCTGCATACGACCCGAAGGACATGTTGTCGAAGATGTTGACGAGTTTTCCGCTTGAAGCGGGCTTGATGAAGCTTGGCGGCGAGATCTCTTCGTCGCCTGACTCGAACGATGATGATGATCCCGAGAAATCGCAATCGACCGCTGATGATCCTGAAGAATTCGGCACCGCGAGGCGATGCGATCCTTCTTTTCCTACGCGGAAGTGGAAGCTCCCGAACGTCATCTCCATGGGCTCCTCCAGATACGCATATGCATCCACACGGGCGGGAGGGTGAGGAACAAAATCAATGAGACCAGTTTCGATCTGTTTACCTCCGTCCATCGCGTTGCTTGCTACCGATGAAGTTGATGATGTTGTCGAAGATGTTGACGATGCCATCGAGATCAGCTCCTTGTCGCCTCTAATCCCCACAGACGACGCCAATTGACAAGGGATTAACTTGTCAATGCCTACAATTTGTAGACTTGGGTTTCGCGGAAGTAAAGGGCAAGTAGATCTCGAAGGTTTCAGCCGAAAAGGTGCTCGACTGCTAAAATCTAGGGTTTTGTTGACAATGAGATTGATCCTTTCTTTGTCCTTCGACTCTCCCTTATATAGGAGGTGGAGCCGAAGGTTTCGTATTACACAAGTTACAAACACCGGGAGACTCTTTGAGTTCGTCCCGTAAAGTTACAAATCTCTATTCCTAATCTATCTCTACTTGCCATAATCGATGCTTTAATGGGCTTCCGGGCTTCATAAACTTCGGGTTGTGGGCCTTCAGTAAACCCCGGGTACCATCTTCGGCAGGCCCATCCGGGATGCCTATGTCACCCATACTTCGAAAAATTGCAGCACTCTTATCAGAAACAGTTTCAGTGGTTCTAGACAATTTTGTAGAAGGAGTGGGGACTTTTCCTACACCAATTATTTTACCATTAATAGTAGGAGGTTTGCTAACATTTGAGACTTCAGCATTAGTAGTGGTGGTAATGGTACAAACTTTAGTCATACTATTATTTCTAGCAATTTCATCCTCTCTTTTCCACCTAGCATGCAATTCAGCCAACATCCTAACATTGTCATCAATTCTAACTTGAATGGCATTTAAAGTCTTGCTTTCTTTAACATCGTGAGGCATAACCTTTAGTTTAATAATTTCAACATCAAGAGCGAGGCTATCAACTTTAGAAGCAAGAACATCAATTTTACCAAACTTTTCCTCAACAAATTTATTAAAAACAGTTTGTTTACTAATAAAGTCCTTAAGCATGACTTCAAGATCAGAGGGTGCACTTCTATTGTTGTTGTAGGAATTACCATAAGAATTGCCATAACCATTACCATTATTAGAAGGATATGGCCTATAATTGTTAGTACCAAAATTATTCCTATAAGCATTGTTGTTAAAATATTGCTTTTAATGAATTTCACATCAACATGCTCTTCTTGAGCAACCAAAGAGGCTAAAGGAATATCATTTGGATCAACATGAGCTTTACCATTAACAAGCATAGACATAATGGTATCAATCTTATCACTCAAGGAGGAGGTTTCTTCAACATAATTTACCTTCTTACCTTGTGGAGCCCTCTCAGTGTGCCATTCAGAATAATTTATCATCATATCATTAAGGAGCTTTATTGCAGCCTCCAAAGTAATGGACATAAAGGTACCTCCAGCAGCTGACACTACAAGAAAAGTTCTGATAGACAACGTCCCAAAATCGTCCACTAAGGGCCATTTTTTGTCGCCTATGGGCCTAACCCGACGATATGGGTTCTATGGTCGAAACTGCGTCAGGCAAAGTCCTACCACGTTTTTTTTGGTCCTTCTCGTTTGGGCGCCCTTCCGCCATGGAAAATCGGACCATGGGGTATGTTTTCGGAGCTCCGTTGACGCCGACGCCATGCAACCGACACGTGGCGTCAGACCGGGTGCTATGCCGTTAACCGGCCGAAACCCCGTGGTAGATGGTAGGCCCACACGAGGCCTGCCACGTCTTAAGCGGGCCGGCCCAGTTTGCGGGCCGGGCTAGCTGACTTAGTTTGACCGGTCAACTATATAATGCGGGTCCATTAGTTACGTGGGCCGAGCCTAACCTCTAAAGTTGATCGGTCAAAATTTAAATGGGCCACCCACTAAGCACGTGGGCCGGGCCGAATGCCTTGTTTGACCGGTCAACAAGGGCCGGCCCACTAGACATGTGGGGCCCACTTTCCTGTTATCGGGCTTCGCCCATTTGACAAGTGGGGTCCACCATAAAGCAAGTGGGCTGGCCCAAGAAATTAGTGGGCCGTCCCAATTAGCATGTGGGTCCCACTTTCCTGCTATCGGGCCGGCCCATTTAGTAAGTGGGGTACACCATAGATCAAGTGGGCTGGCCCAACAAGCTAGTGGGCCGCCCAAAAACACAGGTGGGTCCCACTTTCCCGTTAAAGGGCCGGCCCATTAGTATGTCGGGTCCACCATATAGCAAGTGGTGGCCCAACAAGATAGTGGGCCGGCCCAATAAGCAAGGGCCCACTGCGTAACCGGGCCGGCCTAATAGTGGGGTCCACCATAATGCAAATGGGCTGGCCCAACAGGTTGGCGGGCCGGCCCAATAAACATGTGGGATCCACTTTCCTGCTGACGGGCCGGCCCAGTTAGTATGTGGGGTCCACAATAAAAGCAATTGGGATGGCCCAACAAGTTAGTGGGCGGCCCAATAAGCTATAGCCACTATCGTGCTAACGGGCCCTAGTTAGTATGTGGGGTCCACCGTAAAGCAGGTGGGCTGGCCCACCGAGTTAGCGTGCCGGCCCAATAAGCTTGTGGGGCGCAGGTTCCTGCTAATGGGCCGGCCCAGTTACCAAATGGGCTGGCCCAGTAAGCACGTGGCCCACATTTCTGTTACAGGGCCGGCCCAGTTAGTGGGTGGGGTCCACCATAAAGCAAGTGGGCTGGCCCAATAAGTAAGTGGGCTAGCCCTTTTAGTTGCTTTTTATATGCCGGGATGATATGCGCTTTAGGATTTTGCGGGCCGGCACATATGTGATTTCACTTAATTGAGCCGTTTAAGGGATGGGAATTTGTGATTTAGATTGCGCAGAACATAGAAAGATACTGAGAATATTTACGGAGCACATGATTTCTGTCGGATAGCCTCACTTACCACAAGCACCATAGAAAAAATGCGCGAAAGAACTATAAAAACTAACTAAATATTACATCACTGCAAGGCTTTGAAAAAATATTACAGAACCTAGAGAAATTGAATGGTAATTAAACCTATCAATACAATGAAGCGATTCGGCAATCTTTTCTGAAACAATATGTTCAACATTCCATATGTGAGTGTCATGCCAAGTCAGAGAAACAAGTCAATAATGCAGCTTTTGAAGAACAAGATGGCACACAAAATTATTATCTAGTAGTATGACAAGTTTATTTGTACTACATGCTAGATAGCAGAGTGATAGCATGCCAAACTAAGTCCTTACTTTGTTAGCTTACAATGAACTAGATACAAAACAATGGCATCACCTGTAGTACAGGGAATGCAAGCCAACATGTTCATGGAGTAAAAAATTGGCACAAACAACATAGTAGCAGGCCATAATTTTTGTAACAACGACTGAGCAAGATAAAGTTATGATGGCTAGATCTACAGAGCAGGGAATGTAAACCAAATATAGAAGTTACGATGCCAAAAGCTATAGAGCAGGGAATGCGAACCAACATGTGCAATTACTTAAAATTGGCCATGAACTAATTAATAGCAGGATGTTACTATAATAGCTAGGAATAAAACAGATAGGAGTTATAATGGCATCACTCATAAACTTGTAGATAAGGGAAACAAATCAATTTGTTTCGGGATATAAAGTTGTAATGAGCAACACATAGAGGATAGTTAATGCTACGGCTTAGGATGGACCAGAAACGGAATATAGTGGGATCACCTATGAACTTGTAGAAGAGGGAATGCACACCAATATGTTCACCATTCTATATGTGAGCGCCATGCCAATTAAGAGAAACAAGTTAATATTGCAGCTTTTGAAGAATCAGATGGCAGACAAAATTATGATGGAAGTAGCTGCTGTGACGAGTTCAAATAAATTTGTACTGCAGGATGGCAGAGCGATAGAATGCAGGAACTAATAGCAGGCAGTTACTTTGTTAGCTTACGACGAAGTAGATAGAAATAACAATGGCATCACCTGTAGTACAGGGAATGCAAACCAACATGTTCAGGGAGAACAAGATTGGCATGAACAAAATAGTAGCAGCCTATAATTTTTGTAACAACGACTGAGCAAGATAGAATTTATGATGGCTACATCTACAGAGCAGGGAATGCAAACCAAAATGTTCAATCGCTTAAAGTTAGCAATGAACTAGAAAATAGCAAGGTGTTACGGTCATAGCTAGGAATGAACTAAAAGAGCTTCAGACAAACAAGCATCTGAACCCAGAACATGGCGCTAAAACAAGAGACTTACATTAGGAGAAGCACTCTGTGGGAGTCACAACAGATCTTCCTGGGGTTGATAGATCCGGTGATGAAGTACACTACATGTGCTACTTGGGGTTGGAGAGATGGCCATTACACTTCATGGTTACTCATCTCATCTGCAAAAACGTAACGGCGCGTCGTTAGCACAAACAGGTTCCCCCAAGATTAAACAAGAACTTGCAGGCAAGCAATAGAAAAGCGACAGTATAAGAGTTTAGATCATGCACGGCGCCGGTGAAGCAGATCCGGTTCATGCACAGCGGTGCGGTGAGCAAGATCCGATGCGGTGGACGACGGATCTGGCGAAGCGGCTCCTGTGGGGTGGACGATACCTCAGCCGAAGCGACTGCGGTAGACTGCTGGATGAGCATATGGTTTCGAGGTTCGCGGGGATGATCCGGTCCGGTTGATGACGGCGTCGATGAAGCAGCTCCGGCAGGCAGCCGGATGACGAAGATCGCGAGGCCTCGGGTAGGCCAGGGAAGTCCGGTGGGGATGATCTGGTGCGGTGGTCGTGGAGGTGGTAGAGAGAGGGACTTGAGAAGTTTCGGTGGGTGGTCTCAGAGGAGAGACTGAAGAAAATGTATTTTTTTGGGAGGGTTTCCGGGCTAGGGAGGTGGTGATCGAAAAAATGACGGGCAGACCCCCACAAACCGACTTTGCTGTCATCTCCACAGGGGTAGAACGGGAATTTGGAAGCGTGTGAAATTTTTGTATTTTGTGGCGGGAAGTTTTGCCGCTATGAGATTTGGAATTTGGCTAAGGTCCAAGTATAATGATAAAAAATTGTGAGACCGTACTAGTACCTCTGTTCAAGGCCGAGTGCAAAATCAAATCATCATCACCTTGAATATAGGTCACTACCATGATCATGATCTATCTCTAAAATTAGCGTATCCGCTAGATCTTGCAAAGTATAATGATAAAAAAATTGTGAGACCGTACTAGTACTTCTCTTCTAGGCGGAGTGCAACATCAAATCATCATCACGTTGAAAATTTGTTACCATGATCATGATCTATCTCTGAAATTGGCGCATCCGCTATATCTTTCAAAGTATAATGATAATAAAAATTGTGAGACCATACTAGTACTTCTGTTCAAGTCCGAGTGCAACATCAAATCATCATCACGTTGAAAATTTGTTACCATGATCATGATCTATCTCTGAAATTGGCTCATCCGCCAAATCTTGCAAAGTATAATGATAAAAAATTGAGAGACCGTACTAGTACTTCTGTTCAAGTCCGAGTGCAACATCAAATCATCATCACGTTGAATATTTGTTACCATGATCATGATCTATCTCTAAATTTGGCGCATCCGCTAAATCTTGGAAAGTATAATGATAAAGAAATTGTGAGACAGTAGTAGTACTTCTGTTCAAGGTCGAGTGCAACATCAAATCATCAGCACGTTGAAAATTTGTTACCATGATCATGATCTACCTCTGAAAATGGGCGCATCCTCTAAAACTTGCAAAGTATAATGATACAAAATTGTGAGACCATACTAGTACTTATGTTCAAGGTCGAGTGCAACATCAAATCATCATTACATTGAAAATTGTGTTACCATGATCATGATCTATCTCTGAATTTGGCGCATCCGCTAAATCTCGCAAAGTATAATGATAAAAATTGTGAGACCGTACTAGTACTTATGTTCAAGGCCGAGTGCAGGATCAAATCATCATCACATTGAAATTTGTTACAACGATCATGACATATCTCTAAAATTGGCGCATCCGCTAAATCTTGCACGTGGCGCATCTCGGTGCGGAGCAACAGGCTGCTATCAAGGTTGAGGCGTCGGTAGCGTCATCGGGCTCTCCTCTCTTGATAGATCTTCTACATGGCGTGGCGCACCGCCCCGAGAAGAAGTCACATGTGAGACCGAGGTGGAGACGTCGCCGGCATCCTCGAGGCGCGGCCGCCCTTCTACGAGCCAGCGTCGACTCAAGGTATGAATCCATGCGTTGTCGCGCCCCTTCTGCCGATGAAGTGGGGTGCCTTAGATTTATTGTTCTTCTCTTACGATTATTTCGAGCCGAACATGTGTGCTCTTTCTCTGAATATATTGCTTGAAAAGCTAACCAAGTTACTTAAATTCACTTTGTTCTTAATCTTGCGTGCTAATTTTGTTATTTTTGCTGACGGTGGTGCGCGCAAGGAGATTTATTTGTGGGTGTGTTGAGCTGTTAGGCCTAAGTCGAAATCCTCAGCTAAACAAGGCCTCAGCTTAACACATAAAAAGGTGTTCAATCTCACCCACAATGTCCTCTTCTTTCCTCTTCCTTTATTGGAACTTGTTTTGCAGACAAGGAAAGTGGCACGTGTAATGTGAGTAAAACCCTCTTAGCCAAAATCAGCTACGAGCAAGATTTTCTGTATTGTAGATGCCCCAATTGACTCTCATCCCCAATGTAGTCTTTTTTTATGTCAGTATAGACTTCTTTACTGGATGTATACTATCGTACATGGCATGCATTTGCCTAATGAGCAGCATTGTATTGCTATTCTAGCCAACCTGATCGATCTGTCAAGCTTCATGCACGAGATGCCATGTTTAATTTACTCCCTCGCTCTGATCCATATTTCTTGGTGTAAAATGAATGTGAATCGGAGGGAGTACTTTTCTTAGATAGTACTATACCAGTTCAAAAAAAGTACTACTACATCACAAATGCATCAAAAGAGTACTACATCACAAGACCACCACAGTTGTACTATTAGAGTTTAATGCTGAACTTCCAAAGGGAATAAGGCTGGCCATAGTGCAAAGTATCATATAGTGGTATCATCCATATGATACAAGTCTATGATACTACCCCTATAGTGGTTAGTATCATCTAGTAGTATCATAATCTCATGATATTTAATTATTTGTAGAATCTCAATGCAATTGTGTGTATAGGATGTATTTGACATTAAATTTTCTAGTTTCACGTGCTATGATACAGTATCATATTATGATACCACTAGCATATCTCTCCTCATTAATTATAGCGCCACATCAGATTTTTGCCAAGGTGGCATGCATGATACTTCTTATGATACTAGCACTATGGCTAGCCTAAGATTACACATATGAACTTTAAACAGGACCAGGAGCATGAGGGCCACATTAACCCACGATCCTGAAAAACTGTTGGTCTATCCCGAGAAACGAGGAGGTTTAAGGAAATGAGGAGTCCAGCGCGTGCGGAAGGTGCTTTAATCGTGCGAGCATGCAGGGGCAAAATGAGGAAACTAGCGATTACTTTCTCTCCTGCCAGTCTTATACCTTAATAAATGGGCAAACTGAGCACGTTGTAGCTAATCCTTTTATTAATTAAGCAGCTATATTAGTCAATAAGATAGCCTTATGTTTTTTCCTCAGTTTTCCCCAAGCCCTTATTTGAAAACCGCAGAAGGAGCCAGACGGAGGATTCCCGCTAGTTGACCGTTCCATGCCGACGTGTGGGGCTGCGTCGTGTGGGTCGCGGCGCGTGGGGCTAGTAGAAAGGGACCGCGTGGGACAGACGAGACCGCTTTGGTTGTACGTGAGCAGGAGCTGGGTTCGTCTTCTCCGCAAATTGGCATTTTAAGAGCACCTTTTCCCCCTTTCTCTTTGTCTTTTTTCACCAAATAAGTATCAAATCTAGAGAAGCTTGCATTTCTGTCTTTCTTCAATTATTTTTGCCTTTTGGCCCTCGTTGTTTGCCCAATATGGCAGCAAATCTAGTACTCCCTCTGGTCCATATGTATGTAGTTAAATCTAGAAGCAAATCTCTGATGACCCACAAGTATAGGGGATCGCAACAGTCTTCGAGGGAAGTAAAACCCAAATTTATTGATTCGACACAAGGGGGTAAAGAATACTTATAAGCCTTAACAACTGAGTTGTCAATTCAGCTGCACCTGAAAAGCACTAGTAACAGGGGTGATGTGAAAGTAGCAGTAATATGAGAGCAGTAGTAACAGTAACACAGCAGCAGTAATAGCAATATGAGAGCAATGGCACCAGAAAATAGTTGATACTACTTCCAATGACATAGAGAACGAGTATATAATGATGCGAGATGGACCGGGGTTCCCAGCTATCTACACTAGTGGCAACTCTCCAATAACAAGTGTTGGGTGAACAAATTAAGTTGGGCAATTGATAGGATTGATAAGGCATTAAGAAAGAACATCAATTCATTAATCATGTAGGCATGTTTTCCATATTTAGTCGTACGTGCTCGCAATGAGAAACTTGCACAACATCTTCTGTCCTACCAGCCGGTGGCAGCCGGGCCTCTAGGGAAACTACTGGATATTAAGGTACTCCTTTTAATAGAGTACCGGAGCAAAGCATTAACACTCCGTGAAAACATGTGTCCTCACATCACCGCCATCCCCTCCGGTTGTCCCGATTTGTCACTTCGGGGCCTTTGGTTCCGGACAGTGACATGTGCATACAACTTGTAGATACAATCTAAGCAATAATTATAGAGCTCAAATCTAAGATCATGCCACTCGGGCCCTAGTGACAAGCATTAAACACAACAAGATTGCAGCAACAATAACTTCACAAACTTTGTAGATAGACAAATCATAATGTATCATCCATCGGATCCCAACAAACACAACACCGATTACATCAGATGGATCTCAATCATGTAAGGCAGCTCATGAGATCATTGTATTGAAGTACATGGGGGAGAGAATACCAACTAGCTACAGCTAGAACCCGTAGTCCATGGGGGAACTACTCACTGAGCATGATGGAGGCGATGGCGTTGATGGAGATGGCTTCCGGGGCACTTCCCCGTCCGGCAGGGTGCCGGGACAGAGACTTCTGTCCCCGAATTGGAGTTTCGCGACAGCGGCGGCGCCCCTGGAGTCTTCTCGAGTTTCGTCAAGTCGTCCGGTGTTTTTAGGTCGAAAGGGGTTAAATAGGCGAAGAGGCGGCGCGAGGGGGCACCAGGGCGCTCCTCATAGGCCGGCGCGGCCTGGGGCCTGCCCGCGCGGCCTTATGGTCTGGGGGCCCGGGCCTCCTCTCCGTCTCCCTTCGGTGTTCGGAGCCTTCCGGGAAAAATAAGATCTTTGGCGTTGATTTCGTCCAATTCCGAGAATATTGCCCGAACAGCCTTTCTGGAACCAAAAACAGCAGAAAACAGAACTGGCACTGTGGCATCTTGTTAATAGGTTAGTTCCGGAAAACGCATAAAAACATCATAAAGTGCAAGCAAAACATGTAAGTATTGTCATAAAACAAGCATGGAACGACAGAAATTATGGATACGTTGGAGACGTATCGCATCCCCAAGCTTAGTTCTGCTCGTCCCGAGCAGGTAAAACGATAACAAAGATAATTTCTGAAGTGACATGCTACTTACATAACCTTGATCATACTATTACAAAGCATATGAAATGAATGAAGTGACTCAAGGCAATGATCTATAGTTGCTAACAAGTAGATAACATATAGCAAAACTTTTCATGGAGAGTACTTTCAAGACAAGCATCAAAAGTTTTGCACAAGAGTTAACTCATAAAGCAATAAGTTCATAGTAAAGGCATCGAAGCAACACAAAGGAGGATATAAGTTTCAGCGGTTGCTTTCAACTTTCAACATGTATATCTCATGGATATTGTCAACACAAAGTAATATGATGAATGCAAATAAGCAAGTATGTAAGAATCAATGCACAGTTGACACAAGTGTTTGCTTCTAAGATGGAAGGAAGTAGGTAAACTGACTCAACATAAAGTAAATGATAGGCCCTTCGCAGAGGGAAGCATCGATTGCTATATTTGTGCTAGAGCTTTGGTTTTGAAAACATAAAGAGAGCATAAAAGTAAAGTTTTGAGAGGTGTTTGTTGTTGTCAACGAATGGTAGTGGGTACACTAACTACCTCATCAACCGGACTCACAAGAGCGGCTCCCATTTTATTTATTTTTGGGTGGCACTCCTTCCAACCTTTCTTTCACAAACCATGGCTAACCGAATCCTCGGGTGCCCGCCAACAATCACATACCATGAAGGAGTGCCTTTTTATTTAAGTTTTATTATGATGATGACACTCCCCCAACCTTTGCTTACACAAGCCATGGCTAACCGAATCCTTCGGTGCCGTCCAACAATCACAAACCATGGAGGAGTGTCTATTTAAATTAATTAATTCGGGACTGGGAATCCCATTGCCAGCTCTTTTTGCAAAATTATTGGATAAGCGGATGTGCCACTAGTCCATATGAGAGTCCGTCAAAAGTAAATGACAAGGTTGAAAGCTAAACACCACATACTTCCTCATGAGCTATGAAACATTAACACAAATTGAGAAGCATTTTGAATTATTTAAAGGTAGCACTCAAGCAATTTACTTTGGAATGGCAGAAATACCACATAGTAGGTAGGTATGGTGGACACAAATGGCATAGGTTTTGGCTCAAGGTTTTTGGATGCACGAGAAGTATTCCCTCTCAGTACAAGGTTTAGGCTAGCAAGGTTGTTTGAAGCAAACACAAGTATGAACCGGTACAGCAAAACTTACATAAGAACATATCGCAAGCATTATAATACTCTACACTGTCTTCCTTGTTGCTCAAACACTTTTACCAGAAAATATCTAGACCTTAAGAGAGATCAATTATGCAAACCAATTTTAACAAGCTTTACGGTAGTTCTCCACTAATAGGTTTAAACTACATGCAAAAACTTATGATCTACTTGAGAGCTCAAAACAATTGCCAAGTATCAAATTATCCAAGACATATGAGGCATTTTCTTTTCCCAACCAAATAAAGATAAATATTGTAGCTTCCAACTTTTATTCATTGAACATTAAAAGTAAAACGAAGAACAAGTGTTCATATGAAAAAGCGGAGCGTGTCTCTCTCCCAAACATGGATTGCTAGGATCCGAATTTATTCAAACATAAACAAAACGAAAAATAAACACACAGACGCTCCAAGTAAAGCACATATGATGTGACTGAATAAAAATATAGTTTCAGGGGAGGAACCTGATAAGTTGATGAAGAAGGGGATGCCTTGGGCATCCCCAAGCTTAGACGCTTGAGTCTTCTTGAAATATGCAGGGATGAACCACGGGGGCATCCCCAAGCTTAGACTTTTCACTCTTCTTGATCATATATCATCCTCCTCTCTTGACCCTTGAAAACTTCCTTCACACCAAACTTCTCATAAACTTCATTAGAGGGGTTAGTACTCAAAAAATTTGAATCCACCTTGGTCCTGTAGTGGCACATTGCAAGAACTCAATAAAACATTAGCTACAGCTCTCCACGTCTAGAAAGCCTCACATAAAGTCCACAAGAGACAATGCAAAAAACAGAGACAGAATCTGCCAAAACAGAACAGCCAGTAAACACGAATTTTTACGGGGTACTTCCGTTGCTCAAATCAGAAAACTCAAAACTAATGAAAGTTGCGTACATATCTGAGGATCACGCACGTAAATTGACAGATTTTTCTGAGTTTCCTACAGAGAAATTTGCCCAGATTCGTGACAGATAGAAATCTGTTTCTGCGCAGGAATCCAAATCTAGTATCAACCTTCGATTAGAGGCTTCACTTGGCACAACAAAACACAAAACTAAGATAAGGAGAGGTTGCTACAGTAGTAAACAACTTCCAAGACACAAATATAAAACAAATTACTGAAGCAAAATAACACATGGGTTATCTCCCAAGAAGTTCTTTTCTTTATAGCCATTAAGATGGGCTCAGCAGTTTTAAATGATGCACTCGCAAGAAATAGTATTTGAAGCAAAAGAGAGCATCAAAAAGCAAATTCAAAACACATTTAAGTCTAACCCACTTCCTATGCATAGGAATCTTGTACACAAATAAATTCATGAAGAACAAAGTGATAAGCATAAGAAGATAAAACAAGAGTAACTTCAAAATTTTAAGCACATAGAGAGGTGTTTTAGTACCATGCAAATTTCTACAACCATATTTTCCTCTCTCATAATAATTTTCAGTAGCTTCATGAACAAACTCAACAATATAACTATCACATGCAGCATACTTTTCATGATTTCCAAACACATAATTTTTATCAAGTTCAAGAATAGTGGAATTAAAACTTTCAAACTTACTTTTATTAATAATATAACAAGGTAGGTGATCAATCTCAATAGATATGGGACTCATAGAATAAGTCAAGAACTCTCCAATCCCATTTTCATTAGTAGTACAATTAATATTATCAAGTAACATAGGACCATCATCTAGAGCTTTATCATAAACATTTGCTAAGCAAAATTCTTTAGTACCATGCATTTCGACATCAGGCACAAACAAAGCATTATCATAAGATTTATCAAAGTAGCATGGATTATCATATATAACAGTAGCATAATCATTCTCACAAGTATTACTCATAGGTACTATTTCAAGAGAATCCACAGGAACATAACATTCAACCTCTTCCGGTAAGCATGGAGGACAATCAAATAGTGTAAGAGATAAAGAGTTACTCTCATTAGAAGGTTGACATGGGTAGCTAATCCATTCTTCCTCCTTTTGTTCGTCGCTCTCTTCTTCTTTTTCATCCAATGAGCTTTCAAGTTCATCAATTTCCTCCTCTTTTTCATCCAATGAGCTTTCAGGTTCATCAATTTCTTCTTCCACCGGTTCCTGCAAATTGTGAGTGCATTCTTGTGCATTAATGTGTCTCTCTTTATAATCAAGGATATAAGGATTCCTACTGTAGCATTCTATGCATGAATTAAGGATAGTAGAGACATAATCTTTAAGGTCTTTACAAATAGCACAAGTTTCATAATTCTCAACCATGAAGGATTCTATCTCGGAGGCTCCCATAAATAAGACAAATTGTTCTACCTCTTCGAACCCATAATGAATATAGCAATTCCGATTATAGTTCTTAATTAAAAATTCCTCACTAGAGCCACATTGAAATTTAAGATGTTTAGTATCCTGTTGAGAGCAACAGTTTATATCATGGCGTCAAGCAAGATTTTAGCAATTGTTTCTATCATAGCACTCATTATTTTACCGTTTCTTGATTCTCTATAATTATTATAACATTCTATAAGCTCCAAGTAGGTTGTTGGTTCTCCCATAACAGTTTTTAATTTTTAGGTTTTTCAAATTTTTATGGTTTTTTGGGTATATGAGACAAATAAAACAAGACAAAAGTAAACTAAGCAAAGTAAAACTAGACAGAAATAAACTAAGCACAAATAAACTAGACAGAAATAAACTAGCAAGACAAAATAAAATAAAAGCAGAGAGAGGTAGAGTGTACTCCCCAGGTGAACTTATGAGTAGAGCTATGCCTCCCCGGCAACGGCGCCAGAAAATAGTCTTGATGACCCACAAGTATAGGGGATCGCAACAGTCTTCGAGGGAAGTAAAACCCAAATTTATTGATTCGACACAAGGGGAGGTAAAGAATACTTATAAGCCTTAACAACCGAGTTGTCAATTCAGCTGCACCTGAAAAGCACTAGTAACAGGGGTGATGTGAAAGTAGCAGTAATATGAGAGCAGTAGTAACAGTAACACAGCAGCAATAGCAATATGAGAGCAATGGCACCTAAAATAGTTGATACTACTTCCAATGACATAGAGAACGAGTATATAATGATGCGAGATGGACCGGGGTTCCCAGCTATCTACACTAGTGGCAACTCTCCAATAACAAGTGTTGGGTGAACAAATTACAGTTGGGCAATTGATAGGATTGATAAGGCATTAAGAAAGAACATCAATTCATTAATCATGTAGGCATGTTTTCCATATTTAGTCGTACGTGCTCGCAATGAGAAACTTGCACAACATCTTCTGTCCTACCAGCCGGTGGCAAAATGCCTCTAGGGAAACTATGGATATTAAGGTACTCCTTTTAATAGAGTACCGGAGCAAAGCATTAACACTCCGTGAAAACATGTCCCTCACATCACCGCCATCCCCTCCGGTTGTCCCGATTTCTGTCACTTCGGGGCCTTTGGTTCCGGACAGTGACATGTGCATACAACTTGTAGATACAATCTAAGCAATAATTATAGAGCTCAAATCTAAGATCATGCCACTCGGGCCCTAGTGACAAGCATTAAACACAACAAGATTGCAGCAACAATAACTTCACAAACTTTGTAGATAGACAAATCATAATGTATCATCCATCGGATCCCAACAAACACAACACCGATTACATCAGATGGATCTCAATCATGTAAGGCAGCTCATGAGATCATTGTATTGAAGTACATGGGGAGAGAATACCAACTAGCTACAGCTAGAACCCGTAGTCCATGGGGGAACTACTCACGGAGCATGATGGAGGCGATGGCGTTGATGGAGATGGCTTCCGGGGCACTTCCCCGTCCCGGCAGGGTGCCGGGACAGAGACTTCCCCCCGAATTGAGTTTCGCGCGGCGGCGCCCGGAGTCTTTCGGAGTTTCGTCAAGTCGTCCTGTTTTTAGGTCGAAAGGGTTAAACAGGCGAAGAGGCGGTCAGGGGCACCAGGGCGCCCTCCTCATAGGCCGGCGGCCGGCCTGCCCGCGGCCTTATGGTGGGGGCCCCGCCTCCTCTCCGTCCCCTTCGGTGTTCTGGAGCCTCCGGGAAAAATAAGATCTTTGGCGTTGATTTCGTCCAATTCCGAGAATATTGCCCGAACAGCCTTTCTCGAACCAAAAAAGCAGAAACAGGAACTGGCACTGTGGCATCTTGTTAATAGGTTAGTTCCGGAAAACGCATAAAAACATCATAAAGTGCAAGCAAAACATGTAAGTATTGTCATAAAACAAGCATGGAACGACAGAAATTATGGATACGTTGGAGACGTATCAATCTCCAGGGTAATGTACGACAAATTCACAGTCATAGTAAATCGAGAAAACAAAGTAGGGCCAACAAAATATAGTAGAATAGGGATAGATAATCGGGATCCCTCCCTAGATAATAAGTTGCATACACAGCAGCCAACATAGTAACAGGTTCGAGGTTCTTCACAACACCATCATACTAACAACATAACAACAAGAGATCCCTAGCTAACAACAAAATAGAAGCTGCTTTGCAGCAGCAGCACACGTCCAGGACTCCGCCTACCCCATCTGCCTCTGCCTCCACTTGTTGCTCCCCTTGGGAGCCTTGGGCTTGAGCGGAGGCATGCGCCCGGCGGAGATCTCCACCCGCTGGAAGCTGCGGAGGTGCATGCCGAGCGCCTTGTGCTTGGCGCGGAAGGAGTAGGGGTTCACCGTCGTGCCGACCTTGGGGAAGGTGTTGCCGATGTTCTCGGCATGCGTGAGGAGGCAGTTGAAGTCAGTGCCGCCGAGTCTCCTAGTGCAGAAGGGGCACCTGTAGACACCCTTGGCGAAGTAGGAGACGTACTGGCCGACCTGCAGCCTCCGCAGCACCTGGCGAGTCTTGACGTGCTGGTCCTCTTCGTCGCTGCCAACGTCGCTGCCAGACAGCTGATCCATATCAAACGGGAACTATGAGTGAATGAGTTGCAACGATGACTAACGTGCATGATAACAAAGTAAGGAAAAACAGAGCCAGCCTCAGTTAGAGTGGACACGATTATATGTCTACATGGATGGTGTTAGCGAACCAAAGCTCATGCACAACAGATTTGTACACAGCAATGGTTCGCTGAACCCACCCTGTAAAAATTTGTGCCCAACGATTCATCATAGGCAAAGAAACAGATTCCAGATCTGAATTTGAACAGATTCCAGATTATTTGCAAAATTAAACGGTTGATATCTTTTGATTCGTGCATAAAATAACTGATTGAGATCCCATGATTACTTGCATAAATTAACTGATTGAGATCCCATTATTACTTGCATAAATTAACCGAACGGCCGAACTCCAAATCTTAAACGAAATCAAGAAGGGATCAAAGCAAAATGGAATAAAATCGGCGCAAATATTAACCCAATACTCATCCATCTACAGATCGGCACTAATAGTTACTAGGGAACCAGCAAAAATAGGGTTCAAAAAGGAATGGGGAACAAAAAAGGGAGCAAACCATAGTTACCTCGCTCCATGGGTCGTCCATGCAGGTGTCGTAGGGGTTCGGAGGCGAGATGTACGGCACCGGCTCATAGGGGTCCCATCCCGGCGGGATCCGACCGCCACCGGCGGCGGCGACGACCGTTGAGGGGACGGCGTCGAAGAGGGAGGCGTCGCGCTTGGAGCCGACGGCGTCATGGACGATGGGATTCGCATTCTCCTTGTCCATCTCGCCGGCAGAGAGGGAGAGGGTTTTTTGCTTTGGAGAAGATGATGGGACGTGAGAGGCGGCATTGCATGAGCGAGTGAGAGTGACAGAGATAGTGCGAGGAGGCGTCTATAAAGGCGAGGGGTGGTTAATGCGACCCGCGTCCTACGCGTCCACCATTGAACGTCTGCACGTCTTGGGCTTCTGCAACGCGACACGCGTCCATGATTGCACATCTTCGACTTCTGCACCGCGACCCGCGTCTACGCGTCAACAATTGCACGTCTTCCACTTCTGCACCGCAACACGCGTACTCGAGTCTAACCCTGGAAATTTAGATATACTCAGGTATACCCTCGAGTCTTATACTAGCATTTTTTGTGTGCTCAGTTTTCCCCTTGAGTACTAATACTGGCTAGTGCAATATACTCAGTTTTACCTCAAGTGGTTGGTCAACAGAGAGTCAACAAATGGGATTAACTAGTTAAATGAGTCAACAAATGGGATTATCAGGCTACTTATTTGTTTTCACGTGTTAAACTTGTCTAAATCTTGGTCAAACCTAGGATTTGACCAAGATTCAAATGGGGATCAAAATTTAAAAAAATCAGAAAAATGAAAAACCAAAGCACATAGTTTTCTTATGTCATATAGTAAGCATTCAAGTTGATAAACAAGGTCTATACATATTCAAACCAGACAAATCATGTATCTATACCCCTAACCCCTAAACTCTGTCTTATGAAGTCAAGCATGAAGAGAAGTACTTTGGGTTTCAAACATGGAAATTTCAAAAACCTCCAAAAGCTTCATTTTAGAGTGACTAAGAAGGATCCATGCTTACCTTTGCATTTTCATATTTTAAACTTGTTTAAATCATTGTCAAACCTAGGATTTGACCAAGATACAAATGGGCACAAAAAAAAAAAAAAAAAATGAAAAACAAAAGCACATAGTCTTCTTATGTCATATCGTAAGCATTCAAGTTGATAAACAAGGTCTAGATATATCCAAACCAGACAAATCATGTATCTACCCGATCTTATGAAGTCTAGCATGAAGAGAAGTCATTTTTGGTTTCAAACATGGAAATTTCAAGAACATCCCAAAAGCTTCATTTTAGAGTGACAAGGATCAAGGCTTACCTTTTCATTTTCATGTTTTAAACTTGTTTAAATCCTGGTCAAATATAGGATTTGACCAAGATTCAAATGGGCGTAAAATAAAAAATAGAAAAATGAAAAACCAAAGCACATAGTCTTCTTATGTCATATAGTAAGCATTAACGTTGATAAACAAGGTCTAGACATATTCAAACTAGACAAATCATGTATCTACCCCCTAACCCCTAAACTATGTCTTATGAAGTCAAGCATGAAGAGAAGTGCATGGTTTTGGGTTTTAAACATGGAAATTTAAAAAAACTCCCAAAAACTTTATTTTAGAGTAACTAAGAAGGATACATGCTTCCCTTTTCATTTTCATGTTTTATACTTGTTTAAATCTTGGTCAAACCTAGGATTTTACCAAGATTCAAATGTGCATCAAAATTTCAAAAAAATCAGAAAAATGAAAAACCAAAGCACATAGTTTTCTTATGTCATATAGTAAGAATTAAAGTTGATAAACAAGGTCTAGGCATATTCAAACAAGAAAAATCATGTATCTACCCCTAACCCTAAACTCGTCTTATGTAGTCAAGCATGAAGAGAAGTGGTTTTGGGTTTCAAACATGGAAATTTCAAAAACTTCGCAAAAGCTTTATTTTAGAGTGACTAAGAAGGATCAATGCTTACCTTTTCATTTTCATATTTTAAACTTGTTTAAATCATTGTCAAACCTAGGATTTGACCAAGATTCAAATGGGCATAAAATTAAAAAAAATTCCGAAAAATGAAAAACAAAAGCACATAGTCTTCTTATGTCATATATATAGTAAGCATTCAAAATTTGATAAACAAGGTATAGACATATTCAAATAATACAAATCATGTATCTACCCCTAACCCTAAACTCTGTCTTATGAAGTCAAGCATGAAGAGAAGTGGTTTTTGGTTTCAAACACGAAATTTCAAAAACCTCCCAAAAGCTTCATTTTAGAGTGACTAAGAAGGATCCAGGCTTACCTTTTCATTTTCATGTTTTAAACTTGTTTAAATCTTGGTCAACCCTAGGATTTGACCAATATTCAAATGGGCATAAATAAAAAAAAAAAAAAAAAACAAAGCACATAGTCTTCTTATGTCATATAGTAACCATTCAAGTTCATAAACAAGGTCTAGACATATTCAAACCAGATAATCATGTACCCCTAACCCTAAACTCTGTCTTATATATGAAGTCAAGCATGAAGAGAAGTGTGGTTTTGGGTTTCAAACATGGAAATTTCAAAATCCTCCCAAAAGCTTCATTTTAATTAGACTGACTGATTAATTAAGAAGGATCCAGGATTAATTACCTTTTTCATTGTCATGTTTTAAACTTGTTTAAATCTTGGTCAAACCTGGGATTTGACCAAGATTCAAATGGGCATAAAATTCAAAAAAATCGAAAGAATGAAAAACCAAAGCACATAGTTTTCTTATGTCATATAGTAAGCATTCAAATTGATAAACAAGGTCTTGACTTATTCAAACCAGAAAAATCATATATCTACCCCTAACACTAAACTCTGTCTTATGAAGTCAAGCATGAAGAGAAGTGGTTTTGGGTTTCAAACATGGAAATTTCAAAAACCACCCAAAAGCTTTCATTTTAGAGCGACTAAGAAGGATCGATGCTTACTTTTCATTTTCATGTTTTTAACTTATTTGAATCTTGGTCAAATCCTAGGTTTGACCAAGATTTAAACAAGTTTAAAACATGAAAATGAAACGGGAAGTCTGTATCCTTCTTAGTCACTCTAAAATCAAGCTTTTGGGATGTTCTTGAAATTTCCATGGTTGACTTCATAAGACGGAGTTTAGGGTTAGGGGTAGATATATACATGATTTGTCTGGTTTGAATATGTCTAGACCTTTTTTATCAACTTTAATGCTTACTATATGACATAAGAAAACTATTTGCTTTTGTTTTTCATTTTTCTGTTTTTTTTGAATTTTGATGCCCATTTTAATCTTGTCAAATCCTAGGTTTGACCAAGATAATTTAAAAAAGTTTAAAACATGAAATGAAAAGGGAAGCATGTATCCTTCTTAGTCACTCTAAAATGAAGTTTTGGGAGGTTTTTGAAATTTCCATGTTTGAAACCCAAAACCACTTCTCTTCATGATTGACTTCATAAGACAGAGTTTAGGGGTTAGGGGGTAGATACATGATTTGTATGGTTTGATATGTCTAGACCTTGTTTATCAACTTTAATGCTTACTATATGACATAAGAATACTATGTGATTTGGTTTTTCATTTTTCTGTTTTTTTTATTTTTCTGCCCATTTGAATCTTGGTCAAATCCTATGTTTGACCAAGATTTAGACAAGTTTAACATGTGAAAACGAATAAGTAAGCCTGGATCCTTCTTAGTCACTCCAAAATGTACCAATTGATAGATGTGTTAACTTTGCTTCATGGAAAAAATAATGTCATGTAAATGAGTTAACTTGGATTTCCTACCCTTGAATCCATAGGAAACTTTGTTCTAATGCACTATAATAATCAATCGAGTTTTTACACCAACAGGTCTGTCACTTACGTGTGGTGCCCACGCGTGAGGTCCCACACTTTAGTGAGCACAAGTCACGTGCATAGGTACGCAAACTCCCAACCATCTTCTTTGTCAAGAGAAGACGCATCAGGATGCGTATTGGAAGTCTCTGGGTCCTTCAGGATCCTTCGGTTGTCCCTCTCACAAAAAAAAATCCTATGAACAGAGGTTCGAGTGACGCCAAACATCCAAATCCAGATGCAACCCAACTTGCTACTATCTCCTTCCCTAATTACGATACATATATTTTTTCAGCCAATTCAAAATTCAAAATATTGAGGAACTCTACATAAAAAATATCAACATCTACAATTTTAGAAGCACATACTACGAAAGTATTATTCAGAGGGGGTACTGAATAATACATTTTTAGCGAGTACAAATAATGTCAGTTGGAACTAGACTTGTAAGGCACATGGCCACAAATCTTTCGTCAGAAGAGTCGAATCTGCAATCAGTAGTTACAAAAGCGACCCAGCTTAGGGATGGATAATAAGACTTGGGCAATATAAACGTTGATACTTACTTTGTGATACTAAAATATATGTATCTAGACATATTTCAGTTGTAGATACATCCATTTTAACATCAAGTAATATGGATCGGAGGACTAGCTAAAGAACAATGAGAGGCAGTGTTTCTCTCCCCCAGCCTACTTGGCGGAGCGGCCCTCCATCAGGTCAGGTGGTGATTCCGCTTCTCTCGTTGGAATTCCTTATCCCCCAGCCTACTCGGCGACGTGCGCTCCTCAGTGACCTGCGCGAGGGCGCCTCGGCGACCTACGCAAAGGTGGCTGGACTCGGAGCACATCGACTTCCTTCTGCGGTGCCTGGATTGGATCGACCATCCCGCGCGTGTCCTCCACCATATTGTTTTTCTTCAAGATGTTGTCATCCATCATCTTCTTCACCGCATCATGTTGGGTGTTGAGGCTCCCGTTGAGAGCTTGAACGCACCTGTTTGATAGCTCGACGTTTTCTTCGCGAAGAAAGCCGCACTCGATCTTAAGCATCAAATTCTCGCCCTTGAGCTTCTTGATGACAGAGTTCGTTTCCTCACTTGATGGAACGCTCACATCATGCAGCTTGCCCCGGCCGGTGACCTCGTCCTTCAAAGTATCGAGATCATCGCGAAAGTTGGAGGCGAGTTCCACGAGAGTTTTAAGCTCATCTCTGAAACACGCCGACGCTTCCTGCATGGCAATATCATCAGTACCGAAACAAAGTGACGAGAGGAAGACGAAAATGTCCAATCAGTGGTAACCTCTAAGCGCAGGAGACAGGGGTTGAAGTCGTCATGAGAAGATGTCAGGGTGCGTCGTGGGGCACTGAGATATGTATAAAAAGGATTAATACGGAATAAAGAGTTGGGACCTCCGGGCCAGGAAGAATCAAGAAACATGGCGATGGAAACCAACCAGGAATCTTCGACCGCACGACTGACGCCGTTCCGAGACGAGCGCGAAGCAGGGCCTTCGTTTTCTGGCGGGCCCTTTCTCGCGGCCAGCATCTGGATAGACCGCCGGCGGGAACTCTCCGCGTCCTTGGTCAACACTAGATGGTGCTTCTTCAAGCGAGATGGTGGCCTTGACTTCGGAGGCATCACTGGAAGTGGAAGGAGACTGGAAGTGAAGCAAGAAGGGGATGGAAGAAGTACTCCCCCTATTAAAACCAGACAGCCGTCTCCTGCCCTCGCTTCGAGCAACCTGGTCCGCCCATCCTAAATCAACGGCCGAGAGGGGGCTCCCTTGCGAACTGAGATCCAGTGACTTTACCCAACAGAAGTTACCATGAACTTTACCTATACGAGCCATCAGATTAAGATCCAATGCACATGGTTGATCTAAAATTTGAAATTAAAATTTATGTTGCTCAGAAAAAAAGAAAAACTTTACATTAAGACGTATATATTCCCTTGAGTATTCTCGGAAAGTTCCAGTCCATTTAAAAATTTAGTTTAGTTTAAGTTTGAAATTTGGATCAACCGCGAGCGTTGGATCTTGATCGAATGGCTCACGTGTGTAAAGTCGCATGGTGACTTCTCTTAGTGAAGTCACTGGATCTCAGTCCGCGAAGGGTCAGGACGCGGGAGCAGAAGCAAATGAATCGAGAGCGGTCCGAGTAGTACGTATGCTTCAACACAGAGACGTTCTATCCTGTCCGTCCACCGTAAATCAACGGGACAGAGCGGCTACCTTCTCTTCGAAGGCTCTGGCGCGCAACCCGAGGAATGGACATCTGTCGGCTAGTATAGAATTTTATAGCACGCCATTAATCGAGCTAGCAGTACTGTACTACTGACTACTACTACTCTGATGGACGTCCAAAGCTCTGAATAGTCAGGGGAAACAATGAATGCGCGCCAGGGTAGTACTGTAGTAGTGAAGCAATGGGGATTATCTGGAGCAAGTACGGAGTACCGAGTACAGTACTACAAAAGTGTTGTTCGTTGTTTTCGCAGTTCATTTTAGCGTAACGTCCAGGTACAAAAATGTGGGTTTTCTGGAGCAAGTACTGCTGTGCATTGATATACTGTGCACGTGATGTCTGGTGCCCAGCTGCATATAAAATCACCATGGTACATATTTGATGGATTAAATTTAACTACTCCTACCTTATCCGTTCTAAAATGATTGATATGGATTATCAAGATTTGCATATGTAATATAGTAAGCATTCAAGTTGATAAACAAGGTCTAGACATATTCAAACCAGAAAAATCATGTATCTAGCCCTAACCCCTAAACTATGTCTTATGAAGTCAAACATGAAGAGAAGTGGTTTTGGGTTTCAAACATGGAAATTTCAAAACCTCCCAAAAGCTTCATTTTAGATTGATTAAGAAGGATCCAGACTTACCTTTTCATTTTCATGTTTTAAACTTGTTTAAATCTTGGTCAAACCTAGGATTTGACCAAGATTCAAATGGGCATAGAAAATCAGGAAAAAACAGAAAAAACGAACAACCAAAGAACATAGCCTTCTTATGTAATATATAGTAATCATTCAAGTTGATAAACAAGGTCTAGACATATTCAAACCAAAATAAAATCATGTATCTACACCTAACCATAAACTCTGTCTTAAGTGGTTTTGGGTTTCAAACATGGAAATTTCACAAACCTCCCAAAAGCTTCATTTCACAGTGACTAAGGAGGATCCAGGCTTACCTTTTCATTTCATGTTTTAAACTTGTTTAAATCTTGGTCAATCCTAGGATTTGACCAAGATTCAAATGGGCATAAAAAATCAGAAAAAATGAAAAACCAAAGAACATAGCCTTCTTATGTCATATATATAGTAAGCATTCAAGTTGATAAACAAGGTCTAAACATATTCAAACCAGAAAAATCATGTATCTACCCCTAACCCTAATCTTTGTCTTATGAAGCCAAGCATGAAGAGAAGTGATTTTGGGTTTCAAACATGGAAATTTCAAAAACCTCCCAAAAGCTTCATTTTAGAGTGACTAAGAAGGATCCATCCTTACCTTTTCATTGCCATGTTTTAAACTTGTTTTAACCTTGGTCAAACCTAGGATTTGCCCAAAATTCAAATGGGCATACAAAATTCAAAAAATGAAAAAAATGAAAAACCAAAGCACATAGTCTTCTTATGTCATATAGTAAGCATTCTAGTTGATAAACAACGTCTAGACATATTCAAACCAGAAAAAGCATGTATCTACCCCTAACCCTAAACTTTGTCTTACGAAGGCAAGCATGAAAAGAAGTGGTTTTGGGTTAATTTCCAACATGGAAATTTCAAAATCCTCCCAAAAGATTCATTTTAGAGTGACTAAGAAGGATTCATGCTTACCTTTTCATTTTCATGTTTTAAACTTGTTTAAACCTTGGTCAAACCTAGGATTTGACCAAGATTCAAATGGGTGTAAAAATTCAGAAAAAATAAAAAAAAATGAAAAACCAAAGCACATATATGGCCTTATTATGTCATATAGTAAGCATTCAGGTCTAGACATATTCAAACCAGAAATATCATGTATCATATCTACCCCTAACCCTAAACTCTGTCTTATGAAGTCAAACATATGAAGAGAACTGGTTTTGGGTTTCAAACATAAAAATTTCAAGTACCTTCATTTTAGAGTGACTAAGAAAGGATTCATGCTTACCTTTTCATTTTCATGTTTTAAACTTGTTTAAACCTTGGTCAAACCTAGGATTTGACCAAGATTTAAATGGGCATAAAAAATTCGAAAAAAATCAAAAAATGAAAAACCAAAGCACATATATATCCTTCTTATGTCATATAGTAAGCATTAAAGTTGATAAACAAGGTCTAGACATATTCAAACAAGAAAAATCATGTATCTACACCTAACCATAAACTCTGTCTTAAGTGGTTTTGGGTTTCAAACATGGAAATTTCACAAACCTCCCAAAAGCTTCATTTTACAGTGACTAATTAAGGAGGATCCAGGCTTACCTTTTCATTTTCATGTTTTAAACTTGTTTAAATCTTGGTCAATCCTAGGATTTGACCAAGATTAAAATGGGCATAAAAAATTAGAAAAAATGAAAAACCAAAGAACATAGCCTTCTTATGTCATATAAATAGTAAGCATTCAAGTTGATAAACAAGGTCTAGACATATTCAAACCAGAAAAACATATATCTACCCCTAACCCTAATCTCTGTCTTATGAAGCCAAGCATGAAGAGAAGTGATTTTGGGTTTCAAACATGGAAATTTAGAAAACCTCCCAAAAGCTTCATTTTAGAGTGACTAAGAAGGATCCATGCTTACCTTTTCATTGCCATGTTTTAAACTTGTTTAAACCTTGGTCAAACCTAGGATTTGACCAAGATTCAAATGGGCATAAAAATTCAGAAAAAAAATCAAAAAAATGAAAAACCAAATCACATATATAGCCTTCTTATGTCATATAGTAAGCATTCAAGTTGATAAACAAGGTCTAGACATATTCAAACTAGAAAAATCATCTATCTACCGTTAACCATAAACTCTGTCTTATGAGGTCAAACATGAAGAGAAGTGGTTTTGGGTTTCAAGCATGAAGAGAAGTGGTTTTGGGTTTCAAACATAAAAATTTCAAGTACCTCCCAAAAGCTTCATTTTAGAGTGAATAATTAAGAATGATTCATGCTTACCTTTCCATTTTCATGTTTTAAACTTGTTTCAATCTTGGTCAAACCTAGATTTGACCAAGATTCAAATGGGTTTAACAATTAAAAAAATCAGAAAAATGAAAAACCAAAGCACATAGTATTCTTATGTCATATAGTAAGCATTCAAGTTGATAAACATGGTCTATACATATTCAAACCAGAAAAAGCATGTATCTACCCATGCATAACCCTATTCTTTGTCTTATGAAGTCAAGCATGAAGAGAAGTGGATTTGGGTTTCAAACATTTAAATTTCAAAAACCTCCCAAAAGCTTCATTTTAGAGTGATTAAGAAGGATCCAGGCTTACCTTCTTATTTTCATGTTTTAAACTTGTTTAAATCTTGGTCAAACCTAGGATTTGACCAACATTCAAAAGGGCATAAAAAATTAGAAAAAAAACAGAAAAAATGAAAAACCAAAGAACATAGCCTTCTTATGTAATATAGTAAGCATTAGTTGATAAACAAGTTCTAGACATATTCAAACCAAAAAAAAATGTATCTACCCCTAACCCTAAACTTTGTATTATGAAGTCAAGCATGAAGAGAAGTGGTTTTGGGTTTCAAACAATTTCAAAAACCTCCCAAAAGCTTCATTCTAGAGTGTGACTAAGAAGGATCCATGCATGATTACCTTTTCATTTTCATGTTTTAAACTTGTTTAAATCTTGGTCAAACATAGGATTTGTCCAAGATTTAAATGGGCATAAAAAAATTGAAAAAAAAAAAAATGAAAAACCAAAGCACATATATAGCTTTCTTATGTCATATAGTAAGCATTCAAGTTGATAAACAAGGTCTTAGACACTCTAAAATAAAGCTTTCCGGAGGTTCTTGAAATTTCCAAGTTTGAAACCCAAAACCACTTCTCTTCATGCTTGACTACATAAGACAGAGTTTAGGTTAGGGTAGATACATGATTTTTCTTGTTTGAATATGTATAGACCTTGTTTATCAACTTTAATGCTTACTATATGACATAAGAAAAATATGTGCTTTGGTTTTAAATTTTTCTTATTTTTTTTTTGAATTTTGATGCACATTTGAATCTTGGTCAAATCCTAGGTTTGACCAAGATTTAAACAAGTATAAAACATGAAAATGAAAAGGGAAGCCTGTATCCTTCTTAGTCACTGAAATGAAGTTTTTGGGAGGGTTTTGAAATTTCCATGTTTGAACCCAAAACCACTTCTTCATGCTTGACTTCATAAGACGAGCTTAGGGTTAGGGGGTAGATACATGATTTGTCTTGTTTGAATATGTCTAGACCTTGTTTACGGACTTTAATGCTTACTATATGACATAAGAAGACTATGTGCTTTGGTTTTTCATTTTTTTTATATTTTTATTTTATGCCCATTTGAATCTTGTTCAAATCCTAGATTTGACCAGGATTTAAACAAGTTTAAAACATGAAAATGAAAAGGTAAGCCTCGATCCTTCTCAGTCACTCTAAAATGAAGCTTTTGGGATGTTCTTGAAATTTCCATGTTTGAAACCCAAAACGACTTCTCTTCATGCTAGACTTCATAAGATCGACCGAGTTTAGGGTTAGGGGGTAGATACATTATTTGTGTGGTTCGAATATGTCCAAACCTTGTTTATCAACTTGAATGCTTACTATATGACATAAGAAGACTATTTGCATTTGTTTTTAATTTTTTTGATTTTTTTTAGTTTTATGCCCATTTGAATCTTGGGCTTTCTATTTTCGTGCCCTCAGGTCCTTAGTTGTACTCAGTTATCCCCAGCTCCTTAGTTTTTCCTCAGTTTTCCCCAAGCCCTGTCTGCACTACCATGAAGGAGCTCGGATGGAAGGAATCCGTTAAGTTGATCGTTCCGTGCTGACGAGTGGGGTCGTGTCGTTTGTGGGCTGCGTCGTGTGGGGCCGCGTCGTGTGGGCATGGTAGGAAGGGACCGCGTGGGGCAGGACGAGACCGTGTTTGTGTGGCCGTAGCGTGTGGAGCCGTGTGGAGCCGTGTGGGTCCGGGACCGGGGAACGAGTGCTTCTGTCTCTTTCGCAGCATAGCAGTGTACCTTTCTCCGTCTCGCTCGATCTCATTCATATTTGATAGCCCAAATTGGTAGCAAATCTAGAGCAGCTTCTCCTTCTATTTTTTAACGCCATTCATTTCTTTATGCCTTTATTTTTACCCAATCAGGTAGGAAATCTAGGGCACAAATCCAGAGAAAATATAGGATAAGCTGCATACAGCAACCAACATAGCATAGATATATTCACGACAGATCCAACAGTAGTACCGATAGATACAACATAAGCTACATTTTACATGAATTTAAGCTGCTCTACAGATAGAGCAGTCACATACAGAGAGTGCAGTACGCACGTTCAACGCCTCCAGGTAGCGCCTGTGACTCACTTGGAGGTTGCGCAGGTGAATCCCAGGTGCTTTGTGTTTGGCCACCAACGCATGCACGTTCACGGTCGTTCCAACTCTAGCACCGCATCTGCCAATGGATTCAGCATGGTTCAGCAGGGAGTTGAAGTCGGTGGCGCGGAGCTTCCTGTTGCAGAAGGGGCACTTGTAAATGCCTCGAGCAAAGGGGCCATCGTAATGGCCGGACTGCAGCCTCCTGAGGACGTGACGAGTCTTGGTGTGGAAGGACTCGTCGTCGCTGTCGACGTCGCTGCTCTGCACCTGTCACGTAGCACCAAAGATCGTGCAAAAAACACGGAGTCAATTGCAACGATGATGGAACAGAGAGTGAACAAAAGATCATGCATGATAATATGGGCTCGAAAAAAGAGGTAGCCTCAGTTACATTGGACACACTTATATCCAGGATTTGAGTCAGCAAACCAAAGATCATGCACAACAAATTTGTACACACCAATTGTTTACTGACCAAACCCTGAATCAATTTGTGCCCAAATATTCATCATCATCGGCACAAATCTTAAACAAAAGCAAATCACAAACACTAATAACGCAAGATCTAACACAAAAGGATTGAACTAGGAACAGACGAACCCTAATAACGCAAGATCTAACACAAATGGATTGAACTAGGAACAGATTAACCCTAATAACGCTAGATCTAACACAAAGGATTGAAATGGGATAAGAACAAGGGAACAAAGGGTTACCTCCGGCTCGTCGTCGACGATGCTAGTGTCGTAGGGGTTCTCCGGCGCGACGTACGGCACTGGTTCGTATGGGTCCCAAGCGACGGGGGCCTGGACGGTGGCGGCGGCCGATTCGCCTCCGGCTGATGCGCCGACAATGGGCATCTCATTCTTCTCCATCGCCGGCGGTTTTCTTCGGGTTTTTTCTTCGGTTGTGGAGAAGATGATGGGACAGGAGAGGCGGTTGCAGTGAGAACGTGCGTCGAGGGAGAGAAAGAGGGGCTCTATAAATACGAAGGTGGCGTGTACCGCAACACGCGTCCGCTATGCATGGCTGCAGCGTGCACCGCGACACGAGTCTAACCCTGGGACGTCTCACTACAAGAAAAGTTGACATGGCCGACGAAGTTGAAGTCGCACCGTGGTTGCTGGTGCACCATGGCCGACGATTTTTGGTCTCTCCGTGGTGCATGTCAAAACTTTTTTTTCTTGTTTTTGAGGCCACCTAGCCCGACGAAACGGCCAAAAACGTCGCGTATGGTGGCCCGGACGTGGTGCATCTCCTGACGGGTTCGCGGCCGAGTCAACGCAAATCCGCACCGCCCAGGGATGTAGGGCCCGATGGCCCTCTCTAGCATTGTTTTTTTTCTCGATCGCGCCATCTCGTTCAACGCTCTCCGATCGAGCCGTTTACGATGCAGGATCATGGGTCCCACATGTCATCCTCTATGAACCAAAATTCTTTTTTCTTGGATTTTTTTGACCCCTGATTTCTCGGCTACTTCCTTTTTCTTTGATCCCGTGCCGCCTTGAAACGTTGAACCGCTGCCGCTTGGGACCCGCATGTCATCCTCTATGAGCAATCAACTTTCTTGGAGTTTTTTGGCACCTCATATTTGGTCACTTGCCTTTTTCTTTCGATCCCCGCCACCTCAAATGGTGATACCGCTAAATGGGACCCGCATGTCATCCTCTATGTACTATAAAACTTTCTTTTCTAGGATTTTTTTTGGCACCTCATATTTGGTCACTTGCCTTTTTCTTTCGATCCCGTGCCGCCTCTCAAACGGTGAGACCGCTGCTGCTAAATGGGACCCACATGTCATCCTCTATGTACTATAAAACATTCTTTTCTAGAATTATTTTTGGCTCCTAATATTTGGTCACTTGCCTTTTTCTTTCGATCCCTCTCAAACGGTGATACCGCTGCTGCTAAATGGGACCCGCATGTCATCCTCTATGTACAATCAAGTTTCTTTTCTTGAATTATTTTGGCTCGTGATATTTGGTCACTTGCCTTTTTTCGATCTCATGCCACGTTTGAAATGTTGAGGAACCTGCAGGCTCATGGGACCCGCATGTCATCCTCTATGTACTATAAAACTTTATTTTCTTGGATTTTTTTGGCACCTCATATTTGGTCACTAGCCTTTTTCTTTCGATCCCCTGCAGCCTCTCAAATGGTGATACCGCTGCTGCTAAATGGGACCCACATGTCATCCTCTATGTACAATCAAGTTTCTTTTCTTGAATTTTTGGCTCCTGATATTTGGCCACTTGCCTTTTTCTTTCGATCTCATGCCACGTTTGAAACGTTGAGGAACCCTTGGCTCATGGGACCCGCATGTCATCCTCTATGTGCTATAAAAGTTTATTTTCTTGGATTTTTTCACCCTCTGATTTTTTTGGCTTTTCTTTGATCCCCCGCCGCCTTTGAAACGTTGAGTAAGCTGCTGACTCATGGGACCCGCATGTCATCATCTATGTACAATCAACTTTCTTTTTCTTTTGATCCAAGCCGCATTTGAAACGTTGAGACCCTGCTGCTAAATGGGACCTGCATGTCATCCTCTATGTACAATAAAGTTTCTTTCTTGGATTATCTTTGGCTCCGATATTTTTTCACTTGCCTTTTTCTTTCGATCTCATGCCGCCTTGAAACGTTGAGTAAGCTGCTGGCTCATGGGTCCCGCATGTCATCCTCTACGAACAATAAAAGTTTTCTTTCTTGAGTTATTTTTAACCCTAATTTCTCGGCTATTTGCCTTTTTCTTTTGATCTCCTGCCCCGTTTGAAACGATGAGGACGCAGGTCGGTCCCACATGTCATCCTCTATGAACAATAAAAGTTTCCTTTGATGGATTTATTTTGAACCCCTAATTAATTTCTGGATATTTCCTTTTTTCTTTTGATCCCCTGCCGCCTTGGAATCGTTGAGGATGTTGCTGCCTCATGGGTCCCGCATGTCATCCTCTCAGAACGCTAAATGTTTCTTTTCTTGGATTTTTTTGACCAAACGATTTTTGGCTTATTTTTTCTTTCGATCTCCTTCCGCCTTTAAAACGTTGTGGACGCTGCTGGCTCACGGGTCCCACATGTCAGCCTCTATGAACAATAAACGTTTAGGATGTTGCTGCCTCATGGGTCCCGCATGTCATCCTCTCAGAACGAAATTTTTTGTTTTCTTGGATTTTTTACCAACAAATTTTTGGTTTATTTTTTCTTTCCATCCCCTGCCGCCTTTAAAACGTTGACGACGCTGCTGCTCATGGGTCCCCGATGTCACCTCCCGTACAAGAAACATGTGATATCTTGATTATTTTGCAGACAATAAAAAGTGTATTTCGCTCTGAACTATTGCAAACGGATAAATTAAATCTTTATTTTTACATAAACAAACTTATATGTTGAATCTCCTTGTTTTTTGTTTTTGCGAAGGACTTTCCTGTTTTTTTATAAAAATCCGAACTTTCCTGTTTTGGAGTGGGCTGAAATTGTACGAGTCAAAAGGCCCAGCAGGATAGTTCGAAGGCCCAGATGTCCAGATGCAGCCCAATTGAAATCTTTCTTTTCTTGGATTTTTTTCACCCCCTGATTTCTGGCTACTTCATTTTTCTTTTGGTCCTGTGCCGCCTTGGAAACGTTGAGACCGCTGCTGCAAAATGGGACCCGCATGTCATCCTCTATGTACAATAAAATTTCTTTTTGCCCATATTCATTGGAGACTCACCTCGAGCATGGTTACTAGAATGTGAAGATGTATTCAACCTGGTGGAAATACACCTGCCAAGTCGAGTTAAATGGGGGCTAGCTCATATCCGGGGACAGGCCAAGACATGGATCAGTAGTGCAGGCTTGCCCTTGCAAACACTATCCTGGCAGGAGCTCAGCCAGGTGTTGATTGATCGTTTTCCTGATGCAACAACCAACGATCCTATGGATCAACTGCAGTTGCTCAAGCAAACTACTACAGTGAATGCAGATATCGATCAGTATGAACAATGGATGACACAAATGAAAAGGGAGCGCAGTTACTTGCCACAGGATTTATTCGTGGATAGATTCACCAGTGGACTCAAAGACATCATCAAGCATTTAGTGCAATGCCAGAAACCTGAAACACTACTGTCTGCCTATTGGTATGCAAGGAAATATGAACAAGCATATTTACTGAATGTGAAGAAAGCAGCTCGTATTGCACCAGCTCCTTGAGTGTATCCACAACAACAACAACAACAACAACAACAACAACAAAACCAACGTCCACAGCTGCCAAGAGATAATCGCAACAGGCCACCAAACAACAATAGGGGACCAAGATTATGTTGGTACTGCAATGAGAATTTTTTCCTGGGTCACAGATGCCCTCAGATGCAAAGAACTCTAAATATGATAGAGTTGCAGGGTTATGATGAAGAAGAAGAGAACCAAGACCCCTTATTTATTGATCCTCCTCCACCAGCTATACAGCAAGTACTGGTACTTCCTGAACAACCCCCAGTCCCCCAGCAAGAAATACCACCACAAGCACTGCCTCCTGATGAAGTAGCAATGTGCATCTCTGCAGCAGCATATACTGGAAGTCCAAGTGACTCTACAATCTCCCTTCTTCTCAATTTCAGTAAAGCACATGTTGTGGCCTTGGCTGATACAGGCAGTACAAGTACATTCATGGACTTGACCTTTGCATAGAAGCACAAGATCCCTTTGACATCAATTGCACAAAGGACATTTAAAGTGGTAGGTGGTGGAATACTATCCTCTGGGTTTATAGCATACAATTGCGCTTTACTGTCCAAGGCACCAAATTTGTAACAAATTTTCGAATCCTAGAGCTGCAAGGAGCTGATGTAATACTGGGAGTAAATTGTTTTAAGCAACACAACCCAGTCACCTTTGACTTTGTGGAAAGAAAACTCACTATTGGTGTCCAGGGGAAAGTCCTAACATTCCAGGATCACCTACTCCCTACTGATAAGCTGCTTATTTCATCTGACTAATGCAGTAAGCTGCTGGCACAAGGAGCAACTGGTTACTTACTGTGTTATACACAAGTGGAAGAAAATCAGCAGAACAACAAATCTGATGCACCTGTCTCTGATGCTGTTAGGGAACTACTATTACAGTTCAGTGATATATTTGAGGCACCAAAGGGACTGCCACCTCCTAGAGAAGAAGACCACCACATTCCTTTACTGCAGGCAAGCAACCACCAAATACCAGGCCATACAGAATGTCTCACAACCAAAAAATTGTTGTGGAACAAATTATCCAAGAGATGCTGAAAAACAAAGAAATTCAGTTAAGTACTAGTCCTTATTCTTCTCCTATATTGCTGGTCAAGAAAAAGGACAAGTCATGGAGGCTTTGTACAAATTTTAGGGGACTCAATGAATAAACAATCAAGAACAAGTTCCCTATCCCTGTGATTGAAGATCTACTGGATGAGCTGTAGGGAGCACAGTTGTTTTCCAAGTTTGATCTCAGATTTGGTTATCACCAAATCAGAATGCATGAGGCTGACATTCAGAAAACTGCTTTTTCTACTCATTTGGGACATTATGAGTATCTAGTCATGCCATTTGGGTTGTGCAAAGCCCCTGCAACATTCTAGCAGCTGATGAACACTATTTTTTCTCCCTATATCAGGAAATTTGTTCTAGTTTTCTTTGATGATGTGCTGGTCTATACCAAGAACAAGGAGGAACATATTCAGCACCTGCAGATTGTGCTCCAAGTATTCAGAGAACACAGACTCAAGGCCAAGCTAGCTAAATGCAATTTTGAGCAACCTCAAGTGGAATATTTGGGGCATATCATTTCTGGTCATGGGGTAGCCACTGATCCCTCAAAAATACAGGATATTATTAATTGGAATATCCCTCAGACAGTTAAGCAGTTAAGAGGATTTGTGGGTTTAGCTGGATACTACAGGCGTTTTATTCCTCACTATGCCTTGATCTGCCAACCCCTGCATCAGGCACTCAAGAAAAATTCTTTTTTCTGGGAAGCTGAGCAACAAGCTGCATTTGACAGACTCAAGCAAGTCATGTCCCAACCCCCACTGTTGGCTTTGCCAAATTTCAATCTTCCTTTTGTCCTCAAAACTGATGCTTGTGACATAGGCCTGAGAGCTGTATTTTTTTTTGAAACTCTAACAGTAGGAAAGGCTCCTACTGTTTTCTTTTTGTATTACTATAAGATATCAGGTTACATCATAGACTGTACATTAGAGTGGAGAGAATCTCCAGAATCAAAAGTGTGAGGAAGCAGAACTACTTTCTAGAGGTTATTTGAGAGATCAAGAATAAAGGAATGTAATTCCTCTTTGGTCCTATGAATTAATAGTGGGAAAATCTCTTTGAACCTTCTCTTCCAGGATTGTAATGTCGGGGCTATGTTCTTGAAGATCATGTCATTTCTTTCCTTCCATATGCACCATGCTCCAACAGTGAAGATTTCCATGTACATAAAGCTTTTCCATTGTTCTTTCCCTTTTTCAATAATCTGTAATCTTGTACCACTTTGTTGCCAGTGGAAGTTCAGTTCATTCCAGCAAGAAGTACTGAACTCACAGTGAAATAGAAGGTGCTCAATTGTTTCCTCAAGTGTTTTGTCACAAAGCACACAGTCATATGATGAGTTGATGTGGTAATGTCGTCTTTTAAGCATGTTGCGTGTGTTCAACCTGTCAGATAAAACCAACCAGGCAAAAAACTTCAACTTGGGTGTACATTTGGACTTCCAGATCCATTTGAAAGCACAATGGGGTGCAATCTCCTTGAAGCAGAATTTATAGTACATTCTTGGCGAGTAGCATTCAGACCCCCAAGCATAGGTCCAGGTATCATGGATATTTTCTGTAAGTGTGACATCCAGGGTTTGTGTTTGTAGCATTCTTAGTTCACTCATTGCTTCTGGAGATAGAGGGAGGAAAAAATTATCCGACAGCCTAGAGGCAGTTAGAATTTCCTTAACTGAAGAATCCTCCCTGATGGCATAAGAATAGGCTCTTGGGAACTGCTCATTAGTAATACGTGATAACCATAAATCTTTCCAGAATAGGACAGAGGTACCGTCTCCAATTTTGGCTGTTGCAATCCCTCTAAAAATAGGTGATAACTTGAAAACTTCCTTCCACCAAAATGATCCACAAGGAGCAATGCTATGGGGAATATGCTCCCTGTAATAAGTATTCCAAATCAACTGTACCCATGGAGTATCCACCTTGTTGTAAAATTTATGTAAATATTTCAGCAGCAAGCCTTGGTTCTGAATTTTAAGATTTAGCACTCCAAGGCCTCCTTTATCCTTAGGTCTACAGACCATATCCCAGGCTGCCAGAGAATTACATTTCTCCCCATCCTCTATTTTTTTGTTCCATAAACAATGCCTTCTAATTTTTTCCACAGTCTCCAAAATCTTAGGATTAATCTTCAGAGAGCACATAGTGAAAGTTGCAATGGATGTGATTAATGAATTCACCACAGAAACTCTCCCACTGTATGACATCATGTTAAAGGAGGCAGAGACTCTTCTTTCAAGTTTGTCTATGAGAGGCATCATTTCCTGTACTGTAGGTTTTGTTGTTCCCAAAGGCAATCCCAAGTAGGTAAATGGCATAACAGCAACATTACAGCCAAATAGTGCAGCCTGAGAGCTGTATTGATGCAAGAAGCCAAGCCATTGGCTTATTTCAGCCTTGCCTTGGGCCCCAAAAATGCAGCTATGTCAGTGTATGAGAAGGAAGCTCTGGCTATTCTGGAAGCACTGAAAAAATGGAGGCATTATTTCCTGGGCAGTAAACTAGTAATAAAGACTGACCAATGCATCCTCAAGTACTTGGCAAGCCAAAGATTATTGGAAGGAATCCAACACAAGCTCACTATGCCTTGATCTGCCAACCCCTGCATCAGGCACTCAAGAAAAATTCTTTTTTCTGGGAAGCTGAGCAACAAGCTGCATTTGACAGACTCAAGCAAGTCATGTCCCAACCCCCACTGTTGGCTTTGCCAAATTTCAATCTTCCTTTTGTCCTAGAAACTGATGCTTGTGACATAGGCCTGAGAGCTGTATTGATGCAAGAAGCCAAGCCATTGGCTTATTTCAGCCTTGCCTTGGGCCCCAAAAATGCAGCTATGTCAGTGTATGAGAAGGAAGCTCTGGCTATTCTGGAAGCACTGAAAAAATGGAGGCATTATTTCCTGGGCAGTAAACTAGTAATAAAGACTGACCAATGCATCCTCAAGTACTTGGCAAGCCAAAGATTATTGGAAGGAATCCAACACAAGCTCATGCTGAAACTCTTAGAGTTTGATTACTCTATACAATACAAGAAAGGCACTGAAAATTCTGCTGCTGATGCATTATCAAGGAAATATCAACCAGTGGATATGGAAGAGGAACAAGGAAACTGTCAACACCCGGCTTTTTAAGTCCGGATGCCTATTATATCATTCATCGCAATCCCAGGAATATTGTTGTTGCGAGATATAATAGCTAAGTATCACAGTCATCATTTATTACAACTCATAAAGTCTTACAACTTGAATCACATGATCCATATTACACAAATAGTTGATCTATTGATCAACGAACAAACACAAGTTCAATGCGGAAGCGTAAAGATAAAGGGACTCTGTAGTCCACAGGCCAACGCTTGACGTCAGAAAGCTCCTAGTTATCATAGGCGTCCTGCTGGTCATCCTCGCGGTAGTTCTGTTCATCATCGTACTCTGGCCATTTGAATAGCCAGGGACAAAGCCGTAAGTACTTCAAGTACTTGCAAACTAATACCAATGTAAAATGCTAGCTCTTGGAGTTAAACTCTATTTTGACTTGCATAAGCCATAGTTCAGTTTATAAGTAGTGGAGCATGTACTAACTACTCAAGGGGAACATTAGTGTCATTCCCACACAATGGTTATCATTCTACCAAATCACCAACTCACCATTCATTATTCACTAAAGTTTCAAAAAGACTGACACGGGAGATTGTATGGCCTTTCCAATTGTCCGTAACCGTGGACACGGCTATTCGAATAGATTGACACTCTGCAGAGGTTGCACACTTGTGCCACAACATTTGATTTCATCCGTCGGAATAACTCCGAGTCACCGTAACACAGTACGCGGATCATCAACCCTAACCTTTCGCTTACAAACCCTAGTATGAGCACCTCTCCCCATGAGCTTGGCCTCCCAGTGAAAACCAACTGTTAACCTGGGAACTGCACAGGGCTTGGCCGTACAATTTCACCTTAATTCACATCTTTCTCAACAACGGAGGCAGCCTCAAGCATAACCCCTATGATGTGTGTTCAGAGGGAACCCATACTAAGATGTATAAACTTCCAGTTAAGCCCTACCCATAATCAGGTATTGTGGGGGTACTTGTATTTGGAAAGGTATCACATTCAAACCAATATCAGGGTTTCATCAAAAATCACCATCTTCTCTTGGTCATATTCAACTTCAAAACTTTCAATGGAATGCCTCACCATTCCAAGGTTTCAATTCCATCAAGTCATATGTTCCCATCTAGAGTAGTCAAAGTTTTTAGTATTTTAGCACTAGCACTAATCATGAGGGGTGCTACATTGCTTGCCATCTATAGGACTAGCTTTGCTACTCTAATGGTTTTGTTCAACTATACCATTTGAATAACTCTTTGAAAAACACAACAAGTAAGACTTGTAGGGTATACAAATAGGATAAGCTTGTATGAAGATAGATAAAATCATGGTGCCTTGCCCAAGGTGGGCTTTGCACTTTGCAAGAGTATTATCTTGCCTTGGTAGTTCTCAAGGTTCTCTTCTTCCTCTTCTTGGTAGAATTCTCCTTCCTCTTGGTAATTTCCGGTGCTAGCGTCTAAATTTAAATACAAGGTATAATCACTAATCAAACTCAAAGTCTATGCTAAGCACATCATTATCTCACACAAACTATGCTAAGCACACTCATAAAATAGTTAGGTGCATTGGTTTTCTTTGTTGAATAAAGTAATTTCCTCTCATTACATGTGTAATTAATAATCTCCATTTAGTTCTTGAGAAAATAATTTCCTCTCATTGAAATCTTCTTAAAATTTAACTTCTCAAATAATCATATATGAATTCATATTGACCTAAGTCAAACATTCATTATCATTATTTGAGAAAATGATTTAAATGAGATAAATCACCTCATACTATTTTATAATTCCTCAAATGATTTAAATCTCCAAATATTCATATAGGAGTGTTTGGACCAGAGGTGCAAACATCTCATGAACTCATTTGGGACAAGATTTAAATGAAGGGAAATCCTCCATATGATTTACATAATAATTTTGGGACAATATCACTTACTAAACTAGCCATATTGTCCATTAATTAATCTAGGGCATGATCATGCAAGGTGACCATACCATTTTATTGCATAATCAATTAGTGTAAGTCAATTGTGAGCTATAAGAGTTGGAATTATTCAAATATCTATTTTGGTTGATTTTTAATAATTATTCTAAGGCAGAAACGTCCCTGCCTTGTTTATTTTTCCATTTTAATTCTGTAATAGATCTAGGGTTCAAACCAGTGGCATTGTGTAGATAATTTCTTAAGCTTTCTAAATATATAAAGTTTGTTAAATTTGGCCAAGCCAAACAGATTCTATGAATTTTCAAAGTTGGGTCCAGTATTGAATTCAAACTAAATTTATTAAATGAAATTTGAATTAAATAGGCCGGCGGGAAAACGAACTGGGCCCAAAGGTTTAAAACGGCCCAAGGCCAGCCCACCACGCATCTGTGCATGCGCGGGCCGCCTGACAGTGGGCTCCACCCGTCAGCGACGTTAAAACGCCGAAGCGGTATGGGCTCACCAGAGACGTTGGATTAGGAGGGGATCGAACGGCGCAGAGCCGTCGTCGTCTCCGGCGAGAAGAACTCACCGGCGCGGCAGCAGTAGGGGGTCGGAGCTCCGGCGAGCGGCGGCGGGGTTCCGTTCGAGGTTGTCGAGGACGAGGAAGCAGCCTGTAGCAGTGGCGTCGTCAGGGGCGGCTCCAATCGACGGCGGCGACCTCCGGGTACTGGCGGCTCCGATCCTCCAATTGGGCTTGCTCCGGCGTCAATCGGGGTGGCTACTGGTGCTGGGCGAAGCGGTGGTGAGTGGTGGTCATGGTGGTGTGCTCGTCGAGGAGGCCTCCTTTTATAGGCGCGTGAGGTGCCGTGGGTGCTGCGGCGAGGTCGACCATGGCGCGGCCGCTCCGGGGGTCTAGAGGGCTAGGCGACGACGGGGTCGTGTTCACGACGTCACCACGGTCCTCGGAGCGTCAACGGCGCGGTCAATGACGGCGTACGGTGGTCGGGCGCTTGCTCGTACTGGCGCGGCCGTGGCGGGCGCGCTTGTCCTCTCCGGCGACGGTAGGGGCTAGGGGGTGACGCGAGCGTGTCCGGCGAGCTCCGCGTGGCGCGTCGAGTACCAGGGCGAGCGGGCTTGGTCGGGGTACGGCGGGGTACGGCGAACGCCGCGTGGCCGTGTCGCGCGCGTCCGTGCGCGGCGACGTCACCATGCCGCTCGCGGCGCGCCAGGGACGTCGTGGGCGCGCGTCGTCCGGGCTCTGTCGGCGTCCTCGCGACCAGGGGCGGGTGGGCGATCTCCGGCGATCGTGGGCGATGCGTTGGACACGGTGGCGAAGCTTTTCGTGGAGGGAAGGAGAGGGGAAGGTGTCGAGGTGCGACATGGCCGGCATGGCCATGGCCGGCCATGCTCTGGTCGTGTCCAAGGTGTGTTTGTGCATGGGCTAGGTGTAGGGTTGTTCCCTGGTCAAGGCTAGGGCTGGTGGTGGCCAAGATTTGGTCTGTTTTGATCAAATTCAAAAATGTGATGATCTTGTTTTTATTAAAAAGTCTCTACTTTGCTTGATCCTAGCTCTTGATCCAAGATGAATTTGGTATGGTCCCCTTTACAAAAGTTGTTCATTTTGTTGTGTACTTGGATGACATGCAAAGAGTTGGATGTGTTTAGTTTAGAAATTTTGAAATAGAGAGGCTCAAAGTGATGACCAGATTGTAATTGTCAAAAATGACCATTATCTTATGTGAGCATATTTTAATTCTTGGCTTTGATTTAATTGGGGTTTCTTTGATTCTCAAAGTTGTAATAACTATTTAATAACATATTACCACTAATGGTGAAGACCAATTGGGTCTAGGGTCAAAGTTTATAAAAATATCATATGTCATATGTTAGGGTTTTTAGGGTTTTATTCTTATTTGATTTCTTTCTCTTTTTCATTTATTTGTTTGGTGATCATCATTGGATCACTCTAGGGTTGTGGAGTTTATCACATACACAAAATAACACTCATCATGGCATAGCACTCAAAATGCACAAGTCCTATGCAGGGCACTATATGAAATTTGAAAAGTTTTTGTTGGTTCTCAAATTTGGATAATTGGACTTGTTCTTCTTTCTTTATTTTAAATTTGAGGTGTTACAAACCCTTCCCCCTTACAAAAGATCTCGTCCCGAGATCGAGAAGAAAATCAGTCTAGTGGTTAAAGAGATCTGGGTACTCCTTCTTCATATCTTCTTCCCGCTCCCAAGTGGCTTCATCTTCGGTATGATTGCTCCACTGTATCTTCAGAAACTTGATGCTTCGGGTGCGGGTGGTTCTGTATGCCTCTTCCAAGATGCGAATCGGCACTTCGCGGTAGGTAAGGTCGTGATTGATATCCACCGAACGGTGGTCGATGTTCTTGAATACCTCGGTCTTCTCTGGGACTTCTAAACACTTCCGGAGGAGTGAGATGTGGAACACGTTGTGCACAGCTGCCATTTCTTCCGGTAGTTCCAGTTGATAGGAGACTTCTCCTCGGCGGCTGAGAACTTTGAAGGGTCCGACATACCGGGGTGTGATACGTCCAAAACGTATCTACTTTCCCGAACACTTTTGATATTGTTTTGCCTCTAATTTGTGTATTTTGGATACAACTAACACGGACTAACGCTGTTTTCAAGAATTGCTCGTGTCTCGTTTTTGTGCAGAAATCCAACTTTCGGAAAATCCTCGGAATTTTTGGCTGGCCCTATTTTACCAAAATATTGACGGAGCCAAGGGCAAAGGAGGTGGAGGCCCGAGGGCCCCACACCATATGGCGGCGCGGCCCGGGGCCCGCGCGGCCCCATGGTGTGGCCCCCTCCGGCCTCCGACGCCCCCTTCGGACTACTTATTGGTTTCGACCTGAAAACGCACGGGGAGAAGTCGGTCGCGAAACCCTCAGAGAGCCGCCACATCGCGAAACTCCATCGCGGGAGCCAAGTCTCCGTTCGCACGCCGGACGGGGAATTGGAGGAGATCTTCACCGCCATCACCGCCAACGCCTCTCCATCAACCATCAATGTTTCCCCCATCCATGTGTGAGTAATTCCCCGTAGGCTGAAGGGGATGGTAGGGATTGGATGAGATTGGTCATGTAATAGTCATAAGATTGTTAGGGCATAGTGCCTAGTATCCGTAGATGTCACTTTTATGATATTGTTGCAACTTGTTATGCTTAATGCTTGTCACTAGGCCCGAGTGCCATGATCTCAGATCTGAACATGTTATTGATTCATGAAGATATTCGTTGTTTATGATCTTACCTGCAAGTTGTATACACATGTCGCTGTCCGGAACCAATGGCCCCGAAGTGACAAAATCGGGACAACCGGAGGGGATGGTAGTGATGTGAGGATCACATGTGTTCACGGAGTGTTAATGCTTTGCTCCGTACTCTATTAAAAGGAGTACCTTAATATCCAGTAGTTTTAGAGGCCCGGCTGCCACCGGCCGGTAGGACAGAAGATGTTGTGCAAGTTTCTCATTGCGAGCACGTACGACTAAATATGGAACACATGCCTATTGATTGATTAGTACTTGGATACCGCTTTATTATTATCTGCAAATGCCCCTGCTTTGATTGTTACATGAGTTTCTCTCATCCATGCAACGCCCATTAAATCCGTCCCCGTGCCTACAGTATTTTAATCCTGTTGTTTACTATAATCACTACTGCTGTCTTTATTTCACCGCCTATTTCACTATTTCCACGCCATAAAATTACTACCGATAAACTCTTGCGAGCAAGTCTTTTCCAGGTGCAACTGAATTGACAACTCCGCTGTTAAGGCTTACAAGTATTCTTTGTATCCCCTTGTGTCGAATCAATAAATTGGGTAATACTTCCCTCAAAGACTTGCGATCCCCTATACTTGTGGATCATCAAGACTATTTTCTGGCGCCGTTGTCGGGGAGCATAGCTTTATTTGGAAGTTCACTTGGATTGATATTGTTCGCTGCAAATTCTCCATTATGGGTAAACCTCGCGATACTAAGATCGCCATATTACCATCCACTACAAAAAAGGTACAACTCTGAGCACCTCCGCTCTTGATTCACCATCTGTGATTGATAAACTTGTTTCACCGCCACATGCTTCACATGCTGGTACTTCTGCTGAATATGAAAATTCTCATAATATTGATAATGTTTCTGCTGTGCTTGATGATAGTGGTTCATTGGGATCTTTTCTAGATGCTACAATTGCTAAGTCTAGACAAATTGAAAATACTGAAACTCCTAATGAAAATGCTGCTACACCTGTTAATTCACCTGAGTCTGTTGAATATTCTAGTGATGATCTTGATGAAGATTATGTAGAGCTTGATGATGATTTTATTGAAAAATGCAATGCTACTACCGATGCAAGAAAAATTAAAAAGTTGCTTGCAGAACATGCTGTTAGATATAAACCATCTCCTGATCCTAAATTTGCCACATCTCCTATAAACATTAGGGATAAAGATTATGATTTTCTCTTGATCTATCTCATATAGCTATTGTTGAGAAAACACCCTTTTGTGGTACTGAAAAAGAAAGTGATGTTGAACACTTGACTGAGTTATCTACTCTTAGTGGCGTGTTTTCTGATGATGTCAAGATGCGTACTTATTTTGTCGCTAAAATTTTTCCTTTCTCATTAAAGGATGATGCTAAAACTTGGTATAATAATTTGCCTCCTGGTTCTATTAAAAGTCCAACCGACTTGCGTGATGTTTTCTTTCGAAAATACTTTCCTGCTAGTGCTCAACATGCTGCTTTGCAGAGAATTTATAATTTTGACCAGGAAGATGGAGAGAAATTGCCCGAGGCTTGGGCGAGATTTTGCTCTCTTATTAGAGCTCAGCCTGACCATGATTTGGAAAAGCATGATTTACTTGATATATTTTATAGTGGACTAACTATTGAGTCTAGGGCATACCTGGATAGTTGTGCTGGTTGTGTTTTCAGGAAAAGAACTCCAGACGACGCTGAAGAATTATTGGCTAAAATAGGCCGGAATCATGATGATTGGTCTACACCTGAACCAACCCCGACACCAATAGTGAAGAAGAGGGGTATGATTAAATTAAATGATGAAGATATGAGGGAAGCCAAGAAGTCTCTTAAAGAGAAGGGTATTAAACCTGAAGATGTGAAGAATTTACCTCCTATAGAAGATATATGTGAGACAATTCCCCCTTCATCCATGATTGAGGTACACTCGCTTCAACACTTTACTAGGGAAGATATTCCGTATTCAAAATCTCCTGCTCAATGCTTAGATGAATTTGATAATTATATTGTTAAGCAAGAAAACTTTAATATGAGAGTAGAGAATCATTTAATGGAAAATTCTCGAGCTATTAGTGAATTGCATGGTATTGTGGAGAGAACCTCCAATGATGTTAAGATACTTGTTAAACATTTTCAAATGGTTCAAACTCAAATTGATCAACTTACTAAAGTGCAAAATGACTTGTTGGGAAATAATTCTAAAGAAAAACATGCTTGTGAAGTAACAACTAGAGGTGGTGCTTCTACCCAGGATCCTCTATATCCTGAAGGGCATCCCAAAAGAGTTGAACAAGATTCTCAACTAATTAAAACTAGTGCTCCATCTAAGAAAAGAAAAAGAAACATAAGAATGTTGTAGAATCCTCTGAACCTGTTAGTGATCCTAATAGTATTTCTATTTCGATGCTGAAACTGAAAGTGGTAATGAACATGAGGAAGATAATGATAAGAATGATACTCCGATAAAGAAGAAATTGAAAAAGAACCTGAAAAGCTGCTAAAAATAAAAAGTACACTAAAGAAGACTTTATTACTGAGAAGCATGGTAATGAAAGAGAACCTTGGGTTCAAAAGCAAATGCCTTTTCCTGCTAAGAAACTAAAATCAAAGGAGGAGGAACATTATATAAATTTTGTGATTGGATGAAACCTTTATTTCTGCAAATCCCTTTGACTGATGCTATTAAATTGCCTCCTTATTCAAAGTATATGAAAGATATTGTTACTAACAAAAGGAAAATCCCCAATGAGGAAATTTCTACTATGCTCGCTAATTACTCCTTCAATGGTAAGATTCCAAAGAAGTTGGGCGACCCAGGTATACCGACTATTCCTTGTTCCATCAAGAATAATTATGTTAGAACTGCTCTATGTGATTTGGGAGCAGGTGTGAGTGTGATGCCTTTTTCTCTTTATAAGAGACTTGATTTAGATAAATTGATACCAACTGATATATCTTTGCAAATGGCTGATAAATCTACTGCTATTCCTGTTGGTTTGTGTGAAAATGTTCCTGTTCAAGTTACTCAGCATTGCTTGATATTAACTGATTTTGTTGTGTTGGAAATGCTCGAAGATGATAATATGTCCATTATTCTTGGAAGACCCTTTCTTAATACTGCAGGGGCTGTTATTGATTGCAATAAAGGCATGGTTACTTTCAATGTTGATGATAAGGAACACACTGTCTATTTTCCCAAGAGGATTGATAAAGTATGTGGAGTCAATACAATTTTTAATGTGAAAACTATCAAAGTGGGATCCATTGATTGTCCTATATATGAGCCTAAAGAAGAATATCAAACTCTTGTGATTGGATCCATATCAATTCAATATAAGGTAACATGATTGATTTGAGGTTTATTTCTTCTTATGTCATATAAAATTTATTTGGTAGCAAGACTTGATCAACCTTGTTAACTAGTATATTTTATTGCATAAAAGAGCTAAACAACACTTCTTTCTTTCTTTCTCCCTTCACCTATTTTACTTGCTGTAGCACTTTTGTTTTGCAATATGCTTTAGTCATTTAAGATTTTAGAAATCATTTTCCTGCGCAGTAATCATTAATTTAATACCCAGAAATGTGCATTTTTCGAAGTTCTCTAAAAATTACAAAAATTACACCGTTGGTCCTATTTTTCGACGAGGCACCTGGGAGCACCAGAGGATGACCTGTGGGGCACCAGGGGTGCCACACCATAGGCCGGCGCGGCCAGCAAGGGGGCCGCGCCACCATGTGGTGTGGGCCACCCCTTGCCCCACTTCATCATCTCTTCCTCCCAGCACCTTCTCTCTCCCGAAAAAGCTCGTACCAAGTTTCTCTCACTCGTGTTTCTGCTCAAGAACTCGCGATTTTTCGATCTCCTTGCTCAGCCCAGATTTCTGTCTGAAATTTGGCACATTTACTCCTTGGTATGTGACTCCTTTGATTGTCCAATTATAATTTCATTTGGTTAAGTATATCTTGAATATTTTGCTGCTGTAGATAACATGTTTAGTGAGCTTGCATGCTTGTTCTAAGTGGAAGAAACTAGTTTTGATGCATGTTTAGTACTCTAGCAAGTTCCTATAGTAGTTCCCTTCAATTACACACCTTGAAATCAAATTTTATAATGATTGTTGAAAATTTCAGAAGGGGAAGATGAAGAAATTCAAGTTTGGAGAGTTGTTCAAGAAAGCAACAACCAGCACCGGTAGGCCCTCAAGGGCGTCTACTCAAATTAGGCGATCCTACAATGAGGATGTCATCGCGCCTAGCTTCGCGCCCGAGGAAGACCATGGGGCTCCTAATGCTTCATCCTTCCCCTGTTATGAGTTTCTGACCAATGCAGGGATATTGGATGACTTCTTCACCCTTGTCAACAGGGCAGGCCTAGCCACCTACGTGGGAGACGAGAGGGGACAATATTATAGGCTCACCAAAGTTTTCGTTGAGAGCTTCAAGTTCCACAACACGGAATATGAGCCGACAGTCGCATTCAAGATTTATGATATTCCTGTTACCATGAAATTGGAAGAATTTTGTTGTGCATTGGGTATTGCCCCTGTAGGTACAGCAAGGAGGATTGATGACAACCCCCGGGACTTGTTGGAGCTCTACCGAGGGATCACCGGGGATGATTGCCGCACCATCCAGCGAGGGAAGATAAGAAACATTCAACTCCCCGCTATTAAGTATTTCGCATATTACATTGGTACTAGCATTTTGGGTAGAGAAAATACTAGTAACATCTCTAGCTACCATCTTGCTTTCTTGAATGTTGCACTTACTGGAGAGACACCTTATCATCTTGGTTCTCTTATTGCTCGCCGCCTGTCTAGCAGGGGGCCTATTTTTGGAGGAACTATTGCACTACGCATTTTAACACATCTAGATATTCCTCTTGATTCTAATGATGTACCATTAACCCCTAGGAAGCTAGATATTGCTGCTATGAAGAGCCATCGTTTTGTTACTACTGACTCCACTATAGATAATATTGTCTATAAGATGTTGTTTGCTGATGGGAATGAGAAAGAGATCCCTCTTCCCCAGCAGGGTTTGTTTAATATTGACAGGCAATCATGGTCGCTAACAAAGGAGGTGGTGGAGGAACATATGAAGATACAAGAATTCCACCAGCAACATGACTCCGAGAACGCCGAGCCCTCCTACGACTACACCGTCACGTACCCCGACGTTTCCTCCAGCACATACATGGAACCGGGTCGTTCTTCGTCATATTACGAAGACACCACTTCATGGGGACCGTGGGAATGAACTCCACTTAGGCCAAAAGCCCAAGCTTGGGGGGAGGTATACCGGCATCACTCATTCTTTGCATATTATAGTTGCTGGATACTTGTACATACTTGTTTAGTCTCTAGAGTGGTTTTCTAATGAGAGGGAGATGATATTTGGGGAAGTGCTGTCCAAAAACAGATTCTGTGCTGTTACCAAAAAAAATCGTACGCACAGCCAGAACGTTATTTTGAGTTGCCAATTTTTGAGCATGTTCCCCAGGTTGTTATCTAACTTTCATTAGTTGAACACTTTTTGGTCTGAGCAATGGAAGATTTTTGTTAAATTCGATTTCTGTACTGCTGTCAGGATTTGGCAGATTTCTGTCATCCTGCTTTTCTGTGTTTCTGTTAGTTTGCATTCTTTTGTTTTCGCTTTGTTTCTTTCCTAAAACACAAAAAGACCAAAAATATTTATGTTGTTTCTCTTCACCATTTGTTTATTTGGTTCCTTGTTCTTAGTTTGTTTTATTTGCTATCGTTAGTTTGCTATAAGAAAACCCAAAAAGATTTTGCTTTGTTTGCTTGTTTTCTTCCGTGCTTGTTTCTAATTCGAAAACACCAAAAATATTTGCTGTTCTTCTTTAGTTTGTAAAGTTCATCATGAGTTCAATGGTCTTCGGTGGCTGGAGCGTGGTTTTCATTTCATATTATCCAAGCTACACAAGTGAAAAGGCAATAATGACGATCTACGACAATCTGATTGTGGTGAGAGGCTGGTATGAACTCTATTTGCTTTCATTTTTGTACATATACTCATCCATATGAGCATGCTTAGTTGGTTCATGTGAGGTATATGTTATTTGAGGAAGTCTAGTAGTTCATGATCTCTCATGTTTAGCTCCAATTTATTAATATGAGTAGCATGTCATGGATGTTTGCTTGCATTGTTTTATTCATAAGTAAGTATGGCATCGTGGTATCCTCCTCTGAATAATTCATTTATATCGACTTGGCACATGCTCACGCATGCATATGACTGAACAAAAAGTCAATTAAGCCTCGATGATTTATATTGCTTCAGAGTTCTTGTATCACATTTATGCCTCCGTTAATTTATTTTGCCGCAAGCATGATTATGACAGTTACTGCTCTCTTGATTTGTCGTTCCCTAGTCTTTTGCTAGCCTTCACTTGTACTGAGCGGGATCGCCGCTCGTGCTTCCAAACACCTGAAACCAAGTTGTTCCAAAGTGTCCACCATAAATACCTATGCATGGCATTTCAAACCATTCCAAGTAAATTCTCATGCGCTACCTTTAAAACCTTCAAAATGCTTCTCAATTTGTGTTAATGTTTCATAGCTCATGAGGAAGTATGTGGTGTTTATCTTTCAATCTTGTCATTTACTCCGGACGGACTTTCACCAATGGACTAGTGGCTTCATCCGCTTATCCAATAACTTTGCATAAAGAGCTGGCAAAGGGGTTCCCAGCCCCAATTAATTAACTTCATTAATAATTCTCTTCACATGTGTTGCTCTGATTCATCAGTAAGCAACTTAATTTTGCAAATAGACACTCCTCCATGGTATGTGAAAAGTTGGACGGCACCCGATGGAATCGGTTAGCCATGGTTTGTGAAAGAAAGGTTGGAAGGAGTGCCACCCCACTAAAATACATGTGTAAACAAAAGAGAAGAGGGATGATCTACCACGGTGGTAGAAATAACGTCCTTCATGGGAGCCGCTCTTGAAAGTCTGGTTGATAAGGTAGTTAGTGTACCCATTACCATTCGTTGACAACAACAAACACCTCTCAAAATAATTTTACTCCTGCTTTACAAATAAAAAGCTCTGGCGCATGTTAATCCCTGCTCCCTCTGCGAAGGGTCAATCTTTTACTTTTATGTTGTGTCTCCATTCTTTCTTTGAGCACTGTCTTGAGAGCACAACTGTCATTCTTAGTATAATATGCTTGTCTCAAAATATGATTGATTGTGGTATAACTTTGATGCTTTTATCTTTGACAATCACTACTTCTAGTCTTTCTATGAACTCAAGAGGTGCCTCGGCATTTATGTTTTGCCGATCAAATACAGGCAAGCGAGATACCATTTTATCATACTCTCTTATGAACATTGCAATCCTGCTTACATACATGATTCATGATGCTTATTATTAATTATTGATACTTCTTCATGATTGACATAGCTGTTGGATGATCTTATTTGCATGTATCTCATTATGAACTGCTTAAGTATTAGCCATAGCATGAGAATATATACATCATATGAGCAAATGTGTTCGTGAAAGTTCTTTTATCGCTCAGTTGTTAACTGAATTGCTTGAGGACAAGCAATAAGCTGAGCTTGGGGGGAGTTGATACGTCCAAAACGTATCTACTTTCGAACACTTTGCTATTGTTTTGCCTCTAATTTGTGTATTTTGGATACAACTAACACATAACGCTTTTCAGCAGAATTGCTCGGTGTCTCGTTTTGTGCAGAAATCCAACTTTCGAAAATCCTCGGAATTCTTGCAAGGCCCTATTTTACCAAAATATTGATGGAGCCAGAAGGGCAAAGGAGGTGGAGGCCCGAGGGCCCCACACCATATGGCGGCGCGGCCCGGGGGCCCGCGGCCCTATGGTGTGGCCCCTCGGCCGGCCTCCACGCCCCCTTCGGACTACTTATTGGTTTCGACCTGAAAACGCATGGGGAGAAGTCGGTCGCGAAACCCTCCGTAGAGCCGCCACATCGCAAACTCCGTCGCGGAGCCGGTCTCCGTCCGCACCGGACGGGAATTGGAGGAGATCTTCACCGCCATCACCGCCAACGCCTCTCCATCAACCATCAATGTTTCCCCCATCCGTGAGTAATTCCCCGCTGTAGGCTGAAGGGGATGGTAGGGATTGGATGAGATTGGTCATGTAATAGTCATAAGATTGTTAGGGCATAGTGCCTAGTATCCGTAGATGTCACTTTTATGATATTGTTGCAACTTGTTATGCTTAATGCTTGTCACTAGGGCCCGAGTGCCATGATCTCAGATCTGAACATGTTATTGATTCATGAAGATATTCGTTGTTTATGATCTTGCAAGTTGTATACACATGTCGCTGTCCGGAACCAATGGCCCCGAAGTGACAGAAATCGGGACAACCGGAGGGGATGGTAGTGATGTGAGGATCACATGTGTTCACGGAGTGTTAATGCTTTGCTCCGGTACTCTATTAAAAGGAGTACCTTAATATCCGGTAGTTTCCCTAGAGGCCCGGCTGCCACCGGCTGGTAGGACAGAAGATGTTGTGCAAGTTTCTCATTGCGAGCACGTACGACTAAATATGGAACACATGCCTATTGATTGATTAGTACTTGGATACCGTTTTATTATTATCTGCAAATGCCCCTGCTTTGATTGTTACATGAGTTTCTCTCATCCATGCAACGCCCGTTAAATCCGTCCCCGTGCCTACAGTATTTTAATCCTGCTGTTTACTATAATCACTACTGCTGTCTTTATTTCACCGCTGCCGCTATTTCACTATTTCCACCGCCATAAAACTTACTACCGATAAACTCTTGCGAGCAAGTCTCTTTCCAGGTGCAGCTGAATTGACAACTCCGCTGTTAAGGCTTACAAGTATTATTTGTCTCCCCTTGTGTCGAATCAATAAATTGGGTAATACTTCCCTCGAAGACTGTTGCGATCCCCTATACTTGTGGGTCATCAGGGTGCAAGCTTCCCTTTGAGTTGGAAACGCTGCATTCCCTTCAGGGGGGACACTTTGAGATAGACAAAATCTCCGACCTCAAAGGTCATCTCTCGGCGTCTCTTGTCGGCGTAGCTCTTCTCGCGGGACTGAGCGGTCTTGAGGTACTCTCGGATCTTGTGCACCTTCTCTTCTTTCTCGAAGCACATCAGGTCCAAAGACTTGGCTCTCTCCGACTTCGGACCAATTCAGAGGGGTACGGCATTTCCTTCCGTACAGGGCTTCGAAGGGGGCCATTTGTAGACTGGCTTGGTAGCTATTGTTGTAAGAGAATTCTGCGTGGGCAGACAGTCCTCCCACTTGGATCCATATTCTAGGACGCAGGCTCTCAGCATGTCCTCCAATATCTGTTGACTCTCTCGGTCTGTCCATCAGTCTGTGGGTGATAGGCTGGAAATTCAGACGGGTTCCTAGTCCTTCATGCACCTTCTGCCAGAATCTTGAGGTGAATTGTGAACCTCTATCTGACACTATTGACTTTGGGGTTCCGTGCAATGCGACTATTCTAGAGATGTACAGCTCCGCTAACTTTGGGCCTTGGTAGGTTGTCTTGACAGCGATGAAGTGGGCTACCTTGGTCAATCTGTCAACAACTACCCAGATGGAATCATTTCCTTTGCTGGATTTAGGCAGGCCTGTGATGAAGTCCATCCCTACCGAATCCCACTTCCATTCGGGAATCTGTAGTGGGCAGCAGCTCCCGTGGGTCGTCGATGTTCGGCCTTGACTCGCCGAGATATCACACTTGGCGATGTAGCTTCCGATCTCCTCTTCATTCCATGCCACCGAACTTCCTTCAAATCCTGGTACATCTTAGTACCTCCGGGGTGGATAGAGTATAAGGTGTCATGGGCTTCCTTCAGAATAACTTGCTTCAACTCGAGTCTGACGGTACACACAGGCGTCCGTTGTACCAAAGGACTCCTTCTTCATCAATGGTGAATCCCGGTGCTTTCCCTGCAGCTATCTGCTTCTTGATTCCGTCAATGCTGGCATTGCCCTTCTGGGCTTCCTTGATATGACCAACCAGGGTGGGTTGTAGCTCTATACTAGCCAGAAATCCTTACCGACTAACTCCATTCTAAACTGCTCAAACTCCTGGTATAGGCTGGGTTGTTCTTCGCGATCATTGAGTTTAGCCGACATGGTAGTCTACTCGCGCATCCGCTACCACATTGGCCTTGCCGGGTGGTAGTGGATCTCCATATCATAGTCCTTGATCAACTCCAACCATCTCCGTTGCCTCATATTCAGCTCCTTCTGGGTGAAGATATACTTCAGGCTCTTGTGGTCAGAATAGATCTCGCAGCGATTACCCATGAGATAATGACGCCACACCTTCAGGGCTAAAACTACGGCTGCGAGTTCAAGGTCATGGGTTGGATAGTTCTGCTCATGCTGCTTCAGTTGCCGGGACAGATAAGATATCACCTTTCCTTCCTGCATCAACACACATCCAAGACCAATCTTGGATGCATCGCAGTAAACGTCAAAGGGTTTGGTGATATCCGGCATGATCAGGATTGGGGCTGTGGTCAGTCTAAGCTTGAGTTGTTGAAAACTCTCTTCACATTTGTCCGTCCATTCGAACTTCTTGTCCTTCTTCAACAACTGGGTCATTGGTCGAGCGATGCTCGAAAAGCCTTCTACAAATCTGCGGTAATATCCGGCTAATCCAAGAAAAGCACGGACCTCGGTCTGGGTGGTTGGGGCTTTCCATTCTGCAACAGTCTTGATCTTGGTGGGATCTACGGCAATTCCTCCTGCAGACAGGATATGTCCCAGGAATCCTACTTCCTTCAGCCAAAATTCACATTTGCTGAACTTAGCATACAACTTATGCTCTCTAAGGGTCTCCAGGACAGCTTCTAGGTGTTGCTCATGTTCTTCCTGACTTGGAGTAGATTAGGATGTCATCGATGAAAACGACAACAAACTTATCCAGAAAGTTCATGAAGATCTTATTCATGAGATTCATGAAATAAGCAGGGGCATTGGTCAATCCAAATGACATGACATTGTACTCGTACAATCCATATCTGTGGTGAAGGCAGTTTTGGGAATGTCCGATGCACGAATCTTCAGCTGGTGGTATCCAGTTCTGAGGTCAATCTTCGAGAATACTACGGCACCGGTCAGCTCAAAGGTCTTCTATCTTGGGCAAGGGGTATTTGTTCTTGATGGTGACATCATTAAGCTTACGGTAGTCCGTACATAAACGACTGGCACCATCCTTCTTATCCACAAACAACACGGGGGATCTCCACGGTGACGCACTCGGTCGAATCAGACCTTTGGCTAACATTCATCCAGTTGCTTCTTCAGCTCCACAAGCTCTGCTGGGTTCATGCTATAGGCTCTCTGGGCTATGGGTCCGGTTCCAGGAATTAACTCGATGATGAACTCGATATCCCGATCTGGGGGCATACCGGATAAACCTTCAGGAAACACATCAGGGTATCGACAAACGACCCTGATCTGGTCCAAAGTTGGTTTGGTTAAACTCTGGTTGCAGGTAAATTTTCTGGGTAGCAATTCGGAGACATGCTCTACTATAATACCAGTGCTACTGGTCATGGTGATGGCTTTCTTTGCACAGTCAATCATTCCATGATGCTTGGCCATCCAATCCATACCTAGTACTACTTCCAAACCTTTGGTTCCCAGAATTATCAGGTTGGCATAGAATTCTACTTCATGTATTTTGATGGGTACATTTTTACAGAATTTTCTGGCTTTAGTGGTTGATCCGGGGATTTGAACTATCATGACATGTTTCAAGCTGATAGGTTGAATTTTACTTGTTGATGCAAAGTCTTCAGTGACAAAAGAATGAGATGCTCCGAATCAAACAACACTCTGGCAGGTACTGAATTGACAGGAAACATACCCAAGACAACGTCCGGTGCTTCCTGGGCTTCTTCTGCCTCCATGTGAAAGAGACGGCCGTTGCGGTTGTTGGGGTTCTTCCTAGAGAACGGCGCTGCTGCTGAGCAGGTGCAGCAGCTTGGCAAGCCTCTTGGGGCACTCGTTGGAGTAGTGTCCCACTACACCGCACTCATAACAAGTGATAGTGGACTTGTCCTTGTTGGCGACCGGAATGGCGTTGCTCCCAGTCCTTGGAGCGGTGTTGGTGTTGCTGTTATTGGTATTGGGGGCTCGCATTGGCGCGCGGTTGAAGTTGTTGGTGTTGTTCTGGTAGTTGTGGTTGTTGTTGTGGTGGCCTCCTGGCCTGGTGTTTCCTCCACTCCGGTTCTGGAATCCGGCGTGAAGTCTGCATCTGGGGCTTAGTGTTTCGGGGGCAAAACCTCCGCTTGAGCTGGGGCGATACTTTGGAGTATTGCTGGGCCCACTCTGGTGCATCATGCGGCGTTTGCGGTTTTCATTGGCTTGGTTCAACTTGCCCTCCATCTGGATGGCGGAGTCAACAAGGGCTTCAAGGTCCGCAAGGGGATGTTGACTAGGACCGTCTCGCATCTCATCATGCAGTCCATTCAGGAATCTTTCTTGCCTCTTCTCGTAGTGTCCATCTCATCGGGGCGTACCTTGACAGGGTAAGGAACCTGTCGCGGTATTCTACCACCGTCATCCTTCCTTGCTTCAGTTCGCGGAATTCATCCCGCATCTTCTTGATGAGACCCGGGGGCACATGGTACTTGTTGAACTTGAGCTTGAAATCTGCCCAAGTCATGACTTGACCTCCGTTCATGGCACGGGTGCTGGTCCACCAGGCTCGGGCTGGTCCGGCAAGGTAATGGGTTGCAAACAGGACCTTCTCATTGGCTTCGACTCCGGCGACTTCAAGTTGTTCTCCATAGTCTGAGCCGTCGTCGGCGTCGAGGGGTTCTTCGGTCTTGCTAAAACCGGAGGATTGGTGTTCTGGAAGTTCTTGAGTTTGGATCCGGGGTGATCATGATTCCCATGGCCTTGGTGAGCAAGGTTTTGCAGGCTGCTATGTTGGCTTGACGTTCAGCTCTTTCCGTCTCCCTGTCTTGAAGCAGAGTTTGCAGCAGTTGCATCATGGCATCGTTGTTGTTGCGATTGGGAGGGGCCATCTGAATATATAGAAGATTACAAGATAAGAGGGAATTGTCTAAGGTTTATTTTGGGTGAGTTTAAAAACTCGTAAAACTTGAATGCTTTTGATGACAAACACACATTCATTCATTCCACATAACACATTACAAACTAACATACCATTCTTCCATGGTTTTAAGAACCATTTCTCAGACTACGATACAAGGGATGGAAAACACACTCATACCCAGGGTTTTAAGAACCCTTCATGCTACGATACACGGGATGGGATACAACTCACACCTACATCAGTGCTCAAGTGTGGCTACCCTCATCCTCAATGTCGATAGGAACGACATCCTCAGGTTCTGGCTCCAGGAACGCGTAGTCTTCCTCCTCGGTGAACTCGTCCTCCTCGAAGTCGTCATCGTCACTCAGAAAGGCTCCTCCTCCCGAAGATCGATACCGGCTTCGTCTTCCTCCATCCAGCAGCTGCTCTTCCCGAGCCTTGACTGGTCTCAAGTGATGCTATCCGAGCGCGAAGGCGCGTGATAGTAGCATCCTTCTTGCGCACCTCGGCGAAGCTTGTTGCGGTCCCCTGGACAGCATCTTGATAGCATCGCCATGAGTGGCCGGTGAGAGGTGAGTCTGGTTCGCGTACATCCGAGAGCGATCCAGATCAAGCTGGGTGTGGTACAAAGATGAAGTCTAGATGCTCGGCGTGGTGCCTCAACTCGGGTGAGATCGCGAGCCATGGGTACTCCGGTGGCATCACGCTTCACTAGGTGAGCAAAGCGGGTCGTAAGCAGGCGCACTGCGTTCTGTCCGCAGAGGCGTGCCAGTGCCTCCTGCAGACCGCGTGCAAGGCCATCACACCAGTTGCTCTCTCGGAAGGAGAACAGGATTCTCTCAGTGGTGGGAGACTCCATGTTTCCCCTTAGATCGGCAGTAATGATCCATTGCAGCTCTCCGCCAGGCTGATCATTCACCTGGATCCCATGGAACTCGGGCTGGAGGCGCCCTAGAAAGTTCGAGACTGCGGCGAGATCGTGCTCGAAAATCAAGCTGCCTCCGTTACCAAGTTGGTAAAACTTGGTGTTGACGGGTGCGTTGGGCTCCATCTGAAAGTGAAATGGAAGAGTAAGTTAGAGATTTGAAAGTGTGGCAAAATTTTAGGTGGACATCATAAGAAGGAGCATGTTGTATCAAATTTCGAAAAAAGCCTCCAAGACAAGGATATGAATAATTTTTCATAAGTACCCTTTTTGTTTGGATTTCCAAGTTAGGTTTTTATGAACGCCCATTCTAACTAGGGTTTTCTAAGGTCAAACAATGGCTCTGATACCAACTTGTCAACACCCGGCTTTTTAAGTCCGGATGCCTATTATATCATTCATCGCAATCCCAGGAATATTGTTGTTGCGAGATATAATAGCTAAGTATCACAGTCATCATTTATTACAACTCATAAAGTCTTACAACTTGAATCACATGATCCATATTACACAAATAGTTGATCTATTGATCAACGAACAAACACAAGTTCAATGCGGAAGCGTAACGATAAAGGGACTCTGTAGTCCACAGGCCAACGCTTGACGTCAGAAAGCTCCTAGTTATCATAGGCGTCCTGCTGGTCATCCTCGCGGTAGTTCTGTTCATCATCGTACTCTGGCCATTTGAATAGCCAGGGACAAAGCCGTAAGTACTTCAAGTACTTGCAAACTAATACCAATGTAAAATGCTAGCTCTTGGAGTTAAACTCTATTTTGACTTGCATAAGCCATAGTTCAGTTTATAAGTAGTGGAGCATGTACTAACTACTCAAGGGGAACATTAGTGTCATTCCCACACAATGGTTATCATTCTACCAAATCACCAAGTCACCATTCATTATTCACTAAAGTTTCAAAAAGACTGACACGGGAGATTGTATGGCCTTTCCAATTGTCCGTAACCGTGGACACGGCTATTCGAATAGATTGACACTCTGCAGAGGTTGCACACTTGTGCCACAACATTTGATTTCATCCGTCGGAATAACTCCGAGTCACCGTAACACAGTACGCGGATCATCAACCCTAACCTTTCGCTTACAAACCCTAGTATGAGCACCTCTCCCCATGAGCTTGGCCTCCCAGTGAAAACCAACTGTTAACCTGGGAACTGCACAGGGCTTGGCCGTACAATTCCACCTTAATTCACATCTTTCTCAACAACGGAGGCAGCCTCAGCATAACCCCTATGATGTGTGTTCAGAGGGAACCCATACTAAGATGTATAAACTTCCAGTTAAGCCCTACCCATAATCGTGGGGGTACTTGTATTTGGAAAGGTATCGCATTCAAACCAATATCAGGGTTTCATCAAAAATCACCATCTTCTCTTGGTCATATTCAACTTCAAAACTTTCAATGGAATGCCTCACCATTCCAAGGTTTCAATTCCATCAAGTCATATGTTCCCATCTAGAGTAGTCAAAGTTTTAGTATTTTAGCACTAGCACTAATCATGAGGGGTGCTACATTGCTTGCCATCAATAGGACTAGCTTTGCTACTCTAATGGTTTTGTTCAACTATACCATTTGAATAACTCTTTGAAAAACACAACAAGTAAGACTTGTAGGGTATACAAATAGGATAAGCTTGTATGAAGATAGATAAAATCATGGTGCCTTGCCCAAGGTGGGCTTTGCACTTTGCAAGAGTATTATCTTGCCTTGGTAGTTCTCAAGGTTCTCTTCTTCCTCTTCTTGGTAGAATTCTCCTTCCTCTTGGTAATTTCCGGTGCTAGCGTCTAAATTTAAATACAAGGTATAATCACTAATCAAACTCAAAGTCTATGCTAAGCACATCATTATCTCACACAAACTATGCTGAGCACACTCATAAAATAGTTAGGTGCATTGGTTTTCTTTGTTGAATAAAGTAATTTCCTCTCATTACATGTGTAATTAATAATATCCATTTAGTTCTTGAGAAAATAATTTCCTCTCATTGAAATCTTCTTAAGATTTAACTTCTCAAATAATCATATATGAATTCATATTGACCTAAGTCAAACATTCATTATCATTATTTGAGAAAATGATTTAAATGAGATAAATCACCTCATACTATTTTATAATTCCTCAAATGATTTAAATCTCCAAATATTCATATAGGAGTGTTTGGACCAGAGGTTCAAACATCTCATGAACTCATTTGGGACAAGATTTAAATGAAGGGAAATCCTCCATATGATTTACATAATAATTTTGGGACAATATCACTTACTAAACTAGCCATATTGTCCATTAATTAATCTAGGGCATGATCACGCAAGGTGACCACACCATTTTATTGCATAATCAATTAGTGTAAGTCAATTGTGAGCTATAAGAGTTGGAATTATTCAAATATCTATTTTGGTTGATTTTTAATAATTATTCTAAGGCAGAAAAGTCCCTGCCTTGTTTATTTTTCCATTTTAATTCTATAATATATCTAGGGTTCAAACCAGTGGCATTGTGTAGATAATTTCTTAAGCTTTCTAAATATATAAAGTTTGTTAAATTTGGCCAAGCCAAACAGATTCTATGAATTTTCAAAGTTGGGTCCAGTATTGAATTCAAACTAAATTTATTAAATGAAATTTGAATTAAATAGGCCGGGAAAACGAACTGGGCCCAAAGGTTTAAAACGGCCCAAGGCCAGCCCACCACGCATCTGTGCACGCGCGGGCCGCCTGACAGTGGGCTCCACCCGTCAGTGACGTTAAAACGCCGAAGCGGTATGGGCTCTCCAGAGACGTTGGATTAGGAGGGGATCGAACGGCGCAGAGCCGTCGTCGTCTCCGGCGAGAAGAACTCACCGCGCGGCAGCAGTAGGGGGTCGGAGAGCGCGTCGGAGCTCCGGCGAGCGGCGGCGGGGTTCCGTTCGAGGTTGTCGAGGACGAGGAAGCAGCCTGTAGCTGGCGCGCGTCGGGGCGGCTCCAATCGACGGCGGCGACCTCCGGGTGGCGGCTCCGATCCTCCAATTGGGCTTGCTCCGGCGTCAATCGGGGTGGCTACTGGTGCTGGGCGAAGCGGTGGTGAGTGGTGGTCATGGTGGTGTGCTCGAATGTCGAGGGGAGGCCTCCTTTTATAGGCGCGTGAGGTGCCGTGGGTGCTGCGGCGAGGTCGACCATGGCGCGGCCGTTCCGGGGGTCTAGAGGGCTAGGCGACGACGGGGTCGTGTTCACGACGTCACCACGGTCCTCGGAGCGTCAACGGCGCGGTCAATGACGGCGTACGGTGGTCGGGCGCTTGCTCGTACTGGCGCGGCCGTGGCGGGCGCGCTTGTCCTCTCCGGCGGTGGTAGGGGCTAGGGAGTGACGCGAGCGTGTCCGGCGAGCTCCGCGTGGCGCGTCGAGTACCAGGGCGAGCGGGCTTGGTCGGGGTACGGGTACGGCGAACGCCGCGTGGCCGTGTCGCGCGCGTCCGTGCGCGCGACGTCACCATGCCGCTCGCGGCGCGCCAGGGACGTCGTGGGCGCGCGTCGTCCGGCTCTTGCGGCGTCCTCGCGAAGGCGGTTGCGATCCGGCGATCGTGGGCGATGTGTTGGACACGGTGGCGAAGCTGTTCGTGGAGGGAAGGAGAGGGGAAGGTGTCGAGGTGCGACATGGCCGGCATGGCCATGGCCGGCCATGCTCTGGTCGTGTCCAAGGTGTGTTTGTGCATGGGCTAGGTGTAGGGTTGTTCCCTGGTCAAGGCTAGGGCTGGTGGTGGCCAAGATTTGGTCTGTTTTGATCAAATTCAAAAATGTGATGATCTTGTTTTTATTAAAAAGTCTCTACTTTGCTTGATCCTAGCTCTTGATCCAAGATGAATTTGGTATGGTCCCCTTTACAAAAGTTGTTCATTTTGTTGTGCACTTGGATGACATGCAAAGAGTTGGATGTGTTTAGTTTAGAAATTTTGAAATAGAGAGGCTCAAAGTGATGACCAGATTGTAATTGTTAAAAATGACCATTATCTTATGTGAGCATATTTTAATTCTTGGCTTTGATTTAATTGGGGTTTCTTTGATTCTCAAAGTTGTAATAACTATTTAATAACATATTACCACTAATGGTGAAGACCAATTGGGTCTAGGGTCAAAGTTTATAAAAATATCATATGTCATATGTTAGGGTTTTTTTTAGGGTTTTATTCTTATTTGATTTCTTTCTCTTTTTCATTTATTTGTTTGGTGATCATCATTGGATCACTCTAGGGTTGTGGAGTTTATCACATACACAAAATAACACTCATCATGGCATAGCACTCAAAATGCACAAGTCCTATGCAGGGCACTATATGAAATTTGAAAAGTTTTTGTTGGTTCTCAAATTTGAATAATTGGACTTGTTCTTCTTTCTTTATTTGAAATTTGAGGTGTTACAGAAACTGTCAGGCACTTGCTGTAGCAATCCCATCATGGACCAATGATATAATCACCTCTTACTTGGGAGATGACACTAGTACCAAGCTGCTCCAAGAGGTAACTGTTAACCCCAATAGCCATGCACATTTTTCAGTCCAGTCTAGGATTCTCAGATATAAGGGAAGACTGTACATTGGAGCCTCTACTGACCTCAAACAAAAAGTATTTGATACATTCCACTCCTCAGTCTTTGGAGGGCATTCTGGCACAAGAGTCACCTACCATAAGCTCAAGCACATTTTCTACTGGCCCAAGATGAAACAGTATGTCACTAATCAAATTGCTGCTTGCCTAGTGTGCAAAATATCCAAAATTGAAAACTACAGTACCCAGGACTACTGGACCCTTTGGATATTCCTAAGAAGAAGTGGTCTGAAATCAGTATGGACTTTGTTGAAGGACTACCCCTTTCTAAAGGAAAAAATGTGATCCTAGTGGTGGTTCACAGACTCACTAAGTATGCTCATTTCCTGCCCCTATCACATCCATATACTGTGCAAACTGTGGCAGATTTGTTCATCAACAATATCATCAAGTTGCATGGACCTCCAACAATCATTACCATAGATAGGGACAGTGTCTTCCTCAGTAAATTATGGAAGGAAATATTCTTTGTTTTGAAAATATCACTGCATTTCACAACAACATATCATCCAGAGTCTGATGGACAAACTGAGAGGGTCAACCAGTGTATGGAACAGTACCTGAGGTGCATGGCCTTCCAACAACCCAAGAAATGGAGTGAATATCTCCCTGCTGCTGAATTCTGGTACAATTGCAGTTATCATACTGCCATCAAAATGTCCCCGGCATTATATGAGTATGCTCCTCCCCTCCTTACTGAGTTACCAGCACCAGCTACATATCACCAGCAGCCCAGGAAACATTACATGATAGAGAAAAAATGATCCTTACACTGCAACACAACCTGGCTAAAGCACGGACAACAATGAAGAAGTATGCTGGCCAAAATAGGACTTGTAGATCCTTCCAATTGGGTGACATGGTATACCTTAAAATGATCCCTCAAAGGGAAACAACTCTTGGCCAAGGAAACCCACTGAAGCTTGCATCAAAGTGGTATGGACCGTTCAAAATAATTCAAACGGTCGGCAAGCGTGCTTACAAGTTACAGCTGCCAGAGGGAACCCTGCTCCATGATGTCTTTCATGTCAGTCACCTCAAGAAGCACATTGGTCCTAAGGCCATTCCTTCAGCCAATCTACCACTGGTCACCCCATCAGGTATGATCAAATTTGCACTTGTATCTATCAAATTTGCAAACTGTGGCAGATTTGTTCATCAACAATATCATCAAGTTGCATGGACCTCCAACAATCATTACCATAGATAGGGACAGTGTCTTCCTCAGTAAATTATGGAAGGAAATATTCTTTGTTTTGAAAATATCACTGCATTTCACAACAACATATCATCCAGAGTCTGATGGACAAACTGAGAGGGTCAACCAGTGTATGGAACAGTACCTGAGGTGCATGGCCTTCCAACAACCCAAGAAATGGAGTGAATATCTCCCTGCTGCTGAATTCTGGTACAATTGCAGTTATCATACTGCCATCAAAATGTCCCCGGCATTATATGAGTATGCTCCTCCCCTCCTTACTGAGTTACCAGCACCAGCTACATATCACCAGCAGCCCAGGAAACATTACATGATAGAGAAAAAATGATCCTTACACTGCAGCACAACCTGGCTAAAGCACGGACAACAATGAAGAAGTATGCTGGCCAAAAGAGGACTCGTAGATCCTTCCAATTGGGTGACATGGTATACCTTAAAATGATCCCTCAAAGGGAAACAACTCTTGGCCAAGGAAACCCACTGAAGCTTGCATCAAAGTGGTAAGGACCGTTCAAAATAATTCAAACGGTCGGCAAGCGTGCTTACAAGTTACAGCTGCCAGAGGGAACCCTGCTCCATGATGTCTTTCATGTCAGTCACCTCAAGAAGCACATTGGTCCTAAGGCCATTCCTTCAGCCAATCTACCACTGGTCACCCCATCAGGTATGATCAAATTTGCACTTGTATCTATCCTACAACGTCGACAGGTTCCAAGAAATGAGGGAGACTATGATGTCGCGGTACCCCAATGGTTGATCAAGTGGGAGGGCATGACAGAAGACGATGCAACGTGGGAGGATGCCGACTTCATCACGAGGATGTTCCCAGCGTTCAAGCCCTGAGGACTTGTCTCAAGGGGGGCAATGTCAGGATCGCCTCCTAACGCCAGGTGACGGACAAACACTTCTTCAGTTACCCAACGGTCGTAGTTGCCAGGCGAAAGATCCAACGGCTGAGAGTGTAACTTTTTGAACCTTGTTAATTCCCGCGCTAATCGCGCTTTAGTTTTGTAATAACTGAACTTGTCACTAAGCGTGGTCCTGCTCTGAGTTATAAAGGGTAGGAGAGGGAGGATTGGCGGCACGCTATGAATAAACCCTAAACATTTTCGTACCCGTGTCTATCGTCTTCTCCATGGTTGCGCCGCCGGAGCGCTCGCCTTTCCCCTTTTCCTTCCAAAACCTCGATCGATAGCTTGGATCCTGACATGCGGGGACCTGGGTTGGGGTCGAGGGTGCGTTCTATGGTCGGGACGCACGCGTGGCCCGCTTAGGGTTGACTCCTTAAGTCTTTGCCATGCGCCACCGTTTGCCGTGCGGTGGAGCCTTTGCCGTGCGCAAAGACACCTTTGCCGTGCGGCAAGGTGTCTTTGCTGTGCGCCTTTGCACGGCAAAGTTTTTTTTACCATTTTAATTATCAACAATATTTAGTTTTATTTTAAAATTATAGTAAACCTGTTTTTTTTAATCTTTACTATTAAGGCGAAACACGTGAATCACTGGTGGTGTCACACCTCATCCTAATCTATACTTAATAATCTATACCTAATAATAAAGGGAGAAGCGTTTCCGTGGTATCGTCCGTATGGTCCGATCCGTCGGTCGTCGTCCGTCCAGAGAGATTTCCTTCGTCGGACCGAGACCCAGACAGATAGTCCTGAACTTCTATCGAGATAGACTCCGTTTGGGCCACGCGTGAACTTTCCAGCACGATCTCTCCATATTAAGCCATCGCAAGGAGCCGGCCGGCCACGATCTCTCTGGATGATTTTCCTGATCCTCTAGATGATAACGCGTGGTTCAAACTCCATCACTGTCGCCGAGTTCGACTCTATCGCCAAAGTCACCGCTGCTGCCAACTCCATGGCGGAGTTCGTTCTTGGGCTCTCTGCCGCCGATGTCGTCGCTGCCTCCTCGCTGCCGCCAATAAAAACAACAGCTGCTATTTCTTTCATCCGTCATCCAACATGGCCCATCGTCCAACGCGGCTGGAAATTTCATGATTGAGTATGATCAAGACCAGGACTCTCCCGCCGAGGTCATCGTTGCCGCCAACTCCCTGGTAAGCTCTCCCGATGTCCAGATATTGGGAGAGATTAGAGAGAGAACATCGATTAATTGTGGCCCCAGCCCGTGATAGCTGAGGTGATCAGGAGCTTCGAAGCCACGGCTGCTCGATTGGCTTAGCTTAATTGAAGGCTGCCTTAGTGAAAGGCTGGAGCGATCGATCATACAAGTATTGCACAAAGATTCTGACTTGAATACCACTGTACTATACAGACGGGTCTCAGGCTGTATATATTCAGGCCGCGCACGAGGAACAACGACCCAAGAGGATCTCGTCAGTTCAAACAAAGAAAAGAAGTATCCCATCGCATCGGAGACTCGGAGTCATGGCCACAACCAAGACTCGACTTCAACTCGCACCACAAATATCAGGCTTCCGTGCCAGCAAAGATGAAACCAGCGTTGGCAGCCACCTCTGGCTTCAAGAACCCGAAACCAGCGAGTCTCCGGTCCGACGCAGGGGCCTCCATGGCAAGACAAGAGCTCGGCAGTTGCTGTGATCACCGTTCAAGTTCGACAGTTAACCGCATAGCGGCTGTTTGGGGCGATCTGTCCCAAAATTTCTGGAAAAACCTGTTTGTCTGCAGTCAGATCGATACATATGCTCTGGAATTTTTTGTACGTACAAACAGAAGGTAGCAGCGTTGGCATGTGAGTAAATGTTGATTGTTTTCTCTTTCAATGGGGACGAGTTTTCACCGCAAAAGGTCAGAACGAATTGTGTCCAGGCTCAAAGGCATCTCCAACGAAGCGACGCAAATTAGACGTTAAATTGACTGGCTAAGTCCGTTTGCGTCGGTCAGCGGATAAGAAAAATTGTCAGTTTTGACCACGCGTTCGTTTGCATTTCGGTGTGCCTCCAGCCAGCATATTATTTTTCCAACAATTTGTTCATTCAACTGAAAAGTATAATTTACATATGAAATAAAGGAAGAACTAGGCCCCTAGACTACTTGTCTCCCCTCGGGGCGGTGGGAGGGAGAACTTGAGGCCCACGCCGTCGGATTGGGGAGGAGCGAGTTGCTATAGCGAGCTGAAAGAGAAGAGATCGACCGGGTGCTCGAGTGCGAGCTGATATAGGAGTTGGTGGGAGGATTGCATGGAGAGAAAGGGAGGCATGGCTAGAAACATAAAAAGCTAGGAGGAATTATGGCTAGGTAGTGTTTTGGTTTGGGTTGAACTCGGTATGGCTGGGTGGGCTTATAGCTGGGCCTAGCCGGTGGGGCGGGTTTTTTTGTAATAAAACTTTTGTGCAATTAATTTTGCGGAAGAAAAATAAAAAGTAAGGTTTTCAATTTGAAATAAAAAAGTGTCAGCCAAAACTTAAACGAAGTTCTCTTTTCTTTTGCAAAAATTTCACTGATCGACTGATAATCATCCATAGCGGTACAAAGACTATGAGAATGTTGAATCGGGTAAATTAATTTAGAAGTTGTTTAAACAATTGCAGCCATCGGAGGGGGAGAGAGTAGATTGAGTCAATCTTTTTTAATGATCTGCTTTTGTCACGCGACCCTAAGTGTAGATCAGACATAGGTATTGCCCATCATCATTGTAAGGATGCAGTATTACAAGTCAACGCCATGAGGGGATCATAATCTAATCTTTTTAGGATTGGCTATATTCATTATGAATAGGAGAAAATGTGACCACCATCAACGATGGTGACAAAGAGAAGCGTCAACACAAATAGTTTCTTGAATCGTTCGAGTATTTATTTTTCCCGGTGCAACGCACGGGCACTTCTGCTAGTATAATATCTCTACTATATTAAATCTCTAGAGGTGGTGTCTCATGGTACGTCGTCTGCACTCCCGAAAGAGAAGAAAAAATTCCTTAGTTTTGATCCCGCGAACGAAATAAGCACCCGGACAAACGGTTGTGCAGCCCACGATGGGAAATACACGCGCAAGCACGCCTTGAAGAAGTCCAACTGCATTGAAACACCGCCGCGCCCCATCTTGCCTTCGCCTGCCCTCCCCGCGGAAGAAAAGCGTCGGCGCAGTTGCCAGCAATATACTGGACGATGGACACGCTCGAGCCCTGAACTCGGTAGGGGACCGGCGGGCGCCTGCTGCCGGGCCGCCAATCTGCTCATCCAGCGCCGCCTCCCATCATCCCCAACCGGAGGTGTGTAATTTCGAACTGCACTCTGTCGAGGCCAGCGTAGGTCGATATTTGTCATGGTCAGCCGCCGACACGCCGTGGTACATCCGTGCACTGCTCGTCCGTCTTTCCATGCGCGGCTGTCCCCTTGGCCGTTCCTCCGAGCGCCGCCGGCCTGCTTTGACGCCGAGATCCTCTTTACGCCCATCCCTATCTGTGCATCATATCTGGGCCATAGCTGCCACATAAGATGCGGAAATTGGTCGTTTCCTGGCAGCTTCGTGGCTGTTTGCTCCTGGTGACAGTCTGCTATTGAACGATCCCTCTCGTCAATATTAATTGCTATAGTTGGTGAATCAGGATTTCAGTTCACATCTCACCCTTAGGAATTTACTTCCATCGTGGTATGCTCCTCACCTCACCCCCATTTCCTGTTCTTTTTTCTGAATCAATTAGGAATTCAATTTTGGTTAGGGTTCTTTATGCGGAGAATCTGAATGCAATTGGCATGAAGAAAAATATAGAAAGGGCCGACCATGGGATGAAAAACATACCCAAATGGAATATATATAAATTTATAGGGAATAACTCAACAATTTATATGGCGAGTGTTGAGAAAGTTCCCCATTTTGCAATTATTAACTTGATCAGTTGCGCTTTCTCTCAGAGTTCATTGGAGATAGACTTGTTTTGTGAATATGTCGTTGGTAACAGATAGAAGATTCAGATAGTCATTGGCAAAGGGAGTTGTAGGTGTAGTTCTTTTTGTAACACTCTATCCACACTTACTGATGCTCTATATCGCTCCATAATGAGCATAGGCTGTTTTCCTTCTGATAAGCATTGTTGTCTATATATCATCTTTATTGCTGCATTTATTAACAATTGCTCGTTGGCAAAGAAATGATAGTGAGTTGAATATTCTGTTTCTTATTTCAGGTACTGTTTTTTGTGTCTTTAAATGGATGTGATGCCTTCATTATGCTTGTGGTTCATCATAGGATCATTTGCCTGTGACTCTGAAATCAGCAAGTGGAAAGGCATCCTAGCTTCTTGTCCATCACCACTGTCACAACAGGAGATTTGTCCATTTTAATGGGAGCAAGGATACGATTTCATCTGAGATGTCAGGAGCATTGATCTGGATATGGTAATTTCTCTTGCTGATTTCATTTTCATTAAATTATGTAAACATCTACAAGGAACTAGGTGGAGATGAATGGATTTTTATTGGGTGTTCGGTTTATTGAGACTATATGGTTGATGAAATGCATATAGTTTGGCATATCATGTTTGATAAACGACTCAATGGTAGTACACACTTCTTTTCCACTGATGTTGAGCTATCCCTTGAGAATAATACAAGAGATCACACTTCATGAATTATACTTCTCTAGGCATCTCACTCATAAGTTATTTTATACCATGTCAATATTTTTGGAACTTATCTTATTAAATGAGCTCAATAGCAATTGAATTGGAGGGTCACCACGTTTGCAATCTACCACTAGCTTATTTGGAAATAAACCAGCAGTCGTCCACCCCGTCCGCAGTAACCGATGCCCTTCTCCACACCACGATCTACTCCTGCAGTCCAACACGCCATCCTCGCATCTAAAAAAAAACGCTGCCCTACCCTTCCTTGAGGCTACCAAGCACCAGGAGTCCTTGGGTGACAACCATAAGGCCCCAATCTCGCTCTCGAGGCGCTAGGGGCCCTGCAGGAGTCGTATGGCCACGGCGTCTGGTCACTCCCGGTCGCGACGTGCCCTCCGCCTCGCCGTTCACACGACCTCCTCTTCTGCAGCCCCGAGTCTCCGGCCACCGCCATGAGATCGGTGGGGGCACCGAGATGGCGACTATCGGGGCCGCCGTGCACGATCAGCACGGGCACAAAATGATCATGGCGCTGATGGGTGGCGGATCTGCGCCGCACAGCGACCCTAATCTCACACATCCTGACCCAGGTTGCCAAGTCCCCACATAAATTTCATATATAGTGCAGATAATATAGCACCTGGATATTGTGGACTGAAATATTCCAATCTGATCTTCATTTGCACTTGGTTCAGACCGCTCTGTAACGGAGCACTTCCCTTGATTGTTACTACTACTGCAGGTGGTAACTAGGGAGTCTTCTCTAAACCATACAATGCCACGTATTATCATTGTCTGCTTAAGATTAAGTGTATTTTTGAGTGAGAGCGAAGAGATACATAATTAAGTCTAAGTGCAGTATCAGTTCTTGTTCAGTTCTGAACTATGTCCAAGTGCACTGTAAGTTCTTATACATTTTGATTACAGCTGTTTAAATATTCTATATCAGACCAAAAGGTTTTCAGAGCCAAACATCAAATATAGCTGCCAAGTATAGGGGCATCAATTGCGTATCAAAGTTGTGTCTGGGCACAAATCTATGGATTTTTTTTTGCAACAATCATCCTACATATTAATTCGAGTCTAATTCATATTTGCTAGACACTTATCACTTTGTTAAAAATCTACATGTCTATGTTTACATGAAAAATATTATCTGCACTATGTAGATATATTCTAGGTGCAGATTTAGTGGAGCACTCAAGTTTGGTTCAATATAAAGTGTCGAAAACATTATTTTATGGACATACATAGTTTTCAGATTATTTTAGGTATTATTTCCATCACAATATTGATGCTCAAGAGTCTATGTTGCATCCTAACTTTATCCTCTGAGTTCAAAAAAGTCACTTGATAGATATTTTTTTACTCCCTCCATTTGGTAATATAATAAGTTTAAGCAAGCTAGAATTTTTCATGGGCAGTCAGCTCTTTGTGTCTCTGGAATGAAATAGAGTGCTGCTTGTTTCACTCTCTTCTTTACATGGGATGTGGCACTTTTGACATGCCAGTTTATAGTTGTAAAGGGGCATCCTCTAGATCTAGAAGTTTATATCGATTTTACAAAGGATAGCAAATAATTCAAATCTCTTCCTGAAATAACTTCTCATCTCTTAACTTCATTTAAGTGAAAATGTAATTAATCTTGTAATTATCAAAAAGGAAACAAACCACGGGCTCAACAAATCTTTCTACCATGCACACATTCATCTATTTATTCTTTGTTGATCCGTAGCAGCGCATATTGGATGATTAAAATCACATCCGCAATCCTGCTATCATAGTTTTTATTAGTTTATCTTTTTGTACAAAATGTAGTGAAGTTCTGATGTAGAGGTGGTTACATTGATTATTCCCAAGCACAAATGAATTGTTGATTTTTGTGCTGACAACAGGTTTGCCCGCTAATGGCCAAGCTAGGCAGCTGTCCTATAAGCCTTCTGATTGCCAATAGAGGTTTCTTAATTATAATAACTACACCACCAAGGTGAAAAGTTAATTTCTTGGTATTACTAACTTTTGTCATTTTGCTCTTAGTTTTCCTTACTCGTGAAAACAGTGTTAGCTATACTGACCTTGCATGTTGTGAAAACTGTAGTTTGGTTGATATTCTGTCAAATCTATTCCCTGCACCGTTTCTGTGTGGTCTTTATGCAGCATGTGCCGTCTTCTCAAAGACATGCATTGAATTCTCTGTTTCATCTGCCAATGATGTTTCTAAACAGCTAGAGGTAATAACAAACGTATATGTTGTATTCATGTTTTGAGCCAGATATAAATTCATACTACAGATACTGCAGATGGAGTAATTGCTTCTTTTCTTTACACGTCTACTTTTTGGCAAGAACCTTTCAAACAACCTTTTTTCTATTTAGTACAGATAGTAAACATGAGACTGCGTACCAGGACAGATTGCGCTTTTCTATTCATTTAAACAAGTATATCTAAGAAATAGTTCCTCAACGTGAGAATTTTAGGTAGTAACCTTTTCTGACGGAGGAAATATTGCATGATTTTTATTGTTACTGAACTTTCTTATATTATTGATGCCTGAACCTTTTTCTTGACAAAGCCCCTCTTGTATTTTGTTTTCTGTTAATAAAAAAAGTCATGTCTTTGTTTCCAGACATCTCATGGGTCTATTCCATTAGTTTCTTCCCATCTGCTAAGATTTCCTAACGACCTGACACATGATATGTACGATAAGTATTATTGTCTATGCTCTATTTTTTCTAAGTTGAACTATGTTTGGGTTACTCCAATGCAGGAGGATATTATGGAATTGTGAACTGATGATTTATATTGCCGCCTATGCAGGTCAGAAAGAAGGAAGTTGTGTAACATTAGGTTGGCTGAAGAGTTTAGGTCGAAGAATGACCCTCGCCGCCACTCTCTACATTAGTTGAATTCCTTAATACCTGCCGAGCATCACAAATGTAAGAGGACTAAATGTCTGTTTTTTTGTTGAGAAATTTTTTCTTCGTGATGTTGTCCTTCAGCAATATTTGCTCATCTCCTTGCATGATATCTTTTGTCCGAGCTCCTCTAGGTTTTAAAACTGTTCAACGACGATAGCGACGCTAATGCCATCCATTGGGATAGGTTGCAACTCAACGCGTTGGACACCAGAAATGGTTGCTGCAAGTAATACAGGGTTGCCTTGCCTGAGAAGAATGACTACCAATTGTATAACAATATCGAATTGCTTGACATCAACGGTGATGAAGCTGAAGACAACATTTGTGACGTTTGATCAAGGGAATTCGAAAGGCCTCCTAGACTAGATCTAGGTGAATAATAAATTAGTTTAACCCTTGCTTTCTGTCCATGACATCCAATTTGCTTTACTGAAATATGCTTCAAGGATATTGGAATCGTAATGTTTTTTGGAACATATATAAATTGTCAACCAAGAGCATGTATGCCCAATACACTACGTAGCTATATATTTTTCTATAAACGTGTATTTTCACATGGATCATATTTATATATGAGACTAAAAAGAAAGAGGCCGTGGCAACGCACGGGCACCCAACTAGTAAAATAATAAAAGCAGAAGAGCTTCTTGTTGGTCCGTTTTTTATTACCCCTGATTTTCGTCCAAATTACATGAACTGCCACCGCCAAGTTAAGTAACGTTTTTGGTTCGGTGCGTTTCGCCCGTCGGATCGTTTTGCTTCCTCCGCGTAGCTGCGCTGAGTTCCTCCACCGCGCCGCCCTGGCCTCCTTCCCCAACCGCGCCTCCCCGGGCCCATTCAACCAGCGCGGCTCCGCCGGCCCCTTCATCCACGACGCTTCCCCCGGCTGCACATCGAACATGGCCGTCGCCTGATTCCCCTGCTCCACCTCGCGCGTCGTCCCACCGCTCCAGAAATCCTTCTCGCCTAGCGAGATCCCAGTCGCGGGTCTGACTAGCATGAAGGCCGATGCGTTGCTGCTGCCTCGTGTGCAGGCGCTGGACTGGTCGATCTTGATGCTGGCGGAATTCTGAGAGCCGAACCAGACCACCTGGTTGGGCTCCATCCCGATCTGTTGCGGTTGAGTTCAGGATGTATCTGCGTCCGGTAAATATCAGCAGGGGCGTCGGCATCGGGAAAAAATAGCAGGGGCGTTTGCCGTCAGAGTACACCTCGAGAGCCGTGGAGGCACCGGATGCGGTCGAGGTTGAGGATGCGCCGATTTGAACGCAACGAGATGCTCCTCCTACGGCGCATTGCATCCGGCAGTAACAAGATGCTCCTCTACGTGCGGACAAACTCCAGATCCACCTACTGAATGTCTGCTACAAAATATTGGTACAAATAAAACCAAGCCCAAATGATATGTTGATCGAACCTGAAAATTTTGTGTAGCCTGCTTTGTTCATTGAATATTACAAATCTTACAACCATAATTTCATCGAGAACTATATAAGAAAATGGGAATGACACACGGTACAACTATTTCATGCATATGGAAGAAATATAATGTACCCTACTCACTAAAAATTCATATAATTAGGTCAGTTTAAATTGACAAAAGAAACTTATTGTGGTTTTATTTTGACACATACAATAAATCATTAAATACATATTAATGTAACTTATGAGTGAGAATTAGGGAGAAATGTTAATGCAAACCGACGAAGTAATTTTTTTAGAGAGCTCTCCAAGTTGATAACACAAGGTTAAATTTGGCGTTGTGATGTTTATCAATTTTGGCGCAAAACTTGGACCGCATCAGTTTTTCGTTGTAAGGGCATCTCCAACGGAGCAACGCAGTTCGGACGTCCAAAAGTGGTCGCGAGCATCCGTCTATGTCGTCCCACGAACATACTTTGTTCGCGCGTCCGTTTGCGTTTGGGTGTGCTCCTAGCGGGGCGATCCATTTTTAGATTTGCAAAGCATAGAAAGTAGTAATTCAAACTATACATTCAAACTATACAAAGTAGTTCTAGAAGCCTAGACTACTTGCTGCCGGACGGGCCGGCCACGTCGTTGCGTCGCTCCCTCGTCTGCTTCTCCGCCGCCTCTCGTGCGGCCGCTAGGGCTCGGTGCGCCGCTGCGTTCTCTAGCAGGCACTGCCGCAGCCTCGCGTTGGCGGCGGCGTCCTTGAGCGTCTCAAAGGACTCGACTATAGCTCTCTGCTCCGCCGCCTTCTCCTACTGTGTAGGCGCATCAGGGTCATCGAGTCAGAGTCGTTGTCCTCTATGGCTGCAGCGGCCGCCGCCCTGCGGCATCCATCTCGGCGTCGAACGCCGCGTGGGCCGCCCGCTCCTCCTCTGCTTCCTTCTCCGCGCCGGGCCTTGGCATCCTGAGGGTCGAGGAGGTCATTTGTGTCGCCGCGTCGAGCTCCTCATCGGAGCTCGAGGCCGAGGGAGGTGGAGGAGGTGGAGTTGGAGGCGGTCGGCGCGGCCGCGCTGCCATGGTGGCTCGGAGGTGAGCCGCCGGCGCGCGGAGGTCTCGCGGCGGCGGGGGGGGGGAGGCCCGCCCCGCTATATAGGTCGGAGGCGGCGACGGCCGCGCCGCCGAGGCTTCGTCATTACTACGGCGCAGAGGTAGGTGACGCCGCGCGCCACGCGAGGCATCGCCGCGCGCGGCCACGACCGCCGGCGACGCCTCACGCGCATCGGCGCCGCTGAGAAGACGTATCGACGCTGGGTCACTGCCAGGCGGGCTAGACGAAACGTCCGCCAAACGCGAGCGGACACTTTGCGCGTCCGCAGAGACGCATCCGAGGCGCATATTTAGGCCAGGTTTGCGTCGCCACGGATGGTCCAGTCACTTTCCGTCGCTCCGCTGGAGGTGGTACCAGACGTATTTTTCAGCCCGGCGGACGCAAACGGTCGTTCAGCGTCCGTTTGCGTCGCCCCGTTGGAGATGCCCTAAGTTTATTATTTTGCCGTTGCAACGCACGGGTTTTTTCCTAGTTACAGAAAAATGCCACCGCCCGTCTCCAACTCTCTCCTAAAAACGATCTCTCCCGTAACACATGCGTGTAGTTTATCCCAGCAAACTTATGTAACACAAACCTTAGCCTATCTTACCTAGAGAAACAAGCTCAATCGGTAGAGGCCCTGCGATGGTGACGGCAGGCATACCGTATTCCGCGGCGCTAGGGGTGGAGAAGGTCGTCGGATGATCGCGGCCAGCGACGTGCTCCGTACCGACGAGCAGGGATTTTCCGATGCTAGTGGCCGGTGACGTCTTATGCGGCGCCATGGTTGGAGAAGGTCATCTGATGGTTGCGGCAAGTGACGCCCTCCGCACCGGCAGGAGAGAAGGACTGACCGACGCTGGTGGCCAATGAGGTCTTCCACGACGCCATGGGACATGGTGGAGAAGCCCATCCGATGGTGGCAGCCAATGACATCCTCCGTACCAGCTTTTTTATCGAAATGGAGGAAATATCGCCCCAGTTTCTGCATTCACACGGATTTTTTAATTAGATTATTCACGAAACCTTACAAGAAAAAATACAAAAGATCAAACTCGAATCAATCTTACTATACCTACAGTTGGATGAAGAGGGTGACAATACACCAACTCAAATCATCCAAAACTAAATGCCTTCTCAGACCGTCCAATAGCAGGTGAGAAACACATCCAACAAGACTCTCATCGCACGACAACGCACACGCCACAGGAGTTGCTCCCGCCGTCTTCCTCAACTCCATCTTCAAGAGAGATCAATGCATTAACCTTGCAAGACCTACCGTCGATGCCACCATGACGCCAGACAGCTCCACCCTCCTGCACGTATACATCATCCCGCATCCGATACCTCCAGCACCATGGAGACTCGCCAACAATGTGGTAGATGAACACCACTCCACCGAAGTCCGCCAACATCCAGCTGCTCCAAAAACGATGCCCCAAGAGGTAGAACGACGCAGGACGCGCCGCCATCGTCCGATACGGAGACCGGACCTGTTTTTCCGGAGCAGCACGAGTGAGAAACCGCAGACTGCGTCGACGATGCCTTCAAGAAGGTTGCGGCGCGACACGTCGCCATCGTCCGCCAACCGAGGTCGGAACACGGTTTTCACCGGCACCGCGCATCCCCAACTCGCCGAGTGTAGTGCCAAGACGGGCAAAGATGACCCTTCGACAAGGTAACGACGTCGACCGACGCCGCCATCATCCGCCAAGACCGAGGTCGGCATTTTCACGGCCGCCATGACACCCGGACTAGATCACCAGAAACTGTGTGAGATCCCATGATCCCCCACACAGGACTACCAGCCGACCACCTCCGACGAAGAAGAAGGCCGCCTCCTCCATCGAACCCGAGGTTGCTGCCCCGGGCGTCCTCGAACCGCGGGAGAAACCCAAGGTCACCACCCCGCACCGGCAAGAAGCGGAGGGATGGCGCAAACCGTCCCACCACCAGCCACCACCGGTGTGCCACCGACGGGAGGCAGGGGAGGCCACAACACTCTGGCCACCGCTGCCCCTTCTTCCTCCGACCGCCGCCGCCCCGCCATCACACGGGATGGAGGAGGTCTACCGCCGCCACCGTCGAGGGGATGACCCAGCCGCCGTCCCATCCGCGTCAAGAGGGAAAGCCCCCGCCGCCGCCACGCCCCGAGGTCTTTGCCCCGGCGGCGCTGCCAGCGTCGCCAGCAGCGGGAGGAGGAGGGTTGGCAGGCACTCTCCGATGCTGATCACCAGCGACTTCCTCCATGCCACTGGAGCAGGCACATTCGTTTGCAATCATTTTCTTCACTACCTAAATATTTCCCCTTCGTTCACATATACACTATTTGCTCTTGGTTAGTGTTTCTTCACTTCTACATGAAGGTTTTAAGTCCTGGCCTGAAACCGTCGCCGGAGCCTAGCTTGCAGATGTACAGTGATACAGAGAAGGATCAATCAGATTAAATATCCGCTTCTGCCGTGGAGCGCCGGCCTGCGATCTCGTGTCGGCATGCCTTCTTCCGTCTGCAAGGGAACCGCTGGCCGGCCGGCAACTGCCGACAGTTCATTGGCACGAAAGAATACTGTTATAGGTATTCACTTTGTTTTTTTTCGCGTAAAAATGTCAATCTAAATCATCCAGTCGTCGGATATGGAGCTACATAGAAACCTCGGTCGCAGGATGGGCGCACATGCCCGACGCAGGCAAGCCCCGTCCGAACTTGCGATCTCGAGTGCGATGCCATTGGTGATCAGGATGGGGGGCGGGTCGATCGGGTTGCAAGGTGGCTGGCACCGATCTGCTAGAATAAAAACTCCCCCACGACGCAGATCCATCAGCGTCTCCTTCTACCGCTCCTCTATTTCGCCTCCACGTCGGCGTCGTCAGGGGATGCCGCCTTGTTTCATGTCCCTTACCTGCGGCACAACAATGACCCAAGTAAGCAAGAAGTTGATTTTCCTCTATGGAGTTGAGTGCATGGAAGTTGTTTGCCTACTTGCGCATTGAGTTCTAAATTGTTATGCCCTTTACACTTGGTTTCACCTTTTCTAAAGTACTGTACCATAATTTCTGGTCACCAATGCATTTTGATAAATTCTTGACAATGGCATGATTATATTTCGAGCACAAGGATGAATTGTGTGTTTGGCTTAGTGTCAACATCATCTACATTATCCATCTCTTAGTGATGTACAATGATGCATCCCCGCTATAATCGAACCTGCCCAGAATAAATCTTTTATTTTGTGATCTTTGCAAGCATGTCGGTGTTAGTGTAACAGCAGGATCAAAAATCATTGTGTCCGATGGTAACAATAAATATCATGCAATTCGGGACACACGTGCTAATTATTTAGCCTCTGTTTTTTTGCTTTAGTACAGCTGTTCTACCGCATAATGCAACTCTATGGAATGAGAGCTTTTGTTCATCTGATGAGCCCTATTTCAGAATGAAGTTCAATGGAGGAACATAACGACGTGTCTGCCAAGTATGAACCCGTGACCCTCATGGGTACTGCATAATCTGATGCCATTAGATCTTTAGTTTTTGTAGACGGTTATGCAGATCTAGGATGCTATGCTATATCACTAGACCCTGTCGAGTGGCGATAGATATGGAGATACTCTATTGGACTAACTGACTAAATCCCTTCTTTGGCTTTTTTTGTTTGTTTGAAAATCTCTTTTATATCTGAAAAGAAACAACAAACACCATACCTTTGGTGTTATATCTACCTTTTTTTCTTCTTTGAGTGCAAAATTACTAGGAAATTTTACTCGGTTCTTTTTTTGAGATTAATCTAGAAACTCCAACGCAAAAAAGTAGGGTGAAGTAACAATAATAACCGGCAGGGAGATGTCATCCACGGTTAACTATTGAGAACAAGCAAGTGCATGTGCACTTGCCCTATCTCACAGCGTCCCACGTCCTCGATTTGGTTCGCTGCTTTACTTGATTTCGTTGGCTGAAGAAAGGTTTTGATGGTCGTCTGCCGCAGAGTGATTTGGGTGGAGCTGACCGCGACTGCAGCTTTTCTACTCGTTATACACTGCCCATGGGCCCTAGCAACTTGTCAACTTGCCATGCCTAGACGTGCTGATATTTATGTGCGTTAAAAAGGCCACATGTGGTGAAGTGCGGTGTGACAGAGAGATCAGTGGAGCAACACCGGACAGTTTCTATGCATTTTACGCTGCGCATGGGCCTCATCTATGCAGTGGCCCGCTTGCCATTCTCATAGCGTGCCTGTTTTCAGTAAGTCTTATTTTCACCTGGCCCACGCCCACTGCACGCTGCCACCGCAAAAGCTGGTCCTGCCATCGTCCTGTGGCTCGATGTGCGTGCTTGCGCGTCCGCTCTTTGCTTCTGTGAGGCTGTTTGTGGACCATATTTGTTGTTATCCCCACAGGTCTGTGTCTTTGGTGAATATCTTGGTCATGATAAAAACTATAGCTCACTAGTCAGTGGAGACTGCATCTCGAACCCCACGTCTGCAAGGGCTGTCTATTCATCTCACACGCAAGAAAGGCCCCTCGTCTCTTTGCCAGACTTCCCACTTTTCCGCCCATCGCCGGAGTTGCGTCTCCGTGTCCCTCCCTCCGCCGGCACAGCACCTCTTAGGCGCCATCTTCTCCTTCCTAATGTATGGCCTTCCTCTTCGGCTGGACCGGTACAATGGAGGAGATCAGGCTGATGCGGAGTACGGGGAGGACGCAACTGAGTTGGATGGGGAGGTGGGGAGGATGGGGATACCGGATACGGTCATCGGCACAAAGAGTTGGGAGGTGGTGGCCGCAGGAGAAGTCCTGATCTTCCTCGAGCGCCACGCCCGGCCCCGATGGCGGCACGCTTCAGATTGGCACCGTCTGGGTTCATCACCGGCCGCCGCATCAAGCGTCATCAGGCCTACATAGTTTGGTAGAGGTATGCCGATTCGTCTTGTAGCATCCATATCTAATTGCTAAAGGTGTGGTACCAATTTCCTTGCTGGTTGCCTGGAGTCCATCACTCCATCTTCTCCGTATTCCCTTCCGTGGATGAGCCGCCCCTCCTGCTGGCTTTCCTCTGTCGGCCTCCTCCATGTTGCCCACCTGGAGCTCCGCGTCACAGCCATTCTAGACCAGGCCATATCCAGTTTTTAAAACACTTTCCCTCACGCCGTTAATTGATTGATGTAATTGTTGGAACTTTTGCAGGGCACATACATACTTACAGTTGTGTTTGCCCCGGTGGTGGAGGGCGTCCAGCACGAGGGGGACGGTCCAAAGATTGCAGAGTTGACGAGCCCCGGCGGTGCGCTACGAGCAATGGTGGGTGCTGGAAGGACGCAAGGCACCACAAGAGTGCAAGACCTTCACCGCCTGCACGGACTCAGCCGCTAACCGGGTTTTAGTGCCCGTCGGGGTTCAAGGAAGGCGAGATTACCTACAAAGGTGCGTGTGAATCCTCATTTAGTTCTCCTCCCTCCCCTCCTTGCATTCGCAATTTTTCACCAATAGCCTTTGTAGACATGGATTATTGCAGCGAGAAGCTGTCGTTTCTCTTTCCATTGCTGCTCCTGCAGAAAACCTGGGGGCGAGCACAACTGCAGGTGCAGGGTGACGACCTTGTGTACATCAAGGAATTGCTTCGCTATGTAGCCAGCAACACAGACTCCAGATTACGTATTTCTATATGTTACTTGTTACAAACGTTCTTTTGGTGATATAATTCTTCACATTTTCTATTTGTAGATTCTGTTTGATGGACATTAGTAATCATCCCTCTGGACTGAAATATCATGCAAATAAGTTCATGCCATTGTCATCATCATCTTCTTCATGGTCTGAAGGTACTTTATCTACTTGCATTTCTCAATTCATCTTTTACTGAACAGACTTGCAGTAATTTAGAGTCCTATCATGGCACATGTGACATGTAATTTCACACAGGGTGTCCGTCATCATCAGATAGCTTAGAAGAGTAGGGCTTATCAGTTTTTTTTTTTTTTTTGGAAAATTCTGCTCCTCACAGTGCTTGATGTACATCTGCAAAGTGTTATATCTGACCATAATGGTACTGTACGAAATTATCCAGGAAAAGCATATAAAACTCAGATCTCCAGGATTTTTTTTTTTTGTAAATACATTGCCATCCACTTCTCTTTATTTTATTGCTGAGCGGGAGTCTTGGTGTCGCTTCTACCTGTTGAGCTGTGAGGCGAAGTTACCGCCACTGATAATGGTGGTACGACGGTGAGGAGGTAGTGGGCTGGCAATGCCTGCATGGCCCAGCATGTGATGTTTGAATTTATTTATTGAAGCTAGAATATCAGTGCTTAGTTTGTATCTTAGTTTGCCAAACTGGATGAAGTAGTTAGGAAATAAGCAAAGGTACTGCATATATGGAAACAGTAGCAATGTTTGGTTTCCAATCTCCATTGTTTTATGTTTCCTCGGTACTGTTTTATTAAAATGTGCAATCAAAATCGTCACACATTTTGTGCATGTGAGCTGAAAAATGTTTTCCAATCTGTATTCAATTTGGAAACTATTATACATTTATAAACCCTTGCTGGTGTATTCTATTTCGTATCTTACTTGCAATTTCATAATTATTCATGACTGGCATAATACTAATGTATTTTCTTTGTAATTGTAGAAATAGACTGCTATGGTGCTTCTAAGATTGTTTTATTGCGTACATTGTGTTCAGGCCTTAAGCCTATCTAACTGCAAAATTATGATGCAGCTCCTAATCTCTTGACCACTGCTAGAATCGGATGCCTCCACTTGCCGCTTTGCTCTGCTTCAAACCTCTGCTTCGTCTCTCCGAGGTGAGGCCTTCAAGCACCTCATCTGGTGTTGTGATGCAAAGATCAGAGTTACTAATGTAATAATTTTCTCTATTGCCTAATATAGCAAGTATCTACCAGTGGTTTCATATTCTTGATTCTTTCTTTCCATAATCCTGTAAATTCTTATGCCACACATATCCCCATTGCAATACATGTTCCTCATGATTTCTCGTACTAAAAGCAATTTATATTTATTATTTGTTCTTATCTGTTCTTCCTTTGGCTGTTAGAAGTTAAATTGAGTTTTGGGTGAAACGAGATCATCATATGAAGTAAGGGGTCATCTTATGAAGTAAGACGGTAAGACCCTAGCTTCTGGCTTCTGTTGGACACGGATCATTTTTATCCCTCTTCGCTGCGAACAAATATTGCATACCATCTCGTGCGCTTTTGCTCATGTGCTCATCTTTCCGTGTTTAAGGTTTGTTTATTTTTTTCTCTGCACATGTTGTATTTTTTGCTGCATCTGATTTACTAATCGTTGTTGCATGGTGTGTTCGGTTCTTCTATTTCTTTTTTTACGATGATCGAGAGGATGTGCACTGTTATTTCCTTTGTTATCTACTCCCTCCGTTCTCTTTTAATTGACTCAGATTTAGTACAACTTTGTACTAAATTTGAGTCAATTAAAAAAGAACGGAGGGAGTATTTACTTTATCTGGATTCTCCCGGAGAATACTTAGTTCCTACTCTACATAGTAAATGGGAACACTTCAGTATATGCTAGACCATGGCATGGCTAATTCGTACTTGCACTACATAATGGGTGCATTTTTACCTTATGAGAGATATGAGAGATCTTTTTTATCCTACCCCATTAAATTTATATATACAATACTACTCTTTCAAGATTTTAAGGAGTATGTACAGTGAATCAGTGATACAACTCAATCTTGCTAATTCCACTTTGAGATGAACCTGCATTTTGTCTCTTAGGATGGTAAAATTTCACCATTAGATCATCAATCAAACTGAATTTGAGAGGATCATCCATTTAACCTAACCTTCGCACAGAATTTAGCTCTTCAGATGGGTACAAAACCTACTTTTTACAAAGTAACGTAATAATCAGTGCATCTCTATTCATACAATCATCGCCCCATTTTGGAAGCACGTGGCTATTTTTTTTTGCTGTATAATGTACACCGTACTTGATGCACCCCTTTATGAATAGTTGGATCTATCATCAATCTCATTTCGACTCAACTTGAGTTCAGGGTTGATCGCCTACCATCAAGTGTGCGACTAGAGGCAATGCAACAAGGTGAAGTTATCTATTGCAGAGAAGTGTAGTTCATGGCATGCTTCCCAAAGTTAGCCATAAGAGCAGATAGTAGGTTTTCATTCACAAATTTGTAAATGCAGCGATTTAGCAGAGATAGATAATCCTACTGTACAATTAAGCATTGACAACTCAAATTGGAAGGTTTTTTGATTTGTTGTACGGAGTATCTGAAATGTGTTCTTAGTATATTCGTTGTCAAATAAAACGCACAACTGATTGGACGATAGTGACATATGGGAAACGCCTAGCTTCATCCATCAGGTGCCTGATTAGCATGCCCCTGACCGGCGAGGAGGTGCCCCATGGGGCACCCCAACCACTAGTACATATAGCTGCACTTACAGAGGACACCTCTGGTCAAGCAAGTCTAGGTTCCTTTACATGGGCTCGATCAGACGTGGCGGTGGCTTCCATGAGAACCATGGAGTGATGAGGTATGCTTCTGCAGTTAATTGCATGCAATATGTTTGGTTAAATGCAAAAAAGCATCGTTTCATGCTGAATTTGTCACTAGAGTTTGTATCACAAGCCAGTCCCTTAGTTTATTTTGCTATAAGGACAATAGACTATTATTATTTGTTTTTCGGTGTGTATAACATACTACCTCCATCCCAAGGCATACGACCTATATTTTTTCAGAAACTCAAACCATGTTAAGTTTGACTAAGTTTTTTTAAAAATCATTAACATGTTAAATAAAAAATTAATATTATTAGATAGATAATGAACTATATTTTCATGTGCTATCTACAAAATATCATATTTATTGATAGATTATTCTAAAATTTTGGTCAAACTTTACTTGCTTCGACTTTTCCAAAAAATATAAGCCTTAAGCCTTGGGATGGAGGTAGTATTACATTGTCTAATCTGACTTCTAATATTCCTTTATGCATAACAGATGAAGGGTATGGAAATGGAGGAAAAGAGAGGTTGGGAGAATCATATCACTTTGCTTTCTTGAAACGTGAGGGTGGTTAAGAAGATATTATTATTTTATGTAGATGTGACTATTTTTTTTGTCAAACACAAGTCACAAATACGTACACACACTCACCTCTATGAACGCAAGCACGCAAACCCTACCCTATGAGCACCTACGAGAGATTGGTTCATGAACTTGATCCGGCAGGTCTTGAGATTGATGAAGTCACCACATGCGCCTCAGTGTCGACGGGAACGTCGCCTCCCATTGAAGAATATTTTGCCTTTATGAGACATCGAAGTGTTAAACTTGGGGTTTGAACTCTGATGGACTAGAGGTGGCATTGCCCTCCTAACCATCCAACCAAAGGTTGGTTCTCTGGATATGTGACTATTGTTGAGGTGGAAATAAATGAGAGAGAAAATGTTGCTATAGAAATGGAAACTATATGTAGTTTTCATTTGAATTAGAAATAAATGTTTAGCAGTGTATCTATATTTGTTTTGTTATTCCATGGCAACGCACGGGCATTCACCTAGTGTGTATTATTTAATAATGTATGTATCGTGCTTTTCAAGAAATGTGTGATTCACTTCGGTTCACCCACCCTAACCGTAATCCTAACCCTAACTCTAACCCTAAACCCTAACCCTAACTAGATGTGCCTAAGTGTCATCAGAGCATGTGGACTACCTTGTTGAAGACAACGCGATGGATGATATCAGCTTATCACCAGCATTGGATGGAACCTTGGTATGCCCACTTTTGAAAATTGTCTTGAAGAACAAGTTACCGAGAATGCTGGCTCATAGGATAATGGCCCAACGGTGAATGCAAGCTGGGATCAAAATGCAAGTGCTGGGAATGATTCTGATAATTGGAGAGACTTGGAGTAATGCAATTGCAGCTGCTGACATGGGAGGTGCAAAACCCTAACTCCTAAACCCTAACCCTAACCCTAACTAGCAGATCAAGGCAATTTTTTTGGAATAATGTGCCTAAGTGCCGTCAGCGCATGTGGACTACCTTGTTGAAGACAACGTGATGGATGATATCTGCTTATCAACAGAATTGGATGGGAACCTTGGTATGCCCACTTTTGAAGATTGTCTTGAAGAACAAGTTACTGAGAAGGGTTGCTCATGGGATAATGGCCCAACGGCGAATGCAAACTGGGATCAAAATGCAAAAAGTGTTTGGAATGATTCTGATAATTAGGGAGGCTGGAGTAATGCAACTGCAGCTGCTGACACAAAAGCTGAAAACCAGCAGATCAAGGCAATTCTTATTTGAATAATGTGCCTAAGTTCCGTCAGCGCATGTGGACTACCTTGTTGAAGACAACGCGATGGATGATATCTGCTTATCACCAGTATTGGATGGGAACCTTGGTATGCCCACTTTTAAAGATTGTCTTGATGAAAAAGTTACTGAGAATGGTGGCTCAAGGGATAATGGCCCAACATTGAATGCAAGCTGGGATCAAAACGCAAGTGCTGAGAATGATTCTGATAACTGGGGAGGCTTGGAGTAATTCGTAATTTCTTCTCTCAGTTGAGCACAGTGGCTCAGGTCTGTGGGGGATAGGCGCATACGGAGTTACGCCGACATCTTGATCAGGAGGGACATCAGGAACGACAGGAGCTCTGGGAGCTGATTGAGAGCACCACCCTGGCGGACGGCCAGGATGAGGTGGTCTAGGAGCTAGAGCAATCGAGGGTTTACTCCGTCAGTTCGGTGTATGCGAAACTTTCGCAAGGGGTGACGATTGCGCATTTTATGGATGTGTGGCCAGCCAAAATTTGGCTAAAAATCCGTATTTTCTCTTGGCAGCTCATGTTGGACCGCCGTCCGTCCGGCGGCAATTTGGCACTGAGAAATGGCCCAGGAAATGGCCGTGCGCCCTGTGTGGTATGTTGGAAGACGATGATCACATGTTCTTTATGTGTTCGCTGGCGAAGCTCGCCTCGAGCGTGATGCGAGAGATGCTGGGATGCAACTGGTGCCCGGCCTCCTTTGTGATGGGTTCGTTGCATGGAAAACAAAAAATTTCTATCGCGAATAAGAACAAATCCAAGATTCAATCTAGGAGAAGGAAAGATCTAATCTATGAAGACCGAAGCAACGAGAGATATGAGAGACTAACCCTCGAAGATCCAAAGCCTTACGAGATCATATCTCGTTGTTGATGTAGTCGAGCGTCCCGGTGCTGCAATCCGGCAGCACTTCCGTACTCGGTCGTGCGTACGGTGTCGATGAAGTCCTTCCTCTCCCCGTTCCAGCGGGCAGCGGAGGTGTGGTAGCTCTCCTCGGAAACCCAGTAGCACGACGGCGTGGTGGTGGTGGTGGAGGAGAAAACCTGCAGGGCTTCGCCAAGCTGGAGCAGGTGTATGGTGGAGGAAGAGAGGGGGCGGCCAACACTAGGGTTAAGGGTGGGGTGCGCCCCCTTCCCCTCCCCTCTTTATATAGGGGGGAGGTCGGTTGGGGTGCCCCCCCCATGCCCCATCTAGGGTTTGGGCCAGCGGCCAAGGAGGGGGGGGTTTTCTCCCCCCCCCCCCCCCAAGTTGATCCCCCTAGGGTTTTGGGGAAACCCTAGTGGGTTGGCCGACTTGGGCCTTGAGGGGCTGTGCGCCTGGCCAATTAGGGCTGGGCTGCACCCCCTCGGCTCATGTAGGCCCTCCTAGGGTCGTGGGCCCACCGGTGGACCCCCCGAAACCTTCTAGCACCTTCCCGGTCTTCCACTAGAAAAATCCCGAACTTTTCCGAAACCTAGAAATCAACTTCCCTTATATGAATCTTATTCTCCGGACCATTCCGGGCCTCCTCATGATGTCCTGGATCCCATCTGAGACTCCCAGCAACATTCAGTCTCCATCTCATATTCCAAAGCTACTATACAACATCGAACCTTAAGCGCGTCACCCTACGGTTCGTGAATTATGCGGACAAGATCAGACTCCTCCGACCAATAACCAATAGCGGGACCTGGAGATCCATAATGGCTCCCACACATTCAGCGATAACTCAGTGATCTATTTAACCATTAACATACGATATTGATTCCCTTTGTCACGCGATACTTTACTTGTCTGAGGTTTGATCATCGGTATCTCCATACCTAGCCTTGTTACCGACAAGTACTCTTTACTCGTACCGTGGTATGTCATCTCTTGTGACCTTGTCACATGCTTGCAAGCTAATTAGACGACATTCCACTGAAAGGGCCCAGAGTATATCTATCCGTCATCGGGATGGACAAATCCCACTCTTGATCCATATGCCTCAACTCATACTTTCCGAATACTCAATCCCATCTTTATAACCACTCATTTACGCAGTGGCGTTTTATGTAATCAAATTAACCTTCTGGTGTAAGTGATTTACATGATCTCATGGTCGAAGGACTAGGTTACTATGTACCGAAAGCTTATAGCAAGATGAACTTAATGACTTGATCTTATGCTACGCTTATTTGGGTGTGTGTCCATTATATCATTCACCCAATGACATAACCTTGTTATTAACAACATCCAATGTTCATGATCAGGAAACCATGATCATCTATTAATCAACAAGCTAGTTTTACAAGAGGCTTACTGTAACATCCCAAAAATTCAAAGCAATGAAGAAAGTTAATTTCCCTTATTCCAAAATTTTGAGCCAACAAAAACTTGGTTTGATTTTAATTTGTGTGCATAGTGTTCATGCATGAATATGTTGATGTTGTCATGAATGTTTGCTTGAAGTGTTTGAAAATGTTTCTAAACCCAAAACCATGCCTATTGGATCAAAGAGAAACAAAGCAAAAGAAAATAAAATAAAAATAGAATCATATATGAGCATATGGCCACATTTGCAAATATTAACCTATGCCATGTTTACTTTGCTTAGATGGTTTGAAAACATTAATAAACTCAACATAGTACTCATTGAACCCAAAACAATAACATTTGAGTCAAATAAAAGCAAAACAAATAAAAATAAAAATAAAAATCAAGGCACATATGATAATGGTCACTTCTGCAAATATTATCAGGATGCCTACTTTGAGCCCCTGTGGTTTTTCTTTTCTAAACCAAACACCATAATCTTTTTGCCCAGATCCCAAGTACACATAAAAGTGAGTAAATTGGTGTTGGCCAAACTTGCTAAGTCACTCTCAATTGCTTATAATAAGCATCCAAAGTGGCAACATTGAAACAGATTCAAGATCACCTCAAATTTGATTTTTCATCAAACCAACCTCATTTTGCAAACCAATGCCACCAAGGGATGTCAAATAATATTAGATTCACAACCATGAAATAATTTGGCAAAATTAAAAATAAAATCTCTTGCGGCCATTTTGTCAAACACCTGGTGTGCACAAATCAGAGAAGTGCATACACTCTAAAATCCAGTTGGTTTTAGCCTAAACCCTAGCTCCATTGGTGATCAGCAGTGCCCCCTTGAACCCTCTAAACAATGGCAAGCCTCTGAACCACTGCTCACTGATGATCATGACCATGCCATGGCCATGTCATGACCTCATGCCACTCACCATGCCTCTCATCATCCCTGCCCTCTCCTCTCACTCCCACCTTGTCCTGGAGGTACCCCTTACTCTCCTGAGCACGACGGTACACGCCCCTGGCTAAGGAGAGCCTTGCACTGCCCAGCCCAGAACGTGCCGACGTCACCCAGGCATGCCGAGACCGGCATGGTCGCGACGCCAGCACACGCACGGGCGCCACGGTGCCCCGTCGCCTCAGTCCTCGCCTTGTCATCAGCGCCCGCACGGAGCATCGCCATGACGCCAGGAGACCGCCAGACACCGTCCTTCTCTCCCCCGTGCCCTGTCGCCGTCGCTCTCATCGCCGACGACCGCCACAGTACCGCCGGACGTGTCACGATCCCCACTGTGTTTGACCACCATTTCTTGTGCGAAGACGCGCGTGATGATCGCCATGACGCCCTGAACAGCACACCGTCCTCGCCCATGCCTCTCACCGCCCGTAGCACCACCTCACCGTCCGCACCCGTGACCTCCCGCAGCAGCTCGATGTGTTGGAGATATGCCCAAGAGGCAATAATAAAAGTGGTTATTATATATCTTTATGTTTATGATAAATGTTTATATACCATGCTATAATTGTATTAACCGAAACATTGATACATGTGTGTTATGTAAACAAACAAAGAGTCCCTAGTAAGCCTCTTAACTAGCTTGTTGATTAATAGATGATTAGTTTCATAATCATGAACATTGGATGTTATTAATAACAAGGTTATATCATTGTATGAATGATGTAATGGACACACCCAATTAAGCGTAGCATAAGATCACGTCATTAAGTTATTTGCTATAAGCTTTCGATACATAGTTACCTAGTCCTTATGACCATGAGATCATGTAAATCACTTATACCGGAAAGGTACTTTGATTACATCAAACGCCACTGCGTAAATGGGTGGTTATAAAGGTGGGATTAAGTATCCGGAAAGTATGAGTTGAGGCATATGGATCAACAGTGGGATTTGTCCATCCCGATGACGGATAGATATACTCTGGGCCCTCTCGGTGGAATGTCGTCTAATGTCTTGCAAACATATGAATAAGTTCATAAGAGACCACATACCACGGTAGTAAAGAGTACTTGTCGGAGACGAGGTTGAACAAGGTATAGAGTGATACCGATGATCAAACCTCGGACAAGTAAAATATCGCGTGACAAAGGGAATTGGTATCGTATGTGAATGGTTCATTCGATCACTAAGTCATCGTTGAATATGTGGTAGCCATTATGGATCTCCAGATCCCGCTATTGGTTATTGGTCGGAGTGAGTACTCAACCATGTCCGCATAGTTCGCGAACCGTAGGGTGACACACTTAAAGTTGGATGTTGAAATGGTAGAACTTGAATATGGAATGGAGTTCGAATATTTGTTCGGAGTCCCGGATGAGATCCCGGACATCACGAGGAGTTCGGAATGGTCCGGAGAATAAGATTCATATATAGGATGTCATTTTATGTGTTTGAAAATGATCCGGTGCATTTATAGAAGGTTCTAGAAAAGTCCGGAAGAAATCACTTTGGAAGGCGGAGTCCCGAAGGGACTCCACAACCCATGGCCGGCCAACCCTAGAGGGGTGGAGTCCCAAGTGGACTCCACCATAGGGGCCGGCCACCCCCCACATGGAAGGGTGGGAATCCCACTTGGGTGGGAGTCCCACCTTGAGTAGGTTTCCCTACAACATGGAAGTTTTTTCGGGTCTTATTCGAAGACTTGTAGTCCAACACTTGGGGTTCCACCTATATAATGAGGGGCATAGGGAGGGGGCCGGCCACACCAAAGCCACCACCTTGGCCGCACCCCTTGGAGGCCGGCCACCCCCTCTCCCCAAACCCTAGCCGCCCCACTCCTCCTTCTTCCCGCACGCTTAGCGAAGCTCCGCCGGGATTCTCCACCGACACCACGCCGTCGTGCTGTCGGATTCAAGAGGAGCTACTACTTCCGCTGCCCGCTGGAATGGGGAGGTGGACGTTGATACGTCTCCAACGTATCGATAATTTCTTATGTTCCATGCCACATTATTGATGATATCTACATGTTATATGCACACTTTATGTCATATTTATGCATTTTCTGGAACTAACCTATTAACAAGATGCCGAAGAGCCAGTTGCTGTTTTCTGCTGTTTTTGGTTTCAGAAATCCTAGTAAGGAAATATTCTCGGAATTGGACGAAATCTTCGCCCAGGGTCCTATTTTTCCACGAAGCTTCCAGAAGACCGAAGAGGAGACAAAGTGGGGCCACGAGGCGCCCAAACCCTAGGGCGGCGCGGCCCCCTTGGCCGCGCCGACCTGTGGTGTGGGGCCCTCGTGCCCTCCCGACTTGCCCTTCCGCCTACTTAAAGCCTCCGTGACGAAACCCCGCACCAGAGCCACGATACGGAAAACCTTCCGAGACGCAGCCGCCGCGAATCCCATCTCGGGGGATTCGAGATCGCCTCCGGCACCCTGCCGGAGAGGGGATTCATCTCCGGAGGACTCTACACCGCCATGGTCGCCTCCGGAGTGATGAGTGAGTAGTTCACCCCTGGACTATGGGTCCATAGCAGTAGCTAGATGGTTGTCTTCTCCTCATTGTGCTTCATTGTTGGATCTTGTGAGCTGCCTAACATGATCAAGATCATCTATCTGTAATTCTATATGTTGTGTTTGTCGGGATCCGATGGATAGAGAATACTATGCTATGGTAATTATCAATCTGATGTTTATGTGTTGTTTAAGATCTTGCATGCTCTCCGTTATTAGTAGAGGCTCTGGCCAAGTTTTTGCTATTAACTCCAAGAGGGAGTATTTATGCTAGATAGTGGGTTCATGCCTGCATTGATGGGACAGTGACAGAAAGTTCTAAGGTTGTGTTGTGTTGCCACTAGGGATAAAACATTGATGCTATGTCCGAGGATGTAGTTATTGATTACATTACGCACCATACTTAATGCAATTGTCTCGTTGTTTGCAACTTAATACCGGAGGGGTTCGGATGATAACCCGAAGGTGGACTTTTTAGGCATAGATGCAGTTGGATGGCGGTCTATGTACTTTGTCGTAATGCCCAATTAAATCTCACTATATTTATCATGCCATGTATGTGCATCGCGGTGCCCTCTCTATTTGTCAATTGCCCGACCGTAATTTGTTCACCCAACATGCTTTTATCTTATGGGAGAGACACCTCTAGTGAACTGTGGACCCCGGTCCATTCTTTTATACTGAAATACAATCTACTGCAATACTTGTTTTACTGTTTTCTTGCAAACAATCATCTTCCACACAATACGGTTAATCCTTTGTTACAGCCGGTGAGATTGACAACCTCACTGCTTCGTTGGGACAAAGTACTTGGTTTGTGTTGTGCAGGTTCCACGTTGGCGCCGGAATCCGGTGTTGCCGCACTACATTTCGCCACCATCAACCTTCAACGTGCTTCTTGACTCCTCCTGGTTCGATAAACCTTGGTTTCTTTCTGAGGGAAAACTTGCTGCTGTGCGCATCATACCTTCCTCTTGGGGTTCCCAACGAACGTGTGAGTTACACGCCATCAAGCTCTTTTTCTGGCGCCGTTGGGGAGATCAAGACACGCCAAGGGGAGTCTCCACTTCTCAATCTCTTTACTTTGTTTTTGTCTTGCTTTATTTTATTTACTACTTTGTTTCCTGCACCTAAACAAAACACAAAAAATTAGTTGCTAGTTTTACTTTATTTACTGTCTTGCTCTCTATATCAAAAACACAAAAAAATTAGTCACTTGCATTTACTTTATCTAGTTTGCTTTATTTACTGTTGCTAAAATGAATACTCCTGAAAACACTAAGTTGTGTGGCTTTGCTAGTTAGGCATAATGGACAATAATGAGCTTCTTATTCTATTTCCTGATTTAAGACATGGATGGTTTGATGCAAAAATTAAAAAACCTATGGAACACATTAGTATGAACGCTTTGAACACCATTGTTGCTAATGATATGGAAAATTCTAAGCTTGGGGAAGCTGGCTTTGATGAGCATGACATTAGTCCCACAAGCATTGAGGAGAAAATTTACTTTGATGATACTTTGCCTCCTATATTTGATGATGAGAATAATAATGATAGCTACTTTGTTGAATTTGCTCCCACTACATCTAATAAAATTGATTATGCTTATGTGGAGAGTAATGATACTTTTATGCATGTGAATAAGAATGCTTTATGTGATACTTATATTGTTGAGTTTGTTCATGATGCCTCTGAAAATTATTATGAGAGAGGAAAATATGGTTGTAGAAATTTTCATGTTACTAAAACACCTCTCTATATGCTGAAATTTTTGAAGTTACACTGGTTTTATCTTCCTATGCTTGTTACTTTGCTCTTCATGAACTTGTTTATTTACAAGATTCCTATGCATAGGAAGAATGTTAGACTTAAATGTGTTTTGAATTTGCTTCTTTATGCTCTCTTTTGCTTCAACTCTTATTTCTTGAGAGCATCATCAAAATTTGAGCCCATCTTAATGGCTATAAAGAAAGAACTTCTTGGGAGATAACCCATGTGTTTATTTTACTACAGCAATCTTTGTTTTATATTTGAGTCTTGGAAGTTGTTTACTACTGTAGCAACCTCTCCTTATCATGTTTTTGTGCCAAGTAAAGTCTCTATAGTAAGGTTCATACTAGATTTGGATTACTGCGCAGAGACAGATTTCTTTGCTGTCACGAATCTGGGCCTAATTCTCTGTAGGAAACTCAGAAAATTATGCCAATTTACGTGAGTGATCCTCAGATATGTACGCAACTTTCATTAGTTTTGAGTTTTTCCATTTGAGCAAGTCTGGTGCCATTTTAAAATTCATCTTTACGGACTGTTCTGTTTTGACAGATTCTGCCTTTTATTTCGCATTGCCTCTTTTGCTATGTTGGATAAATTTCTTTGATCCATTAATGTCCAGTAGCTTTATGCAATGTCCAGAAGTGTAAAGAATGATTGTGTCACCTCTGAACATGTAAACTTTTATTATGCACTAACCCTCTAATGAGTTTGCTTGAAGTTTGGTGTGAAGGAAGTTTTCAAGGATCAAGAGAGGAGTATGATATACTATGATCAAGAGGAGTGAAAGCTCTAAGCTTGGGGATGCCCCGTGGTTCACCCCTGCATATTTTAAGAAGACTCAAGCGTCTAAGCTTGGGGATGCCCAAGGCATCCCCTTCTTCATCGACAACATCATCAGGTTCCTCCCCTGAAACTACATTTTTATTCCGTCACATCTTATGCACTTTGCTTGGAGCGTCGGTTCGCTTTAGTTTTTGTTTTGTTTGAATAAAGTTGGATCCTAGCATTCACTTTGTGGGAGAGAGACACGCTCCGCTGTTGCATATGGACAAATATGTCCTTAGGCTTTACTCATAATGTTCATGGCGAAGTTTCTTCTTCGTTAAATTGTTATATTGTTGGAATTGGAAAATGCTGCATGTAGTAATTGCTAAAAATGTCTTGGATAATGTGATACTTGGCAATTGTTGTGCTCATGTTTAAGCTCTTGCATCATATACTTTGCACCCATTAATGAAGAAATACATAGAGCTTGCTAAAATTTGGTTTGCATATTTGGTTTCTCTAGAGTCTAGATAATATCTAGTATTGAGTTTTGAACAACAAGGAAGACGGTGTAGAGTCTTATAATGTTTACAATATGTCTTTTATGTGAGTTTTGCTGCACCGTTCATCCTTGTGTTTGTTTCAAATAACCTTGCTAGCCTAAACCTTGTATCGAGAGGGAATACTTCTCATGCATCCAAAATACTTGAGCCAACCACTATGCCATTTGTGTCCACCATACCTACCTACTACATGGTATTTTCCGCCATTCCAAAGTAAATTGCTTGAGTGCTACCTTTAAACAATTCAAAATTTATCATCTCTTATTTGTGTCAATGTTTTATAGCTCATGAGGAAGTATGTGGTGTTTTATCTTTCGATCTTGTCATTTACTTTTGACAGACTTTCACAATGGACTAGTGGCTTCATCCGCTTATCCAATAACTTTGCATAAAGAGCTGGCAAAGGGGTTCCCAGCCCCAATTAATTAACTTCATTAATAATTCTCTTCACATGTGTTGCTCTGATTCATCAGTAAGCAACTTAATTTTGCAAATAGACACTCCTCCATGGTATGTGAAAAGTTGGTAGGCACCCGATGGAATCGGTTAGCCATGGCTTGAGGAAGCAAAGGTGGGGAGGAGTGTCATCATAATAAAAATAAAATAAAAAGGCACTCCTTCATGGTATGAGATTGTTGGCAGGCACCCGATGGAATCGGTTAGCCATGGTTTGTGAAAGAAAGGTTGGAAGGAGTGCCACCCCACTAAAATACATGTGTAAACAAAAGAGAAGAGGGATGATCTACCACGGTGGTAGAAATAACGTCCTTCATGGGAGCCGCTCTTGAAAGTCTGGTTGATAAGGTAGTTAGAGTACCCATTACCATTCGTTGACAACAACAAACACCTCTCAAAACTTCATTTTTATGCTCTCTTGATGTTTTTAAAACCAAAGCTCTAGCACAAATATAGCAATCGATGCTTTCCTCTTTGAAGGACCATTCTTTTACTTTTATGTTGAGTCGGTTCACCTATTTCTCTCCACCTCAAGAAGCAAACACTTGTGTGAACTGTGCATTGATTCCTACATACTTGCATATTGCACTTGTTATATTACTCTATGTTGACAATATCCATGAGATATACATGTTACAAGTTGAAAGCAACCGCTGAAACTTAATCTTCCTTTGTGTTGCTTCAATGCCTCTACTTTGATTTATTGCTTTATGAGTTAACTCTTATGCAAGACTTATTGATGCTTGCCTTGAAGTACTATTCATGAAAAGTCTTTGCTTTATGATTCACTTGTTTACTCATGTCATTACCATTGTTTTGATCGCTGCATTCATTACATATGCTTACAAATAGTATGATCAAGATTATGACGGCATGTCACTTCAGAAATTATCTTTGTTATCGTTTTACCTGCTCGGACGAGTAACTAAGCTTGGGGATGCTGATACGTCTCCAACGTATCGATAATTTCTTGTGTTCCATGCCACATTATTGATGATATCTACATGTTATATGCACACTTTATGTCATATTTATGCATTTTCTGGAACTAACCTATTAACAAGATGCCGAAGAGCCAGTTGCTGTTTTCTGTTGTTTTTGGTTTCAGAAATCCTAGTAAGGAAATATTCTCGGAATTGGACGAAATCTTCGCCCAGGGTCCTATTTTTGCACGAAGCTTCCAGAAGATCGAAGAGGAGACGAAGTGGGGCCACGAGGCGCCCACCTAGGCGCGGCGCCCCTTGGCCGCGCCGACCTGTGGTGTGGGGCCCTCGTGCCCCCTCCTGAACTGCCCTTCCGCCTACTTAAAGCCTCCGTGACGAAACCCCCAGAGAGCCACGATACGGAAAACCTTCCAGAGACGCAGCCGCCGCGAATCCCATCTCGGGGATTCAGGAGATCGCCTCCGGCACCCTGCCGGAGAGGGGATTCATCTCCCGGAGGACTCTACACCGCCATGGTCGCCTCCGGAGTGATGAGTGAGTAGTTCACCCTGGACTATGGGTCCATAGCAGTAGCTAGATGGTTGTCTTCTCCTCATTGTGCTTCATTGTTGGATCTTGTGAGCTGCCTAACATGATCAAGATCATCTATCGTAATTCTATATGTTGTGTTTGTCGGGATCCGATGGATAGAGAATACTATGCTATGGTAATTATCAATCTGATGTTTATGTGTTGTTTAAGATCTTGCATGCTCTCCGTTATTAGTAGAGGCTCGGCAAGTTTTTGCTATTAACTCCAAGAGGGAGTATTTATGCTAGATAGTGGGTTCATGCTCCATTGAATCTGGGACAGTAAAAGTTCTAAGGTTGTGTTGTGTCGTTGCCACTAGGGATAAAACATTGATGCTATGTCCGAGGATGTAGTTATTGATCATTACGCACCATACTTAATGCAATTGTCTGTTGTTTGCAACTTAATACCGGAGGGGGTTCGGATGATAACCTGAAGGTGGACTTTTTAGGCATAGATGCATTGGATGGCGGTCTATGTACTTTGTCGTAATGCCCAATTAAATCTCACTATATTTATCATGCCATGTATGTGCATCGCGGTTCTCTCTATTTGTCAATTGCCCGACTGTAATTTGTTCACCCAACATGCTTTTATCTTACGGGAGAGACACCTCTAGTGAACTGTGGACCCCGGTCCATTCTTTTATACTGAAATACAATCTACTGCAATACTTGTTTTACTGTTTTCTTGCAAACAATCATCTTCCACACAATACGGTTAATCCTTTGTTACAGCAAGCCGGTGAGATTGACAACCTCACTGCTTTCGTTGGGACAAAGTACTTGGTTTGTGTTGTGCAGTGCCACGTTGGCGCCGAATCCCTGGTGTTGCGCCGCACTACATTTCGCCACCATCAACCTTCAACGTGCTTCTTGGCTCCTCCTGGTTCGATAAACCTTGGTTTCTTTCTGAGGGAAAACTTGCCGCTGTGCGCATCATACCTTCCTCTTGGGGTTCCCAACGAACGTGTGAGTTACACGCCATCAGACGTCGTCTTCATCAACAACCAAACATGTGACCGAGTACGGAGGTGCTGCCCGTTCGTGGCGCCGTGATCAAGATCTTCTACGCGCTTTTGCAAGCGGCAAGTGAACGTCTACCGCAGCAACAAGAGCCTCATCTTGTAGGCTTTGGAATCTCTTCAAGGGTGAGACTCGATAATCCCCTCGTTGCTACCGTCTTCTAGATTGCATCTTGGCTTGGATTGCGTGTTCGCGGTAGGAAATTTTTTGTTTTCTATGCTACGTTATCCTACAGTGGTATCAGAGCCGTGTCTATGCATAGATGGTTGCACGAGTAGAACACAATGGTTTTGTGGGCGTTGATGCTTTTGTTGTCTTTAGTTTGAGTACTTTGCATCTTTGTGGCATAGTGGGATGAAGCGGCTCGGGCTAACTTTACATGACCGCGTTCATGAGATTTGCTCCACGCTCGACATGCAACTTGTATTGCATAAGTGGCTTTGCGGGTGTCTGTCTCTCCTACTATAGTGAAGATTCAATTTACTCTTCTATTGACAACACTAGTATCACCGTTGTGGTTCATGTTCGTAGGTAGATTGGATCTTACTCGAAAACCCTAAACCACGTAAAATATGCAAACCAAATTAGAGAACGTCTAACTTGTTTTTGCAGGGTTTGGTGATGTGATATGGCCATAATGTGATGATGACTATGTATGAGATGATCATTATTGTATTGTGGCAACCGGCAGGAGCCTTATGGTTGTCTTTAAATTTCATGTTGAATAGTATTTCAAAGTAGTTGTAATAGTTGCTACATGGAGGACAATCATGAAGACGGCGCCATTGACCTTGGTGCTTCGCCGACGATGATGGAGATCATGCCCGTTGATGATGGAGATCATGTCCGTGCTTTGGAGATGAAGATCAAAGGCGCAAAGACAAAAGGGCCATATCATATCACATATGAACTGCATGTGATGTTAATCTTTTATGCATCTTATTTTGCTTAGATCGCGACGGTAGCATTATAAGATGATCCTCTCACTAAAATATCAAGATAATAAAGTGTTCATCCTTAGTAGCACCGTTGCCAAGACTTGTCGTTTCAAGCATCTCGTGATGATCGGGTGTGATAGAATCAACAAGTGCATACAACGGGTGCAAGCCAGTTTTGCACATGCGGATACTAAGGTGGCCTTGACGAGCCTAGCATGTACAGACATGGTCTCGGAACACGTGATACCGAAAGGTAGAGCATGAATCATATGATTGATATGATGAACACTTTGAGTGTTCGCCATTGAAGTTACATCTTGTCTCGTGATGATCGGACTTGGTGTGGTGGATTTGGTTCGTGTGATCACTAAGACAATTCGAGGGATATTGTTTTGAGTGGGAGTTCATCTAGTTTTTAATTTTGTTAAATTAAAATTTGAACTCAATTTGTCATAAACTTAGTCTAAACTATTGCAAATATGTTGTAGATATGGCGTCCCCAATCAATTTTAACCAGTTCCTAGAGAAAGAAAAGCTTAAGAGCAACGGTAGCAACTTCACCGACTGGTTCCGTCATGTGAGGATCTTCCTCAATGGCGGAAATCTGCAATATGTGCTTGATGCACCGCTAGGTGACCCTCCTGCAGAAACTGAAACCGATGAAGTAAAGAATGTTTACGCGACTCGGAAAACTCGGTACTCTCAAGTTCAGTGTGCCATCTTATGCAGAAGCCGATCTTCAAAAACGTTTTGAGCACCACGATCCACATGAGTTAGTCAATGAGTTGAAAACTATCTTTGAGACTCATGCGGCCGTGGAATGCTATGAAGCATCGAAACACTTCTTCAGCTGCATGATGGAAGAAGGCAGCTCCGTTAGTGAGCACATGCTCGCCATGACCGGGCATGCGAAGAAACTCAGTGACTTGGGAATAGTGATTCCTAACAGACTGGGGATTAATCGTGTCCTTCAATCACTGCCACCTAGTTACAAGAACTTTGTGATGAATTACAATATGCAGAACATGAACAAAGAGTTACCTGAACTCTTCGCCATGCTAAAATCTGCTGAGATTGAAATTAAGAAAGAGCACCAAGTGTTGATGGTCAACAAGACCACCAGCTTCAAGAAACAGGGCAAGTCTAAAGGCAAGAACAAGAAGAGTGGCAAGAAAGCTGCCACGCCTCCTGTGAAACCTAAGACTGGCCCTAAGCCTGATGCTGAGTGCTATTACTGCAAGGAGAAGGGACACTGGAAGCGTAATTGCTCCAAGTATTTGGCGGATCTGAAGAGCGGCCTTGTCAAGAAGAAGAAAGAAGGTATATCTGATATACATGTTATAGATGTTTATCTTACTGGTTCTCGTACTAGTACCTGGGTATTTGATACTGGTTCGGTTGCTCATATTTGTAACTCAAAACAGGAACTAAAGAATAAACGAAGACTACTAAAGGATGAAGTGACCATGCGCGTTGGAAATGGATCCAAAGTCGATGTGATCGCTGTCGGCACACTTCCTCTACATCTACCTTCGGGATTAGTTTTAAGCCTCAATAATTGTTATTTTGTACCCGCGTTGAGCATGAACATTATATCTGGATCTTGTTTAATGCAAGACGGTTATTCATTCAAGTCTGAGAATAATGGTTGTTCTATTTTTATGAATAATATCTTTTATGGTCGAGCACCTGAAAAGAATGGCTTATTTCTGTTAGATCTCGATAGTAGTGATACACATATACATAACATTGATGCTAAGCGAATTAAATTGAATGATAATTCTACTTATATGTGGCACTGTCGTCTTGGTCATATTGGAGTGAAACGCATGAAGAAACTCCATACTGATGGATTACTTGAATCACTTGACTTTGAGTCACTTGATAGATGCGAAGCATGTCTAATGGGAAAAATGACTAAGACTCCATTCTCTGGTATTATGGAGCGAGCTACAGACTTATTGGAAATCATACATACCGATGTGTGCGGACCAATGAGTGTAGCATCGCGCGGTGGTTATCGTTATGTTCTAACCTTCACAGATGATTTGAGTAGATATGGGTATATCTATTTAATGAAACATAAATCCGAAACTTTCGAGAAGTTTAAGGAATTCCAAAGTGAAGTAGAAAATCAACGTAACAAGAAGATTAAATTTCTACGATCTGATCGTGGAGGTGAATATCTGAGTTATGAGTTTGGCATGCATTTAAAGAAATGCGGAATACTTTCACAATTGACACCGCCGGGAACACCACAACGAAACGGTGTGTCCGAACGTCGTAATCGAACTCTCTTAGATATGGTTCGTTCTATGATGTCTCTTACTGATTTGCCGTTATCATTTTGGAGTTATGCATTAGAGACAGCCGCATTCACTTTAAATAGAGCACCATCAAAATCCGTTGAAACGACACCGTATGAATTATGGTTTAATAAGAAACCTAAGCTGTCGTTCCTAAAAGTTTGGGGTTGCGAAGCCTATGTAAAAAAGTTACAACCGGACAAGCTAGAACCCAAAGCGGAGAAATGCGTCTTCATAGGATACCCTAAGGAAACTATAGGGTACACTTTCTATCACAGATCCGAAGGCAAGATCTTTGTTGCTAAGAACGGAACCTTTCTTGAGAAAGAATTTCTCACTAAAGAAGTGACTGGAAGAAAAGTAGAACTCGATGAGATTGAAGAATCTCGCTCGTTGATCAGAGTAGCGCAAGACCGAAGATGTTCCTGTACCACCTACACCGGCAACAGAGGAAGCTAATGATAATGATCATGAAACTTCAAATGAGATAGCTACTGAACCTCGCAGATCGACAAGGGAACGTGCCACTCCAGATTGGTATGATCCTTGTCTAAATGTCATGATTGTGGATAACAATGATGAAGACCCTGCGACGTATGAAGAAGCGATGATGAGCCCAGATTCCAACAAATGGCAAGAAGCCATGAAATCCGAAATGGGATCCATGTATGATAACAAAGTATGGACTTTGGTAGACTTACCTGATAGCCGCAAGGCTGTCGAGAATAAATGGATCTTCAAGAGAAAAACAGATGCTGATGGTAATATTACTGTCTATAAAGCTCGACTTGTCGCAAAGGGTTTCGACAAATTCAAGGTGTTGACTACGATGAGACTTTCTCACCAGCGAAGCTAAAATCTGTGAGGATTTTGTTAGCAATAGCTGCATTTTTCGATTATGAGATTTGGCAGATGGATGTCAAAACGGCGTTCCTTAATGGAGACATTGAGGAAGAGTTGTATATGGTACAACCCAAAGGTTTTGTCGATCCTAAAAATGCTGACAAAGTATGCAAACTTCAGCGTTCAATCTATGGACTGAAGCAAGCATCGAGAAGTTGGAACCGACGCTTTGATAAGGTGATCAAAGACTTCGGGTTTATACAGTGTCATGGAGAGGCCTGTATTTACAAGAAAGTGAGTGGGAGCTCTGTAGCATTCCTGATATTATATGTAGATGACATATTATTGATTGGGAATGATATAGAACTATTAAGCAGTGTAAAGGGTTATTTGAATAATAGTTTTTCAATGAAAGACCTTGGTGAAGCATCATATATATTAGGCATCAAGATTTATAGAGATAGATCAAGACGTCTAATAGGGCTATCACAGTACATACCTGGACAAGATTCTAAAGAAGTTTAGAATGGACGAAAGTAAGAAAGGATTCTTACCTATGTTACCAGGCAAGGTCTTGAGTAAGACTCAAGGTGCGGCTACGGCAGAAGAAAGAGAAAGGATGAGTCAGATCCCCTATGCCTCGGCAGTAGGCTCTATCATGTATGCCATGCTATGTACAAGACCGGATATAGCACATGTTGTTAGTTTGACTAGCAGATATCAAAGTGATCCAGGAATGGAACACTGGACAGCGGTCAAGAATATCCTGAAGCACTTGAAAAGAACTAAGGATATGTTTCTTTGTTATGGAGGTGACCAAGAGCTCGTTGTAACAAGTTACACCGATGCAAGTTGGAACATTGATCCTGATGACTCTAAGTCACATCTGGGTACGTGTTTATATTGAATGGTGCTGCAGTAAGCTGGGCAAGCTCAAGCAAAGGTGCACGGTGGCGAAATCCTCAACAATCGGAGTACATAGCGGCTTCAGAGGCTTCATCAGAAGAGGTATGGATGAAGAGGTTCATTGTAGAACTCGGTGTGGTTCCTAGTGCATTGGACCCACTAGTCATCTACTGTGACAACATGGGTGCCATCGCCAATGCACAAGAACCAAGGTCACACAAGAGGCTGAAGCATATCAAGCTGCGTTATCATTTGATTCGCGAGTACATCGAAGATGGAGAAGTAAAGATTTGCAAAGTACACACCGATCTAATGTAGCAGATCCGTTGACTAAAGCTCTCCCTAGGGCAAAGCATGACCAGCATGCCATGGGTGTTAGGTACCTTACAATGTAATCTAGATTATTGACTCTAGTGCAAGTGGGAGACTGTTGGAGATATGCCCAAGAGGCAATAATAAAAGTGGTTATTATATATCTTTATGTTTATGATAAATGTTTATATACCATGCTATAATTGTATTAACCAAACATTGATACATGTGTGATATGTAAACAAACAAAGAGTCCCTAGTAAGCCCTTAACTAGCTTGTTGATTAATAGATGATTAGTTTCATAATCATGAACATTGGATGTTATTAATAACAAGGTTATATCATTGTATGAATGATGTAATGGACACACCCAATTAAGCGAGCATAAGATCACGCATTAAGTTATTTGCTATAAGCTTTCGATACATAGTTACCTAGTCCTTATGACCATGAGATCATGTAAATCACTTATACCGAAAGGTACTTTGATTACATCAAACGCCACTGCGTAAATGGGGGTTATAAAGGTGGGATTAAGTATCCGGAAAGTATGAGTTGAGGCATAGATCAACAGTGGGATTTGTCCATCCCGATGACGGATAGATATACTCTGGGCCCTCTCGGTGGAATGTCGTCTAATGTCTTGCAAACATATGAATAAGTTCATAAGAGACCACATACCACGTACGAGTAAAGAGTACTTGTCAGAGACGAGGTTGAACAAGGTATAGAGTGATACCGATGATCAAACCTCGCCAAGTAAAATATCGCGTGACAAAGGGAATTGGTATCGTATGTGAATGGTTCATTCGATCACTAAGTCATCGTTGAATATGTGGTAGCCATTATGGATCTCCAGATCCCGCTATTGGTTATTGGTCGGAGTGAGTACTAAACCATGTCCGCATAGTTCGCGAACCGTAGGGTGACACACTTAAAGTTGGATGTTGAAATGGTAGAACTTGAATATGGAATGGAGTTCGAATATTTGTTCGGAGTCCCGGATGAGATCCCGGACATCACGAGGAGTTCCCGAATGGTCCGGAGAATAAGATTCATATATAGGATGTCATTTATGTGTTTGAAAATGATCCGGTGTATTTATGGAAGGTTCTAGAAAAGTCCGGAAGAAATCACTTTGGAAGGCGGAGTCCCGAAGGGACTCCACAACCCATGGCCGGCCACCTAGAGGGGTGGAGTCCCAAGTGGACTCCACCATAGGGGCCGGCCACCCCCCACATGGAAGGGTGGGAATCCCACTTGGGTGGGAGTCCCACCTTGAGTAGGTTTCCCTACAACATGGAAGGTTTTGGGTTCGGGTCTTATTCGAAGACTTGTAGTCCAACACTTGGGGTTCCACCTATATAATGAGGGGCATAGGGAGGGGCCGGCCACACCAAGCCACCACCTTGGCCGCACCCCTTGGAGGCCGGCCACCTCCTCTCCCCAAACCCTAGCCGCCCCACTCCTCCTTCTTCCCCGCACGCTTAGCGAAGCTCCGCCGGGATTCTCCACCGCCACCCGACACCACGCCGTCGTGCTGTCGGATTCAAGAGGAGCGCTACTTCCGCTGCCCGCTGAACGGGGAGGTGGACGTCGTCTTCATCAACAACCGAACGTGTGACCGAGTACGGAGGTGCCGCCCGTTCGGGCGCCGTGATCAAGATCTTCTACGCGCTTTTGCAAGCGGCAAGTGAACGTCTACCGCAGCAACAAGAGCCTCATCTTGTAGGCTTTGGAATCTCTTCAAGGGTGAGACTCGATAATCCCCTCGTTGCTACCGTCTTCTAGATTGCATCTTGGCTTGGATTGCGTGTTCGCGGTAGGAAATTTTTTGTTTTCTATGCTACGTTATCCTACACGATGAGCCTATAAAAGGAGCACGCCCCGACCCTCTTTCTCCACACCATCTCACTCCACTCCTCTCCCTGACCCTCCTCAAGCAATGCCCCATCCCAATTTCACCCACTGAGCCTCAATTGCTGGCCGGAGACCCGCCGGAGCTGGAGAAGGTGGAGCTGGAGTTGCCGAGCACCACCGGAGCTGCCGCGACCACCATCTGCTTCCCCTTCGTCCGCAACGTCGATCGCCGTCACCCCTGAGTTCCGCCGGCCACCGGTGAGCCCTCCGACCCCCTAGGTCCACCGTAGTTAGGGTTAGAGCTCGCCGTCGACGATGACGACCCTCGGCTGTTAGATCTCGTTCTAATCCAACGATACCTGGTTCGTGTATCGTTTCGGGTTTTAAAACCCGCTGACAGGTGGGACCCGCTGTCAGGCCGCCCGCGTGTGCAGAAGCGCCACTAGGCCGGCCCGTTACCTTTTCTCCTGGCCTGTTTAGTTTTCCCGCCAAAGCCCATAGATTCAAATCTGATTTATTTCTTTTTAGCCTAGACATAATTCAGATGCCCTGTTCAAAATTAAATAGAAAAATATCTACTAAGCCAAAATTGATGATTCAAATTTTGTGGGAAAATAGATAAAAATATCTATCCAACCCAATTAGTCTCAACCCCTGATTTTCTACAGAGCAATTGCAATAAAAATAATAAGACAATACCTTTGCCAACTTCAAACATTTATTGAAAATAAACCATAATTTATTTTGAGGTGATTCCACCTCTCAAAATTCACATTTCAGATACTCTATTTTAATATGTAAAAATATAGATTTTTAGTTACAATTATCTTGGGCTAGATTCAAATAATGGTTATGTAGTCATTTCTAGCTCATTTAAATCACTTAAAAATAGTAGTTAAAAATTATGAGATGTAGCATCTCATTTAAATCACTATCCCAAATAATTTAATGTGAGGTGATGGCTTTAGTCTACATGGCCTCATATTTTATTATTTGAGGATATTAAATCTTAGTAATTTTCAATGAGAGGAAATTACTTTTCAAAGGAAATAAATGGAAACCCTAGTCTTAATTCTTGTGATGATAATAGATCATCTTGTGTGAGCCATTATGGCTAAATAGTCTACTTAAGCATTGTTTGGTGATTGTATACCTCGTATCCGTTTATAGACACTAGTACTGAAGGCTACGAGGAGGAGGAGGTCTTCTACGAAGAAGAGGAGGAACACTTTGATCATTGTACCAACCAAGGCAAGCTCTACTAATGCAAGCTATACTAGTGCAAGATACCCTTGCAATACCATTTTGATTTTAAGGATTTTTCCAAGCCCAAGTTTTTTATCTTGCAATCTTTTACTTTCGTTATCAAGGCTTATTTTTATAGTTGATATTTGTCTAGAGATAGAGTACTACAAGAGCATCAAACTTAGCCTAGATAGCTAAAATTTAGTTAGCACCCCTCATGACTAGTTGCTAGTGTTAAAACTAAAATTGACCACTCTAGATGGGAACTTGTGAATCAAATGACTTTGAAACCTTAGAATGATGAGTCATTCTACTGAAAGTTTTGAAGGTGAATATGATCTTTGAATGACAAAGTGAATTTGACAAAAACTGATGGTTGGGTTCGGATGCGATACCATTCCAACTTTAGAGTACCCCCACAATACCTGATAATGGGTAGGGCTTAACTGGAAATTTATGCACTTTAGTATGGGTTCCCTCCGAACAAGCGTCATAGGGGTTATGCCGAGGCTGCCTCCGTGAAAAGTGAAATGACGTGAAATAGAGGTGAATGTCCTACCTGTCGTCGTGGTGAACAGACAGATGCCATGGGATGGCTTAAGTTGGGGCCGAGTTGGACGCTAGAGGATCGGGAGTGGTTTCGGATCAGATAGATGAACTTCTCGGTGCTTCAAGAACTTGGCCAAGGCCAGAGGTAGAAGAAGAGAGACACAAGGATGAACTCCGTTCTAGATCTTCTCTATTCCATGAACAAGGTTACAGGTGGTATCGTACATAGGGATCCTTGTATCGTGCGTGTGTGTGAAGGGGAGCGCCCCCTCTCCTTATATAGGGGAGAGGGTGGCTTACAGGGGAAGAAACCCTAATGGCATCTTTGAACAGACAAACTACTTTACAAAGATACTTTATAAAGCTACTTTAATCATAAAGACGCCATCTTCTTTAATCAGAGGGCTGACGTCCTCCTTGCTTTTGGCACACTCTCCTCTTTGGCGCCAGGCTTTCGTTTAAAGCTACTTTGCTTAGGTCATCTTTGTCTTCTAGCTTCGAGAGAATCTTTGACCAGCTTTGCTTATACCGGTAGTCCGGTATCTTCTTAGTATTCCGCATGCCCTCCTTGGGCATACCTGTATAGGTTTCCTTAGCCTAAGTTCACAGTCCGGATTAAACTGTAAACCGGTATCTTGATATGCCAAACAATCCGGTTTGGCCTGCCTTTGGCATACCGGGGGTCATCCCCCCAACATTAGTCCCCGAAGCTGGTATAGTCCGGTGGATGTTATCCGACGGGCCATGCCAGGTTCCTATCTTGCAAGGTACCGGTTCGATCTTTCCGGCACCCTGTTCGAAGATGCCGGCTTCTTTGCCTTAGCCTCTTTCTATTATCTTCCGGATTTTTCCGGTATCTCATGTCATACTCACATCCTCTTTTCTTTGCAAAGTGTCTCCGGTGTCTTTTCCTCCGGTATCATTGACATTTAATCCCTCCTCGGCGAAGTCGAGAATTTCTCGGGTACAGTATCTGTCAGAGACATGCGCACTGTTTCTGACGCGTCGCTGTCAGCGGTCACTTCCTTCGGCTTCTACGCGCATTAAATGCCACACCGGATCCTTCTGGCCATTCCGGATCCGTGCGGCGACCCTGTGGCCTATTAATTTTTACGTGTGTATCCTCGCGCCACGTGGCGGCCCACGAGGCGAACCGCCGCGGCCCGACGGTTTTCGGCCCACTAACTCCTTCTCCTATATTAGGGGGAGCGGTTCCTTCTTCCTCCTTTCTCCGCACTCTCAACTTCCTCGCGCGCACAGAGCTCTTAGCCCTCTTGCGCCCTCGCCGTCTCCGTTCGCCGCCAGAGCTTCGCCGCCCGGTGAACCTCCGCCGCTACTTCGCCAAGCCTCGACAAGCTTCGCTGCGCGGAGATTCATCGCAGTGCGCCCGCTGCTGCCGCGCCGTTCGTCCTCCGGCGACCTCGTTTCTCCTTCTTCGTCGCCGGACTTCCTCAACGACCGTGAGCTCGCCGTGCCGCCAGCGTCCTCCTCTTTCAGCTTCTCCGCCGCCTCAGGTTAGGCTCGATGCGCTTTTACCTCTCTCTTCTTTGCTTTCCAGATCTTGGGTCAGTAGGGTATTTACTTCCCCTTTTCTTTTGCTTTTTCTCTTACTCGTAGATCTTCGCGCAAGGGTAGCTCTTTGGGAAATCTGTTTTTCGGGTAGATTCGTATGTCTAGTGAAGAGTCTCTCTGCGAGTCATCCTCCAGTAGCCACCGGAGTGAAGAATCCGACGGACTTACAGCAGATCTTGCCCGGATGGAAGCCGAATCCGGTGTAGATCAAGAGGCCGGCAGCTCCGACCAAGCCTCCGGAGTAGATTTATCCGGCGTCACGCGCGGGGCCTGGATAGGCTCCGATGTAACCCAACACGAGATCGATTGGTTATACCGGTCTAGAAGGATACCGGAAGGAGTATCCTGCCGGGTTCCAGGCAACGAGATCGAGCCGGTACTTGAACCCGGTGAGTTTGTTGTCTTCCTTGCTCATTTCGAGCGCGGCTTCGGCCTCCCAGCCTCTGACTTTTTTCGCCAGTTCTTGGATTTCTATCAGCTTCAGCCTCACCACCTTCCCGGCAATGCCGTTTTTTATCTTTCTTGTTATGCTACCTTCATGGAGGCATACATCGGATCCGTCCTACTCGCGAGACCTTTGCTCGCTTCTTCTATCTTAGAATCAACTCCGTCCAGGGCAAGGAGATTCCTAAGCCCAAACCTCCCGTACAATGCGGGTCTTGTATCATCGACTCCCGCCAAGGGAGCCCCTTTTTCAAGTTTTCTGGTCTCGAATCCCGGTTATAGCAAGGGACCTTCTTCTACGTGAAGAATACCGGCGCCCCAGATCTTATTAATCTGCCGGCTTTCAATCCGGCGCTGCCCACCAAGGTCAACTAGCGCTACTACCCTGGGACAAATCACATTGAGACGAACCAGGTTGTACGCTTTATGGAGAAGCTGATGAAGGAAACCAACATTTGCTCAGATGACATCATCCGCGCTTTCATCTCCCGCCGGGTGCTTCCCCTTAAGCGGCGGGCTCACAAGATGAGCGAAATGTATGGCCCTGGCGATCCCACCAAGATCACCGGCCTCCCCCTTAGCAAAGAGGATGTAGTCCTCAAGGCCAGGCAGATCTGCCAGACTGCCATGCCGGTTGACTGGGATTGGGGCTTCCTGCCTCTTAGCTCCACCAATCCTCCAACCGAAGAAGTAAGAAATTGCGCAACCCGGGATATTGTACCGGTAAATGTTGTGTTGTGGCTAACTGTCTTTCTGTTTCTTTTCAGGCTAAGGAGCGCTTCCCTCGCATTACATCGGATAAGCGAGGCCCTGTCCGGAAGCGGCCTCTGGACAAGGTGGACCCCGACCCTTATATTCATTGGACCGATCTTAAGATGGGCCGCACCCACACCTCGCGCCCCGGTAACTTCTCGCCTGAAGCTCCCGGTTCCGTGATGATCTCACTATGCTTGAGGTAGATTTCTTTTCCGGTCTCTCATGCTTTATTGTTATTTTCCTTCTGTAGATGCTCCCTCAGCTGGCCCCCAACCACAGGTTCATGAGCACGTGAATCCTCTGCAGGCCGAGGTTGGCCAGGAGTTCCTGGACAAGCTCACCTCCGGGAGCAAGAAGAACAAGGCCCCGGCAACAGATGCCGGTTCAAGCCAGGCCCCTCCTGCCAAATGTTCCGGACGGAAGTTCTTGGGGGGAAACAAGTAGGCAAGAGGCGCTACAAAGGGAAGACGATACCGGTCTCTTCCGGGTAAGTTTTTGTTTCTTTGTTTGCTTGGTTTCACAAACTTTTCCTTCCGGTTATTTTCCTCATCTTTCCTTTTTTCGTTCGCCCCGCGCTCACGCTTCCAAGGGCGTCCGGTTAGCCGAGAGCTCCAAGGGACGGCCAGACTACCTCCTTGCTGAGCTCGGTACCTTCGTACCGGCAACCCTTCGCCTCCTTCCGGGAGGCGCACTGCGGGGTGCGCGGCCCCTACAACTTCGATCACCGCGCGGAGGATGACTTTGTCTCCTCCCGATATGCAAGATACCGGCGCCAAGAACATCGGCGCCGACTAAATCGCCGAAAGGTGCGGAAGTCCTCAAGTTCCTCCCGTCCTGAAAGAACAAGAAGAAGAAGAAGAGCTCACGCTCTTCCTCCAAGGCCGTGCCGATACTCTCCGCGCCGGCAAGTTTACGCCACCGCCAACCTCCAGCTTCTTGAGCCAATCAAGCCACGACGCCGCCGCCAGAAGCTCCTGTTCCTGAGCCAACTGGGGCCACGCCAACACCGCCGCCGGAAGCTCCTACCGCCAAGCCCACCGGGGACGTGCCGACGCCGTGATGTCTACGGGTCTTCTATTCTTGTAGACAGTGTTGGGCCTCCAAGAGCAGAGGTTTGTAGAACAGCAGCAAGTTTCCCTTAAGTGGATTACCCAAGGTTTATCGAACTCGTGAGGAAGAGGTCAAAGATATCCTCTCATGCAACCCTGCAACCACAAAGCAAGAAGTCTTTGTGTCCCCAACACACCTAATAGGTGTACTAGTTCGGCGAAGAGATAGTGAAATACAAGTGGTATGAATGAATATGAGCAGAAGTATGGCGCCAGAAAGCTTGCTGGCGTGCATGATGGTAGTAATATTGCGGGAAGTAAACAAGCAGAGAACAGTAAACAAGCAGCGATTTCAGTATTTAGGAGCAAGGTCTAGGGATTATACTTTCACTAGTGGACACTCAACATTGATCACATAACGTAATAGATAAATGTATACTCTACACTCTTGTTGGATGATGAACACATTGCGTAGGATTACACGAACCCTCAATGCCGGAGAACAAGCTCCACAATTCAATGTTCATATTTAAATAACCTTAGAGTGCATGAAAGATCAATTCGACTAAACCAAGTACTAACATAGCATGCGCACTGTCACCTTCATGCTTACGTAGGAGGAATAATACACATCGATACTATCATAGCAATAGTAAACTTCGCAATCTACAAGAGATCATGATCATAGCATAAACCAAGTACTAACACGGATGCACACACTGTCACCATTACATCGTGCAGGAGGAATAAAACTACTTTAATAACATTGCTAGAGTAGCACATAGATAAATTGTGATACGATGCACATTGCAATCATAAAGAGATATAAATAACACTTCACTATGCCATTCATAACAGTGAATAAGTATCTCCAGAAATATAGCCTAAGAGACCCACACGGTGCACACACTGCCACCTTTACACACGTGGGACAAGGAGTCTCCGGAGATCACATAAGTAAAACTCACTTGACTAGCATAATGACATCTAGATTACAAGCATCATCATATGAATCTCAATCATGTAAGGCAGCTCATGAGATTATTGTATTGAACTACATAGGGAGAGAGATGAACCACATAGCTACCGGTACAGCCCCGAGCCTCGATGGAGAACTACTCCCTCCTCATGGGAGACACAAACAGGGTTGATGAAGATGGCGGTGGTGTCGATGGAGGAGCCTTCCGGGGGCACTTCGTCCCGCGGCGTGCGGAACGAGATTCTGTCCCCGATCTTGGCTCTGCGATGGCGGCGGCTCGAAGGTTTCTCGTACCGTGGCTTTTTCGTATCGAGGTTTTAGGTCGTGACCTTTAACAGGCGAAGAGGCGGAGCCAGGGCGACGAGGCGTGGCACCAGGTCGGCGCGGCGAGCTCAGCCCGCGCCACCCTATCATCCTGGGGCCCCGTGGCCCCCTCCGGTCCTTCCCGGTGTTCCGAAGCTTCGTGGGAAAATAGGAACCTCGGGTCTTGATTTCGTCCAACCCCGAGAATATTTCCTTACTAGGATTTCTCAAACCAAAACATGTAAAACAGGAACTGCACTTCGCATCTCATCAATAGGTTAGTTCCGGAAAACGCATAAATATGACATATAAATGCATAAAACATGTAGATATCATCAATAATGTGGCATGGAACATAAGAAATTATCGACACGTTGGAGACGTATCAGCATCGCCAAGCTTGCTCGTCCCGAGCAGGTAAAACGATAACAAAGATAATTTCTTAAGTGACATGCTACCAACATAATCTTGATCCAATAATGATGTAAAGCATGTGAACTGAGATCAAATCACTCAAAGCAAATGTCTATATTGATATAAGAGATGATAATGCAAGAGTTAAACAAGCTAGAAGTTTTCATGAACTATTGCTTCAAAGACATGAAACCGCACAAAGTTCATTAAAGATGTGTTAAGTATTCAGCATAGAAGTTCTATCCTTCATTCCAAGCATCAAGTAAATTTTCACAACATAAGAAGGATTCAGTCAAGTAAACATAAACATGAACGTCATGAATCAACTGTTTCGAAGTCTACTCAACTGGTGAGCGCAAGCATTTGGTATTAGCACCAGGATGTTATGGCATAAAGAACGTTAATGGGGGTTTGGAAGGCCAATGAGAGAAAGTCTCACAAAGCTGTAATTGATTACTAGACAAGAGGAAGTCTTATAATCGAAGCTATGCAAGGAGTAGTGATTGCCATGCAACGGATGCACATAGAGCTATATGTGTATGAAAGCTCTCCAATGGAACTAGTGGGGTGCATCCAACTTGGTTGCTCACGAAGACCTAGAGCACTTTTGAGGAGGCTCATCATTGGAATATACAACCCAAGTTCTATAGTGTAAATTCCCCACATAGTTATACTAGTAAAACATGAAAACTCTCTCATATGGAGTGTAGGTGCTAAACATGAGCACAAATGATGACTATGAATATGCAAGTGCTAAAACATGAGCACAAGTGTGGATAAAAGATAGTAATGCTGCCCCTTTTTTCTTCTTCTTTTTTTCTTTTTTCTTTCTTTTCTTTTCTTTTCTATTTTTTTTTTTCTTTCTTTTCTTTTTGATGGCCTCCACGGCTCTTTTCACTTTTAGGGGCAACATCCTAATATGACAACACACTTTTGGTACAAATAACTCATAATGAATAAAACATGATGTATGAAACTGTATGCCTCTGCCAGTGTAGCAGGATGTGCAATGATCTAGCGTAACATGGGTAAACCGCACATCAGCTGTATAGAATCATGCAAAGCAATATACAAATAATAAATGACAACATGGCATGTAATGTAAAATGGATGTTGCATGGCAATATATCTCGGAACAGCTATGGAAATGCTGTGGTAGGTAGGTATGGTGGCTGTTTTGAGGAGATGTATGGGCTTATGTGTAAGAGAAGAGAAAGTCCTCCCACGGGTTTGGATGTACCGGCGAAGTATGCACAATTCTCAATGTGAGCAAAAGGCAATGCACAGTACCAAAGAGGCTAGCAAATATGGATGGTGGAAGTGCCAAAAACCGTAGCTTAACATTAGTCAAAAAGAACTCACAAGCTTATTGCAAACATCTAGCAGGTTCAACATTAAGAGCATGGTTTAAAATTTTACTCCTTCAGCACAACTTAGTCATTACGATGAACAAGTACATGGAAAGCTATCAAGTCCAACTACGCCTTCAACTATTTAAATAGAGTTTGTAGTACGGCACAAGCTTAAAGACAACAATCCACTACTAATTTTAACTTATTCAAACAACAAGTTTTACCATCTAAATACCTCAAAACATTTGCAAAGAATCAAGTTATCAAAGCTCAATGATCTACAAGATTATGCAAGTGTTTCATTATACCACTACCACATGCAACATTTCCTTAACCAACCGAATAACAATGAACGAAGCAGTTTCAACCTTCGCCATGAACATTAAAAGCTAAGAACACATGTGTTCATATGAACCAGCGGAGCGTGTCTCTCTCCCACACAAGGATAAACTTATTCAAACAAAAGCAAAAAAAAAAACAGACGCTCCAAGTAAAGTACATAAGATGTGACCGAATAAAAATATAGTTTCAAGGGAGGAACATGATAAATTTGTCGATGAAGAAGGATGCCTTGGGCATCCCAAGCTTAGACGCTTGAGTCTTCTTAGAATATGCAGGGGTGAACCACGGGGCATCCCTAAGCTTAGAGCTTTCACTCCTCTTGATCATAGTATATCATACTCCTCTCTTGACCCTTGAAAACTTCCTTCACACCAAACTTCAAGCAAACTCATTAGAGGGTTAGTGCACAATAAAAATTTACATGTTCAGAGGTGACACAATCATTCTAACACTTCTGGACATTGCACAAAGCTACTGGACATTAATGGATCAAAGAAATTCATCCAACATAGCAAAAGAGGCAATGCGAAATAAAAGGCAGAATCTGTCAAAACAGAACAGTTCGTAAAGACGAATTTTAAAATAGCACCAGACTTGCTCAAATGGAAAAACTCAAAACTAATGAAAGTTGCGTACATATCTGAGGATCACTCACGTAAATTGGCATAATTTTCTGAGTTACCTACAGAGAATTAGGCCCAGATTCGTGACAGCAAAGAAATCTGTTTCTGCGCAGTAATCCAAATCTAGTATGAACCTTGCTATAGAGACTTTACTTGGCACAACAATGCAACAAAACTAAGATAAGGAGAGGTTGCTACAGTAGTAACAACTTCCAATGACTCAACAAAACAAAAAATTGCTGTAGTAAAATAAACACATGGGTTATCTCCCAAGAAGTTCTTTCGTTATAGCCATTAAGATGGGCTCAACAGTTTTAATGATGCACTCGCAAGAAATAGTAGTTGAAGCAAAAGAGAGCATCAAGAGGCAAATTCAAAACAAATTTAAGTCTAACATGCTTCCTATGCATAGGAATCTTGTAAATAAACAAGTTCATGAAGAGCAAAGTAACAAGCATAGGAAGATAAAATAAGTGTAACTTCAAAAATTTCAGCATATAGAGAGGTATTTTAGTAACATGAAAATTTCTACAACCATATTTTCCTCTCATAATAATTTTCAGAGGCATCATGAACAAACTCAACAATATAAGTATCACATAAAGCATTCTTATTCACATGCATAAAAGTATCATTACTCTCCACATAAGCATAATCAATTTTATTAGTTGTAGTGGGAGAAAATTCAACAAAGTAGCTATCATTATTATTCTCATCATCAAATATAGGAGGCATAGTATCATCAAAGTAAATTTTCTCCTCAATGGTTGGGGGACTAAAAATATCATGCTCATCAAAGCCAGCTTCCCCAAGCTTAGAATTTTCCATAGCATTAGCAACAATAGTGTTCAAAGCATTCATATTAATAACGTTCCCATTAGTTTGCATATAAAGTTCCATGGGTTTTTTAATTCTCTCTTCAAACACATCATGTCCTAATTCAAAATAAAGTTCATAAAGATCTCTCATATTTTTGTTGTTTTCCATTATGCCTAACTAGTGTAAACAAGAAACCAAATGTCGCAATTGCAGAGTCTAAAATAACTTTCAGTACTTACAACGGCGCCGGAAAATAGCTTAGTAGCCGAGATCCGGATGAGTACCTTTACCTTTCCTCCCCGGCAACGGCGCCCGGAAAATAGCTTGATGTCTACGGGTCTTCTATTCTTGTAGACAGTGTTGGGCCTCCAAGAGCAGAGGTTTGTAGAACGACAACAAGTTTCCCTTAAGTGGATTACCCAAGGTTTATCGAACTCGAGGAGGAAGAGGTCAAAGATATCCCTCTCATGCAACCCCGCAACCAAAAAAAAAAGTCTCTTGTGTCCCCAACACACCTAATAGTGTACTAGTTCGGCGAAGAGATAGTGAAATACAAGTGGTATGAACGAATATGAGCAGTAGTATGGCGCGTAAAAGTGCTTTTGGCGTGCAGCTGATGGTAGTAATATTGCGGGAAGTAAACAAGCGTAGTAACAGTAAACAAGCAGCGATTTCAGTATTTAGGAGCAAGGCCTAGGGATTATACTTTCACTAGTGGACACTCTCAACATTGATCACATAATGAATAGATAAATGCATACTCTACACTCTTGTTGGATGATGAACACATTATAGGATTACGAACCCTCAATGCTTGAGTTAACAAGCTCCACAATTCAATGTTCATATTTAAATAACCTAGAGTGCATGAAAGATCAATTCGACCAAACCAAGTACTAACATAGCATGCACACTGTCACCTTCATGCTTATGTAGGAGGAATAATACACATCAATACTATCATAGCAATAGTTAACTTCGCAATCTACAAGAGATCATGATCATAGCATAAACCAAGTACTAACACGGATGCACACACTGTCACCATTACATCGTGCTGGAGGAATAAAACTACTTTAATAACATTGCTAGAGTAGCACATAGATAAGTTGTGATACGATGCACATTGCAATCATAAAGAGATATAAATAAGCACTTCACTATGCCATTCATAACAGTGAATAAGTATTGTGAAATATAGCCTAAGAGACCCACACGGTGCACACTGTCACCTTTACACACGTGGGACAAGGAGTCTCCAGAGATCACATAAGTAAAACTCACTTGACTAGCATAATGACATCTAGATTACAAGCATCATCATATGAATCTCAATCATGTAAGGCAGCTCATGAGATTATTGTATTGAACTACATAGGAGAGATGAACCACATAGCTACGGTACAGCCTGAGCCTCGATGGAGAACTACTCCTCCTATGGGGACAGCAGGGGTGATGATGGCGGTGGTGTCGATGGAGGAGCCTTTCCGGGGCACTTCCGTCTCCAGGGCGTGCGATCAAGGAGGTCGCCCACGCGCGTCGAGTCCGGCGGCGAAGGCGCGACCAGGTTTTAGGGGGGCCAGCGAGGCGAGAGGGGACGAAGCGACCACAGGCGTGCGCGGCGCGGCCAGGCCGCGCGCACCCATCATCCTGGGCCTGTGGCCCCCTACGGTCCTTCCGGGTGTTGGAAGCTTCGTGGAAAAATAGGAACCTGGGTCTTGATTTCGTCCAATTCCGAGAATATTTCCTTACTAGGATTTCGAAACCAAAAACAGCGAAACAGGAACCGGCACTTCGACATCTCATCAATAGTTAGTTAAAACGCATAAATATGACATATAATGCGTAAAACATGTAGATATCATCAATAATGTGGCATGGAACATAAGAAATTATCGATACGTGGAGACGTATCACGCCGCGGCCCAAGGATGCTGGCCCGCCGCCGCCGCCAAGGCGCCAAGCTCCGCGTGTCGAACCCTTCAAGGGGAAAGCCACGGCTTCCGGCCCGCAGTCCTTGGTGCTGCACGCCGGCCGCGCCGCTGTCGTGGCTGGAGAGAAAGCTACCGGCCTGCTAGGCCGGATCACAGAGCTGAAGCGTGAGGGCCGCGAGCTGGGGCACTTGCTTGACTACGCTGAAAAGTGGAATCAGGCCGACGTGTCCGCGGCTACACGCGGTGTGGGGAAGGACCGGCTTCCTGTTATTGACCCGGCCGGCCCCCGATGCACTGAAGAGCATTTCATGCGACTCAAGCGCGCAGTGCGGGAATTCGACAACGCGTGGCATGACGCCACCGGCAACGTGGTGGTAAGTTTCACCAAACTCTTTGCAACTTTTCTATTGATGCCGGTTTTATTCTTTCCGGATTCACATATATCCTCCCAGTCCCCGAGTTTAGGGTTGAGAGCGCAGCTCTGAGCGCGAAACTTTCTTAAAGATACCGAAAACCAACACCTTTCTCATAATTATTTTCCTTTGAACAGAGCACGGCGGACGCCCGGAAGCAGCTCTTCGAGGAGCTTCTCTGGGAGCACCGGGACCTCTCTGAGGCACATAGCAAATGCCAAGGTGAGTCTTTTTGCCTCCGGCATCTTTCTACCGGAAACTTTTCTCTTCTTTGTTATTTACAAGTTTTTCGCATAACAGCTATCCCGGAAGCTTCCATTGAGGCCCTCAAGACTCAGCTCGCCACACTCCAAGGTACCCTTTCTCTTTCGGTTAACTTGCTTTCCTGCGTTGCGCCAGCTATAGTTTTGCTAAGATTTCCTTTCCATTTTTTAGGTGAGAAGGAGCAGCCTATCCGGGATCACCGGAAGGCCCTGGACGCCCAGAAGACTATCTCCGGGGAGCTCAAGGATCAGGCTATCCAGGCCGCGCTCCGGCATGACCAGGAGCTGAAGGACGCCAAGGCAGCAGCCGAGGCCAGGCTGGCGGAGGTTGTGGATGATTCCGCCAACTCCACTGCGGTGCTGAGGGCAGAGCTGGAGGAGGAGAGGAAGGCGCGGAAAGCGGCGGAGCACCGGATTGAGCTTATGACCACTGATCATAAGGAATATGATCGGCTGATCATGCAGATCGACGCGCTGGCTCTCAGTAAGCTTCTGTCTTGTCTCTTCTTTGCTTACAAGCTTTTTCTTTTGGAAGCGTATTTGTGTTCTTTTTCCTTCCGGTAGATTGTTTTCCGGTATCTTAATCTTATGTTTTTTCCTTCTTCTTGTAGAGCACTTCCCGGATTCCCAGACGCATGCCGTGAAAAAGGTGATGGAGGACAGGGTGGCGCGACAGTTCCCGAACTTGGACGCGCATTGGGATGGGTACGACTACCTGGTCGCACTTTCCGCCCGAGTCCAGCATATGCGCTCAGTGGATCGGCACGTTGCCGATCTGCCGGACGTCGCCATACAACTTTTCAAGGTGCTGTGGCCTGAAGAGGCAATGCCAGCCAACATCACGCTCACCGCCAACCGGCTAAAGGAGGCAGGGCGCCGGATTCACGAGTGGCAATGCTCCGCAGCTCGTGCCGGAGCCGATACTGCGCTGCGCGTCGCGTGCTCCTGGTACCCGGACCTGGACTTGGATGCTCTCCATGGCGTGCGCGAAAACGCTCCTACCGATACGGATCCGATCCTTACCGCGAAGCGGCAGGATCGCGCCTATCGAATTGCTGAGTATGCGCCGGCTCGCACCTTCATCCCCCCTCCTTCGGGCGTCAAGGACTACCTCAGCGATGAGGAGGAAGAGGAGGAAGATGAAGATGAAGGTGCCGGAGATGTGCTCCCGGAAGCTGGCGACGCGCCCCCAGAAACTCCAGAGGCCAATGCTGCTCCCCCTGAAGCCCCCGCTATTTAAACACTTGTTGTAACAAGTTTACCTGCTCCTGCTTACTTCAGAACAAAGCTCGTTAAATTCTACCCTGGTATGCCGGGGTTTATGATGTAAGATAAAACTTATCATTTTGGTTGTGGTACAACTTTTATGCCGGTATCTTGCATACCGGTAACTTATTAAGTTATGTTGGTTTGTTAACTTAGCATGTTGCCTTTGTTGTTTGCTTTTATCTTGCACTGTGAAGATTCCGGAATCGTTTCCGCATCCAATTTGATGCACACTTGGTTCTTTCCCTTTGCCTCTGCCTACCTCTTTTGGGTGTTTTGGCGTATGAGTTACAAAGTTCTTTTGCCAAGCGAACACTTCCTTGAACTTAGGAAAAATTCGAAATTTTTCACAAAAAACCGGTAAAACCGGGGTTAGTTAAGCTTTTCCGGATTGCTCGTTCCCACTTCCTCTTTTCGCAGTTCACGTGCTTAATTCCTACCGGTTTATCTTGCTTGCATGAAGCCGGTTTGCGGACAGAGCAGAGTCGAAGACTCCGTTAGGTTTAGCACGTTACTAAACCGGAAAGAAAAATGTTCAACAAGCAACCGGTAAACGGAAAAAATAAACACATTACATGCAAGTTTGATAGAGGCAGTCCCCGAGAAACATTCGAGGTGCCGGAGTCTTATTCATAGCATAAGGTACAAAAAGGAACTTCTTACACAACTTCATGAGTAGAAAGGGCGCAACAATGCTATGTTCCATGGACGCTTGGTCTCATCTCCGGATTTGTCCGCCTTTCCTTCTTTCCATTCTTGTGCGTCAATCAGGTAGTAGGCATCATTGTGCAGAGCTTTGCTTACAATGAATGGTCCTTCCCAAGGAGGTGAAAGCTTATGGCGGCATTCAGTGCGTTGCACTAAGCGTAACACCAAGTTTCCTTCCCGGAACACCCTCAGGTTAACCTTCCGGCTAGATATAGAGGTTTTGCTGGTAAATGGCTGTTCTTGCCAATGCCAGTTCTCTTGCTTCTTCTAGCAAGTCCACATCGTTTTCTCGGGTCTCTTTTACCTCTTTTTCGGTATAGAGTTGCACCCTTGGTGAGTCATGGAGAATGTCGGTTGGTATGACCGCCTTCGTAAACCATGAAGAATGGAGTGTATCCGGTAGACCGGTTTAGTCGTTCTTATGCTCCATGACACGACGGTAGCTCATCAAGCCAACGCACGGTGTCTTTTCGAGTGGTTCAATGAGCCTTGGTTTTATACCGGAAAGCACCAGTGCGTTGATTCTTTCAACTTGGCCATTGCCTTGTGGGTGTGCCACTGAGCACAAATCCAGCCGGATGTTACTTTTTTCACAAAATCGCTTGAATTCTCCTTGGGCAAAGTTTGAAACATTGTCATTTATGATGCTATGCGGATACCCATACCACAGGATGACATCTTTTAGGAACTTCACCGCTGTGTGGCCATCACACTTTGCGATAGGCTTCACTTCCAGCCATTTGGTGAATTTATCCACCATTACCAAGATGTGGGTCATGTTTCCCCTTGCAGTTTTGAATGGTCCAACCATGTCAAGGCACCAAACAGCAAATGGCCATGTTAACGGTATGGTTTTTAAGCCGGAAGCTGGGGTATGATTTTGCTTGGCGTACCTCTGGCAACCATTGCACTTTCTTACCAAATCTTCAACATTTTCCAAAGCCTTGGGCCAGTAGAACCCATGCCGGAACACTTTGCCACCAGCGCCCTTGATGAAGCGTGGTGCCCACATTCTCCTTGGTGAATCTCCTTGAGCATCTCTTTTCCTTCTTCCGGTTCCACACATCTTTGTAGGACACCGGTAACACTTCTCTTGTACACCTCGCCATTGATGAAGGTGTATGCTTTGGTCCGCTGGATCCTTCTTGACTCAGTTTCGTCAACAAGGTGCCGTTGAGCAGGAATTCCTTAATAGGTTTAACCCAAGATGGTGCTTCTCTAACCACAAACACCGGCACGTCTATGTCCATGCTGTCCACAAGCATTGCCTCTTCCGAGTACGGCGTCCAGTCCCAGGTTTCCTACCCCTCCGGTTCACGAACATCCCAGTGTGCCGAGCAGCCCCGGGTTTCCTTCACAATATCCATCGGCACCACATGTGACTCCGGTACGAAAATTGATTCCGACTCCGGACTTGGCTTGATTGATGGAACTTTAAGTGTGCCAAGGTTCCGGAGGAATTTCTTGCCTGGACGAACCAAGCTTGATAAAGGATTCCGGCATCGTTCTCGGCCGCGCACATGGTGAAATTCACACCCTTCGAAGAAGGCGGCAATCTTTTACATGAAACCGGTATGAGGCCATGTTGGCATCTTTTGCATCCCAATCTCCCGAACACTGTTGCACCAACAGATCTGAATCGCCGTAGCAAATGATCCGGTGTGCACCGAGTTTTGCGACCTTAAGTCCATGGATCAGAGCCTCATACTCAGCGACGTTGTTCGATGCCCTGAAATGCACTTGCAAAACATACCGGAGATGATCTCCTTTTGGCGAGGTAAGTACCACACCGGCACCGAGCCCCTCTTTGAGCTTGGATCCGTCAAAGTGCATCTTCCGGTATTCTAGTTTGTGTTCCGGTGGCTTGTATTGCATTTCCGCCCAATCAACCAGGAAATCAGCCAAGGCTTGTGACTTTATGGCATCTCTCCTTTCGTATACCGGTACGTATGGTGACAACTGAATTGCCCATTTTGCAATCCTGCCGCTGGCATCTTTGTTGCCCATGATATCTGAGATGGGTGCCTCACTCACCACTTTCATGGGGTGCTCCTCGAAATAGTGCTTAAGTTTGGTGGCGGCCATGAATACGCCATAGGTCATCTTTTTGGAGTGGGGGTAGTTTTTTTTTTGAGAGAGGACATCACTAATGGTATACCGGCCTCTCCATCCTTTTTCCTTCTTCCTCTCTTTTCTACCACAGCCACAAACTCACAACCAGGTTAGTTGCTGCTATGTATAACATCATGGGCTCCCTTTCCAAAGGCGAAGCCAATACCGGTGCGGTGGCTAGCATTGTTTTCAGCTCTTTGAACGCTGCGTCTGCCTGTGGGGTCCAGACGAAAGTATCGGACTTTTTCATTAAGGCATAGAGCGGCAAAGCCTTTTCTCCTAACCTGCTTATGAACCGGCTCAGCGATGCCAAGCTTCCGGTAAACTTTTGCACATCTTTTAGTTCCCGTGGGACAGTCATTCTTTCTATTGCCCGGATTTTTACAGATTCACCAATGCGGCTGACACAAGATAGCCAAGCAGCTTACCGCGGGGACACCGAAGGTGCATTTTGCCGATTAAGTTTCATCCGAACCTTCTTAGGTTGTCAAATGTTTGCCGGATGTCATCGATTAAGGTGTCTTTACCTTAGTTTTTATCACAATATCGTCCACATAGACTTGCACATTCTTTCCTATTTGATCAAACAAGCATTTTTGCATACAGCGCTGGTACGTTGCACCAGCGTTGCGCAAACCAAAAGGCATAGTGACATAGCAATAAGCCCCGTGCGGGGTAATGAACGCAGTTTTTATTTGATCTTCCTTTTTCGGGGATTTGGTGGAAACCGGAATACGCATCCAGAAAAGACAACAACTCACCAATGATAAATCAATCACCTGTCGATCCGGAGCGAGGGAAAGGATCTCTTGGGCAAGCCTTGTTGAGGTTGGTGTAGTCGATGCACATGCGCCACACCTTTGGAGCTTTTGCCTCCAGATTCTCATCTTTCTTCTTTTCGACCATTACCGAATTGGCCAGCCACTCAGTATGCGTGACCTCCACGATGAAACCGGCAACCAACAGTTTTGTCACCTCTTCTCCAATGATCTTCCTCCTATCTTCAGCGAACCCGCAAAGTTGTCGCACCGGCTTGGCATCCTTCCGGACGTTTAGAGAGTGCTCAGCCAGCTCCCTCGGAACACCCACCAAGTCGTCAGAGACCAGGCAAAGGTATTCCGATTCTCACGGAGGAAGGTGGTGAGCCGTTGCTTGACTCAGGCCAGCACCATGAACGGTGCGCTGTAGCCGGATCCACAATGTCCTTTGTTTCATTTGTCGGCTTGAATGCCGGTGAGCCCAAGTTTCCACTCATTGCCACTAAGCTCAACTGTGAGGACTGAGCAGGCAACCGCAGTTTGCATCCTCCTTTTTCCTCGCGATCACCAGCATTCGCTAGGTTTGATCGTGATGTTATTTCCCAAGAGACTTTGTAGTTTCACCGATTAAAGGTCCACAAGGTGCCAGCATCTTCATCTTGAGGTAAGTATGGGTTGAGGCCATGAAAGCGCCAATGCCGGTCTCCCTAGTAGTGCATGGTAGGACTGTCCAGGTCCACCACCTCAAACGATGTTTTCCACCCGGCAGTTGTCACGTCCTCCGAAAGATACATCCACCCGGACTTTTCCTACCGGTGCACAGGATAGTCCCGGAACAATTCCATGGAAAGTCGTGTGAGTTGGTTGTAGCCTGTTTTCCGTTATGCCCAGTGTACGCATTGTATGCTTGTACATGATGTTTATGTTGCTTCCATTGTCTATCAGCGCTTGGCGAACTTTACTCGAGTTTCGGCCCTCGCATGACTGTCCACAACAAGAGCGTATCCACCCGGATTCGGCATGATTTGGGGTGATCCTTGAACGACCAGATTTCTGATCGACCACAGCATGTACTTGGGAACCGCCGGCATCACGGCGTTTACTTCCATGGAGCGGCGATGGACACTTTGCCTGTCGGTTGGCTCAGTGACAAAGACAACACAACACAAATGTGGGTCTTCGTAAACATTCCGGCCTAAAGGTGCCGGGGAGGTGGTTGATCATGATTTTCCTCCACCCGGTTAACTTGCGGTGGTGTTGTACTGTATGGTATTGGCTCCGGTTAGCGATGGTGGTGGTGGTAATGGGTGTTGGTGCAACATGTCATGCGAGGGCGGCAGTGTGCAACAGCCATCGCTTGCGCATCTTTTGCGCTCCTCTCAGCATCAAGTGCTTGATCCATGAACAATCTTTTGTCAAATGGTTTGCCGGCTTCGATGGGTGTGGAGTATGAATCTTGCACGGCATGTCCATTGCCGCCTCCATGGTGTACCTCATATGTTCTTGCCAATCTTTTTTCTGTCCCCATCCTTCTTTTTGCACCCATTTCTTCTTAGGACCCGCCCATGGCTGCGATCCGGTTTTTTGCCTCTGGTTTCCGCTGGGGCCAGAATTTTCCTGCACCGCGGCTACTTGCTGCGGACCATACCTTCGATCCGGAAAGTCTTCCCTTCTTCTGTTGTGCCGGTTGTCCCGGTGTTGATCTTGCCGGGGTTGGATTGATTGCGCCGGTTCAGCTTGCACAGCTGGTTGTAGTGGGTCTCCCAACGCATAGTTTTCCGCCACTTGCATCATTTCAGCCAATGTGCTTGGCATGTTTCTCTGCAGCCTTTGCCACAGTGGTGATCATCTTCGGCATCCCCTGACTGAACCAAACGCTTGTGCTTCAATCACTCCTTCACATGTGTTTCTTGTGGAGTTCCACGGGTGAGATAGTCAGTGCTTTCACTTACTTATTTCTTGGCATAAAGCGAGCTGCTGGGGCCGGTTTGGCCTCTTGTAAGTGCTGCTGAAGTTGCTCACAAAGGCTTCCTCAAAATCCAACCATCCGTTGATGCTTCCTGCCGACAAGTTGTTAAGCCAAATACGCGCAGGTCCTACCAGTAGGACAGTATGATTCTTACCGCCCAACGCCGGTTTACTCCTCCACTACATAAATAGGCGTGACATAGTCCGCCGACCAATCTTCGGCTTGGTCGTGCCGTCATACGTTTTTGTGTCCCGGGGCAGCTGAAATTGCGTACCGGTGGCTCTTCTCCCATGATTCGCGGGCCAAAGCACTTTGGCCAGGAGGACCCTCGGATTCGATCATTTCGGAAAGATGCACTCTGTCCCAGCTTTGTGCCTCGCATCCTGGCCGGCAAGCATCTTTCCCCCACGCGTTCCCCCAAAGGGTTCCGGTAGGCTCTAACTCGTTCACCTAATCTCCTCTTCATATCTTTCGTTGGCTCTGCCTGCCGGAACCTTGGTGGTGGCATTCCTCATCCTTGCAGCTCGATAATTTGCCGGTTCGTGTCTACCGGCATGATTGTTTCGGCATAGCCATTTCCGGTGTAGCCATTAAAATAGCCATGACCAACTCCGTAGCTTTTTCTTGGCATCATGTGGCCGGCTCTTTGTTTTTCCGGCAAGAACCGGATCATACACGGTCATCTGCAGCCGCGTTCATTTCTTTTTCCCTTCTTTTATCCGGATGGGGGGCCTGCCCATGGGATTTGCTTCCGGCAACTTTTGTCGACCGGGCTGATTTTGACTCGAGCGCTGCTTTATTCATTCTAGCAAGCTCATCATTTTGTGCCTGTATCACATCAAGCAACTCTCTAACTCTATCCTGCTGCTTTGCTAATGCTTCACCGGATAACGAATCACACATCTCCATAGCGGCCTTAGCAGCTTTTGTAGTTTTATCCGGACTACTGTACTTAGGTTTCTCTACGATGCTTACAGATGCAGAAGTACTTTTGCCGGCAAGAATTTCCTTACGCAGATCCTGATTTAGATTGCGAGCCTTAAGCCGGTTTTCCGGCATCCTAGCAGCATGAGCGCTAACTGAAGCAAAGCCATGGGCAGCGTTATACTCACGTAGGGTCAGGTTCAGCGCCTGGAGGATGTTTGCGCCGCCGGAAAGCAGCGCCTTGCGTGTCTCCTCCAGCTGCGCTTGGGCTGCAGCCGGGTCGATGTTCTGCGCGATGGGCGTCGCCAGCACGTTCATCGCCGCTTGAAGTGGCGTTTCCGGTGGTGCTGATGGCGCTCCAGCGGTGGCTTGGCCGGGCGGGTCGATGCCGCACGGCCAGCGCCTTCCTCCACAGCGTCCTTGCCGGCGCCGGCCACGCCAGCCATCATGACCTCCACGCTGCCGGCGGCGCGGCCAGCACACAGCCACCTTGGCGGATCCGGTGCCACCAACACCGGCGAGAGGCACTGGCGCACAGGGACGGTGCCGAAGTAGATGCGGTGGCTGCCGAACTCGATGATGCGGCCGTTCTTGGGGAACTTACTACCGCTGGCGAAGCAGCCCGCGTTGTCGTTGATGAAGTCCATGGCGTAGATGTTCTGTACGAGCGCGGACACCGTCGCTCGCCTTCGACGTCGAGGAGGCCCGCCCGAATATGAACTCCAGCAAGCGCCTCTCTCGCCCCACGGTGGGCGCCAACGTCGTCGTGTGAACGGACGATGCCATGGGATGGCTTAAGTTGGGGCCGAGTTGGACGCTAGAGGATTCGAGGGAGGGTTTTGGATCAGATAGGATGAACTTCCGGGTGCTTTTCTCAAGAACTTGGCCAAGGCTAGAGGTAGAAGAAGAGAGACACAAGGATGAACTCCGTTCTAGATCTTCTCTATTCCATGAACAAGGTTACAGGTGGTATCGTACATAGGGATCCTTGTATCGTGCGTGTGTGTGAAGGGGACTCTCCTTATATAGGGGAGAGGGTGGCTTACAGGAAGAAACCCTAATGGCATCTTTGACAGACAAACTACTTTACAAAGATACTTTATAAAGCTACTTTAATCACAGGTGACGCCGGTGTCTTCTTTAATCGGAGGGGTGGTCCTCCGATTGCTTTTGGCGTCACCTTATCTTTGGCGCCAGGGCTTCGTTTAAAGCTACTTTGCTTAGGTCATCTTTGTCTTCTAGCTTCGAGAATCTTTGACCAGCTTTGCTTATAGCGTGTCCGGTATCTTCTTAGCTCATTCCGGCATGCCTCCTTGGGCATACGGTATAGGTTTCCTTAGCCTAAGTTCACAACCGGATTAAACTGTAAACCGGTATCTTGATATGCCAAACCATCCGGTTTGGCCTCCCCTGACATACGGGGTCATCCCAACACTACCCAAGCCCTGTGCAGTTTCTAGATGGCGGACGCCATCGCTAGGAGGCCAAGCTCATAGGAGTGCCTATACTAGGTATGTAAGTTAAGGTTAATGGTTGATGATCCGCATACGGAGTATGATTCAGGGCTATCCTGACGGATGTAATCAAAAGTTGTGGCACAAGTGTACAACCTCTGCAGTGTAAACCTATTCGAATAGCCCGTCCGCGGTCATGGACGGTTGGATGGCCATACTGTTCCGTTGTCGATGTTTTCTAAAAATGACTTGTGACTTAAAAGATGAATTTGACTTGATCACAACGAGTTGTGGGAATGACACTGATGTTCCCACTTGAGTAATTTTAGACAAATAAAGAGTCTTTGACTATTAAGTGTTTATGAAATAAAACTAGCTTTGTGCAAATAAACCTAGAAGCTTAGAACCCTTATTAGAGCTACTAGTACTTCTATTAGTGGTAGTTTGCGAGTACTTTAAAAGTACTCATGGCTTTGTCCCTGGCTATTCAAATGGTCAGACTATGAAGAAGAGCACCAGTACAGGAAGATGGACAACATGATGTCTATGATAACTAGGATCACCTCTCAACGTCAAGCATTGCCCTGTGGAACAGATGGACCGCTACTACGTTTCTTCCGCTATGTGTTTTGTATCTGATCTTTAAGATCAACTGTTGTTTTAAGATTGGATCATGAGATCCCTTGTTGTAAGACGATTATGTTTGTAATGAATAATGTTCTGCGATATCAACTATTATGTCTCGCAAAAACAATCTTCCTGGGATTGCGATGTATGGCATAATAAGCATCTGGAATCAAAAATCTGGTGTTGACACTTACTAGGGACTCTTTTCTGTTTACATAACACACAAGTATTAATGTTTCCGGTTAATACAATTACAACATGGGATGCAAATAATTATCATAAACACAAAGATATAATAATAACCACTTTATTATTGCCTCTTGGGCATATCTCCAACAGTCTCCCACTTGCACTAGAGTCAATAATCTAGATTACATGATAAGGTACCTAACACCCATGGGTTATGGTGTAGGTCATGCTTGCTCCTAGGGAGAGCTTGAGTCAACAGATACACATTTAGATCAGTGTGTGCTTTGCAAATCTTTATGTCACCATCTTCGCATACTCGAATCACATGAAAATGTAGCTTGATATGCTTCGGCTTCTTGTGTGACCTTGGCTCTTGTGCATTGGCTATGGCACCCATGTTATCACAATAGATGGTCAATGGGTCCAATACACTAGGAACCACACCAAGCTCAGTAATGAACTTCTTCATCCATATTGCTTCCGACGAAGCCTCCGAAGCCGTTATGTATTCAGATTCAGTTGAAGATTTCGCCACCACGCTCTGCTTGGCACTCATCCAGCTTATTGTAGCACCATTAAATATAAACATGTACCCAGTGAACGGACCGTAGCGAACAAGAGGGGGGTGAATGGGCGCTACGCAATTTTTAGCCTTCTTCAATTTTTAGTGCAACGGAAGTAAAGGTGATAGCTTTGATGCTAGAGGTGCTCCTAGTATGATCCTAGGCTAGTGCAACAGGCAAAGGAACCAAGCAACAATAATAAAGGTGAGGAGCGGGACAACCGGAGGGCACGGAGATGAGGCGAGGATTTGTTTCCCGCAGTTCCTCCCACAAAAGGGAGTACGTCTGCGTTGACGAGGTGCTAGCCTAGAGGCTAGGCGGCCATACCACGAAGGAAGGCCTCACCTTCTTCCTCAAGAGAGCTCCACAAAGGGGCTCCCTTTCTCCACTAAGGCACCGGTCGCGGTGGTTCCTTCACAAGGTTGGGGCGAGCTCCACAACACTAGGAGGCTCCCAACACCCTATGGGGCTAGCACAACTCCAAGCTAGCCTCCATAGGAACACTTCATCCAAGATCCCACCATAGGAACCCTACCACCAAGATCCACTAAGGACTAGAATTGGTGAAATCTCTCTTGGTAGAACTATAGATCGGGGCCTCCTCCACCACTCCACAAAGTTTGGGCAAGATTGATTGGATGGTTGGGGAGATTGTGGCACCCCCGGGATCAGGGTTAGACAAATACCAGATCTTCGTCTGACATAAGCCTAACCTAGAGCTCGAAACTACGGTGAGAGAATCGGTAACACAACAGTGACTTACGACTCAAGAAGTAATACAAGCTCACCGAGCGAAGAACCAAAGCACATGCAGAGGTCACTGACCGACATACATCAATCAACGGAGGAAGTTGTGCTATTAGACATAGCAAGATAGCAAAAGGCCTAAGAGGCCAGAGCATAACGGCGATGTCCCGGCCCATAGATTCCAGGCTGCCACCTGGGAACCCCAAGCTACTCGTCGATGTCGACTAGAAACCACCATCTGTTGGAGCAACTTCGTCTGAAACAAAAGCATGCAAAGCTGAGTACTGGGACTCAGCAAGACTTAGTACAACCTTTTAGCAAAGCGGGTATGCGGGCTTTCTGTGGAGCTTCTTTTGCGTAAAGCCAGTTTTCCTTTGTAAGACAAGAGAGAGGAGAAGCTCGACTATACAGAATATTTAAAAGGGATAAGAGAGCGATATCTCTAGCTATACTGATCATCATATAATATCCACCAATCTTCATCATCTCGAACCACTATCCTCGGATCACCCCCTCAACACCCGGAGAAGGTATCCGTAAACACACATTGGTTGCCAAGTTTTACGATCAGGTTAAAGTTGTCTATGATCACAGAATCCATTCCTGTCGTCGTGAAGTGGACACGGCTTTTCAAAAAGATTTAACCCTGCAGGGGGTGCACAACTTTACCCACACGTGCCAACCGATTCTTAGTGCCAGTACATTAGCTCTCTTCCTTGGAAAGCCGGCAGAGAGTGGTTGACCACGACCTTTACCTTGCTGTCGCCGAGACCATGAGTCACGCGCTAAGGATTGTTCCGCCATAACGGGTCAAGTCCCGAAGTCGGTCCTTAACGATGTGAGGCGAGGTGGGTTTTCCCAGGGACTCTAACCCCAGCCACCACGGCCACGCTTACCTACCTGTATGCTACCCCCAGCAGAATGCAATGCATATGTCCAGGTAACGCGCAAACTATGTGACTCATGGAATCTACTAGGCAAGTTAGTGAGTCGAGAGGGTACCATAATAGGGCCTCGTGTGGTTGTACGCTCGGTCTTGGTTCAAGAGGCGAGAACTCGCATCCTAGGGTCGGCAGAAACGAAACAACCCACCACATCCCAATGTGGCCTTTCGTCTGAGCCTTTAATCATGTTTAACAATCATCTCTATACTTACCACGTCAACCTGTCATGCTAGTTTCATTTCATTGTAAGGCTCCAGTCCGAAGACCGGAGTAGTAGCGTAACAAACTAAGCATGGCTAAGCATAAAGAGATAAAGGCTCTAGCGTCGCACACATGCCAAACCTAGGTATGCTAGGAGCAGTGGATCATGGATTTGAGGCTACAAGGATGGAACATGCAATTGACAGGATAACTCTACCTATCGATAAAAGACAGTTGAATCGCATGCAATATGTAGGAACCAAAGATAAAAGCATTTGGAAATCATATATGAACCAGGCTAGGCTTGCCTTTGTCCCTGACAAACCGATATGGATCTTCGGAGATCCCATGCTTGAATTGTTCGTCGATGGACAATTATTGATCTGCGTCGTTGTCGATCTTCATCGTCTCGGCATTTGCTCTATCGATCGCGAAGAAGCAAATACTAGAAAGAGAGAAATAACAATCAACACATGGCATCGATGCAATGCGCATACAAATATGATGACATGACATGTTAATTAAGTGCTAGAGCTAACCCTAGGACATGATCATCAATTTAACTGGGTTTCGATGAACTAGGGTTAGTAGTCCCGGAACCTCAGAGGGTACAATTAGTTCTTCTAAATCAACTAGGGTTCAAAGTTGTTTAACAATGCATGATTTTGTAACCAAATTGTAGATCTCATTTTTCTGAAGATTTTGATATATTATACACATTTTTCTGAATTAAAAGGAATAAGTTATGAATTTTACAAATTTTATTCATTTAAAATAATTTCTGGGAATTCCTGGAATTAATAAAAACCTGACAGACTGGACCCACATGTCATGATTTTATTCATTTCCTAAATAATTACGAAAATAATAAAATCCTGACAAGGGGACCCACCTGTCAATATATTTCTATTTACAGAAAATACAGAAAACAAAAGAAAAGGAAAAGAAAAGCCACCTGGCAACCGGGTCCCACCGGGTCAACCGCCGGTGGTTGACCAGGGCGTCCTGGCGCCGGCGGTGAGCGGAGCGGGCGCTCCTGGCCACGCCTGGAAGCGCGACCAGGCGCGTTAGACGCGGGCGACCGAGGCGAGCAAGATGGTGGCGGCGCCGCTCGCGGATGGTCGCCGGAGCGACCACGGCGGCGATGGCCGGCGGCAGAGCTCACGGGCGCTCGTCGGCCGGGCGCTACAGAGGCGTAGAAAGAGAGCGGAGGGGCGCGTTAGCACCGTGAGCTCACCACGGACGCGAGGGGCTTGGTGGCGAGGCCGGAGGAGCTCGGTATCGCCGGCGAGAGGCGGTGGCCGGCGTCGGGGACGAAGCCCGATTGGCGCGATTCTGGGCGCGTCGGCTTGCGCTGGTTGGCGGGGAAGGACGAGGGCGTCACGGCGCTTCTCCTGGGCCGCTCGGACGAGCACGGGGAGGCGCGAGACGGCGGCACCGGCGAGGTCTGCGTCGGCTAGGGTTTCGGCCACGGGGCCAGAGAGGAGGAAAAAAGGGGGAGGCGAAGTTAGGGTTCTCCACGGCGGCGGCAGGGGTCCTTATAGGCGCTAGGGGCGGCGGGAGGCATCTGGCCGGCGCCTCGACGGCAGCGCGGGCGCCAGGCAGCTGCTGCGTGCGTGCAGGGAAGAAGACAAGGGGGAATTTTGCACAAACCCCCCTGTGTTTGGGGGTTTTCCTTGGAATTTTAAAAACAGGGCTAAAAACAATAGATTTTGTCATTTTGCAACCCTTTTGAAGTTAAAAAATAACTCTAGACTTCAAGTAAAATATTTAGTGGCCCTTCTAATTATATTTGAAGGTCCAACTATTTGGTTTGAAACATTTTGAGAGGATTTTAAACGGAGGGAAATTTGCACCCATTAGGGTTTCCACTTTATTTTAAAATGCAAATTTTTCTTAATGCATTTATATGATGCTTATGAATGCACAAACAATTCCTAAATAGGGTTTAGCAAAACAGGGATGTTACAACTCTACCCCCCTTACAAGAATCTCGTCCTCGAGATTCCTAAGGTAGGAAAAGAGAAGATAACAAGGACTACACGGGTCTTCAACGAACTTGTCGATACCACGATGATCTTCTTTGTTGAAGAAGTTGATCCACGACACCATGAAGAACTCTTCATTTGCTTTCTTCACCCTAAAGAAAAGAGGGAATAACTCTGGGCGGTGGATCTTTAATAGATCGAGTATCTCATGGTCAACTCATGGAAGGAGTTTCTAAGAACAACTCTTGAGCTAACAAACATGAAACACGTCAAGGTAACGGAGGAGACGATAGAAGTTTCAAATTTTGGTAGACAATTGCTCCACGCTTTACAAGAATACGAAGGACAAGGTAGCGAGGAGTTAGACTATCTTGGTTAGGCACTCTTAGAGAGGGTGACTCGTGGAAGCACAGATGATTATACAACGAAAGCAACTTTAGACTTCATAATCATAGTCACTCTTCGGCAAGGATATATGAAATGATGGTTGTCCACTCAAAAGGCTAGGGCCTAGATGACTGACGAATTCACACAACGTATGAATTGATTGGAACTTCAGGTACAAACCAAACGAAGGGGAGGAGCACTAGCTAGTGAGGTGACAAGGATCAGCGGGGAGTGAAATTTCTCCGACGAAGTTGTTGTCACCGGAGAAATGATTTTGAGGGATTGACCAAGAGACATTTAGCAACACTGCTTATGATGTTCTCCTTGATGTTATAGACACCAATATCAGGCTTCTGACTAGCCTTAAGTCATCAAGTGAAGGTCGGACTTTGTAATTGCAAGACATCATAAGGGCAACTCTTAGGATGAGTCACACAATATCCTCATGGAGAGTGGTTATTCTTGTTACTTCAAGAATCTTGGCATTAGGTCTTTCGACTAATTGTGTTAACCACGACATCAATCTTGCCGGATTTACAAAGAGATCCCAAAAATCCTTGAGAAACACTAACCATCATTGTCGCTTGAGATTCAGCTTAGGTTAGGTGTAAAGATATTTCAGACTTAGCATGTCCGAATGAAAATTTGCAACAGTTACCACAAAGGTAAAGTCGCTAGACTCTCAAGTTATAGACTACAATGTCAAGCTCCAAAGGATTGAGCTAGATTGCGTAACACATATGGATGCGACTGCCAAAGGCAATTGCGTGCATATGAATTTGCAATGTAACACAAGTGAGTCCTGATGGGGACATCAAAGAAGATTTTGAAGTTCTTAAGCTTCTTCTCTTTCTTGAACAAACTAGTCAGTGGCTTAGTGTGCATAGAGGAACGTTTCAAGAATGGAGGTAACCTTCCATTTTAAGAATACTTCGCACATGCATGACTGACTTGCGATGATTCCCGAGGAAACAAAAGGGAACTCGACTCAGATCCACGGCGACATCTTTCAGCGAATGCACGTGAACCAGAGAATGTCACTTCCAACATCCAGAACACATACTTCATGATGACACAAAGATGGTTCTCAAAAGTTTCAAATATTAGTGCCAACTGTTCAATATGAACCCCTTTAAAAATAGAGAAAATAAGGATGTCATCGATGGGCTCAACAACAAACTTATCAAGATAATCCAAGGAGGGACTCATATTCTATATGGACTCGACAGAAATATTGGTCAGACCAAAGGACATGAAGGTATACTCAGACGAGGCACCATGATTATAAACATGATCAAGATAGTCCTTGGAACTGAGTTTGATTTGACGATAGCCCAAACTCAAATCAAATATTAAGGAAGATAGAAGATCCATGGGGAGATACTATCTGACTTCAACACAAACAACACTAGACATCCCTTTATGAAGGAGCAAAGTTGGATAGAGCTTTTGCCTTTCAACTCTCCAAGTTGTTGTTCAATCTCAACCAACTATTCCAAGGGTATCCAACACGGTTTCTTGGAGAAAGGAGCAGTTCAAAGAACCAACTTACTCATGAACTCGACAACACGGTCATGTAACAACATGGTAATACTTCTAGAAAGACAACTAGAATTTCACGAACCACCGATATATTACTGAGTTCAAGAGGGGATCTTGCTTTACAAAGCAAACGATATGGTATTGAGAGCTTCGGCATAAACCTAACTCTTTGACCAAAGATGTGCGCCTGAACGAATGGACTTGACAACACAATCAAACTTCGCTTAGTAATTGGCGAACCAATCATGCTAAGAATGACACAAATGTCCTTGGATTTCGAAGCAATAAGAATTGCTAAGAATCTCGAATAGCCACATCAATAAGTACACCCCAACTTTCCCAAGCACGAACAGCTCAGAGGAAGGGTGGGTAAAGACGTGCAAGAGAATCACTTCATCAATAAGGTCATGATACACACCACGACCTCATGATATAAAAGAGGGTGATACTCTAAGGTAGAACATAACAGAAGCTAACGAGGCCTCTTAATCTGCGGATTACAACACTTTGACCAAGTCCTAGAAATGGACGAGGTACTGGAGTTTGTTTCTCCTGACATACCGAAGTGGAATGTCTTGACGAACCACTAGAGTAATATACACTGGAGAACACCAATGCACATCTACAACTTGGCTGCTAACTAGCAGACAAAGGTTGGAAAGCAACTAAAGAGGAGGAGCATGATTAGGATCAATAGTCCCGAGATGTAGATGCACAAGATAACACTTTTGTGAAACTCATGCTGAAAAAGGAGGAGTGGCAGAGTCACTGACATGCAGGTGAGACTCACAAAGAGCACTCTTGTCGTGATCCATTTGGTTCGATGAAAGAACCTCTGCAATAGCTAGTGGAAGGGAAAGATCTTTATTGCCGTAGTTCAACACAGCAATAACCACAAGCTTGAAGGCTAGCTTAATTTGAATTTAGCCATCCCGATGTAATGTTTGAACATTAACACCAGTGTTCAACGGCACGGTTTTGGGTTAAAGGCCAGCTTCATGTACTAAGATTCAGTAGAATCCAGCACAATCGGGGACCTTCGGTTCAAGTCCAAGGGTTAAAACCCGAGAAAGGAGTAACTACTAGATGAGTGACACGGAGGACACTGCGATTTAGTAATCACGATGTAGCATCTAGAAGCCATAACTAGCTTTCGAAGTACCCAAGAAAATAAAAAGGAGGCATACAAGGCGAAAGGAAACCTCGAAGCCTAGATTAGAATTTTGTGGAACCCACGAACTAGAAAGATCATGATGGAAGGAGATCTCTCTGTTGAAACAAAATAAAACAAAGAGGAAACACAGAACACACACGACTCTAGAGAGCTCTGCACTAGGTCAACTGGTTTAGAAACGACATGCCTTTGAGGCACCTAAGTTTGAAAGACTAGAAGAGATAGAAAAACTTTCAAATCAACACAAGGTAAGGCACCTTAGAATTAGAGCGATACCAGATAAGGAGTAAAAAGAAACCTAATCATATTTCGCAAATACTTTTAGATTTCAAATAGTTTTCACAAACACTAGACTCAACATCGACCAATAGAAAGGGCTTCCTACAGGCAGTCCTGCTCTGATACCAAAACTGTGGCACCCTCGGGATCAGGGTTAGACAAATACCAGATCTTCGTCTGACATAAGCCTAACCTAGAGCTCGAGAGACTACAGTGAGAGAATCGGTAACACAACAGTGACTCTACGACTCGAAGAAGTAATACAAGCTCATAACTGAGCGAAGAACCAAAGCATTACAAGCAGAGGTCACTGACCTGACATACATCAATCAACGGAAGCGAAGTTATGCTATTAGACATAGCAAGATAGCAAAAGGCCTAAGAGGCCAGAGCATAACGGCGACGTCCAGCCCAGATTCCAGGCTGCCACCTGGGAACCCCAAGCTACTCGTCGATGTCGACTAGAAACCACCATCTGTTGGAGCAATCGTCTGAAACAAAAGCATGCAAAGCTGAGTACAGGGACTCAGCAAGACTTAGTACAACCTTTTAGCAAAGCGGGTATGCGGGCTTTCTCTAGAGCTTCTTTTGCGTAAAGCCAGTTTTCCTTTGTAAGACAAGAGAGAGGAGAAGCTCGACTATACAGAATATTTAAAAGGGGATAAGAGAGCGATATCTCTAGCTATACTGATCATCATATAATATCCACCAATCTTCATCATCTCGAACCACTATCCTCGGATCACCCCCTCAACACCCGGAGAAGGTATCCGTAAACACACATTGGTTGCCAAGTTTTACGATCATGTTAAAGTTGTCTATGATCACAGAGAATCCATTCCCAAGTCGTCATAACCGTGGACACGGCTTTTCGAAAAGATTTCCCTGCAGGGGTGCACAACTTTACCCACACGTGCCAACCGATTCTTAGTGCCAGTACATTAGCTCTCTTCCTTGGAAAGCCGGCAGAGATGGTTGACCACGACCTTTACCTTGCTGTCGCGAGACCATGAGTCACGCGCTAAGGATTGTTCCGCCGTAACGGGTCAAGTCCCGAAGTCGGTCCTTAACGATGTGAGGCGAGGTGGGTTTCCCCAGGACTCTAACCCCAGCCACCACGGCCACGCTTACCTACCTGTATGTACCTTTTCCCCAAAGCAGAATGCAATGCATATGTCCAGATAACGCACAAACTATGTGACTCATGGAATCTACTAGGCAAGTTAGTGAGTCGAGAGGGTACCATAATAGGGCCTCGTGTGGTTGTACGCTCGGTCTTGGTTCAAGAGGCGAGAACTCGCATCCTAGGGTCGGCAGAAACGAAACAACCCACCACATCCCAATGTGGCCTTTCGTCTGAGCCTTTAATCATGTTTAACAATCATCTCTATACTTACACGTCAACCTGTCATGCTAGTTTCATTTCATTGTAAGGCTCCAGTCCGAAGACCGGAGTAGTAGCGTAACAAACTAAGCATGGCTAAGCATAAAGAGATAAAGGCTCTAGCGATGCACACATGCCAAACCTAGGTATGCTAGGAGCAGTGGATCATGGATTTGAGGCTACAAGGATGGAACATGCAATTGATAGGATAACTCTACCTATCGATAAAAGACAGTTGAATCGCATGCAATATGTAGGAACCAAAGATAAAAGCATTTGGAAATCATATATGAACCAGGCTAGGGCTTGCCTTTGTCCCTGACAAACCGATATGGATCTTCGGAGATCCCATGCTTGAATTGTTCGTCGATGGACAATTATTGATCTGCGTCGTTGTCGATCTTCATCGTCTCGGCATTTGCTCTATCGATCGCGAAGAAGCAAATACTAGAAAGAGAGAAATAACAATCAACACATGGCATCGATGCAATGCGCATACAAATATGATGACATGACATGTTAATTAAGTGCTAGAGCTAACCCTAGGACATGATCATCAATTTAACTGGGTTTCGATGAACTAGGGTTAGTAGTCCCGGAACCTCAGAGGGGTACAATTAATTCTTCTAAATCAACTAGGGGTCAAAGTTGTTTAACAATGCATGATTTTGTAACCAAATTGTAGATCTCATTTTTCTGAAGATTTTGATATATTATACACATTTTTCTGAATTAAAAGGAATAAGTTATGAATTTTACAAATTTTATTCATTTAAAATAATTTCTGGGAATTCCTGGAATTAATAAAAACCTGACAGACTGGACCCACATGTCATGATTTTATTCATTTCCTAAATAATTACGAAAATAATAAAATCCTGACAAGGGGACCCACCTGTCAATATATTTCTATTTACAGAAAATACAAAATAACAAAATAAAAAGAAAAGAAAAGAGGGCCGGGTCCCACCGGGTCAACCGCCGGTGGTTGACCACGGCGGCCGGCGCCGGCGGTGAGCGGAGCGGGCGCTCCTGGCCACGCCTGGAAGCGCGACCAGGCGCGTTAGACGCGGGCGACCGAGGCGAGCAAGATGGTGGCGGCGCCGCTCGCGGATGGTCCTTATAGGCGCTAGGGGGCGGCGGGAGGCATCCTGGCCACCGGCGCCATCGACGGCAGCGCGGGCGCCAGGCAGCTGCCTGCGTGCGTGCGGGGAAGAAGACAAGGGGGAATTTTGCACAAACCCCCCTGTGTTTGGGGGTTTTCCTTGGAATTTTAAAACAGGGCTGAAAACAGTAGTATTTTGCTATTTGGCAATCTTTTGGAGTTCTTTTAAAAAATAACTCTAGACTTCAAGTAAAATATTTAGTGGCCCTTCTAATTATATTTGAAGGTCCAACTATTTGGTTTGAAACATTTTGAGAGGATTTTAAACGGAGGGAAATTTGCACCCATTAGGGTTTCCACTTTATTTTAAAATGCAAATTTTTCTTAATGCATTTATATGATGCTTATGAATGCACAAACAATTCCTAAATAGGGTTTAGCAAAACAGGGATGTTACAGAGGTCCTCAAGGATTAAGCTCAGCAACAATGGAGGAGAGAGAGAGAGAGAAGAGATAAAAATGAGCTGGGGAAGAAGGGCCCTTTATATAGGGCCCCCCGGAATCCAACCGTTATGTGTAGTTTCCGCCTAAGCGGTACTACCGCTTTGGTAAGCGGTAGTACCGCTCTGGGTTCGAAATCCCCAGAGAACTTATCCACGTGGACACACAGCGGTAGTACCACTGCGAGCGCGAGGTACCGCAATGGCCTACGGGAGTTCGGACCCCAAGCGGTACTAAAGCGGTACCATGGCGGTAGTGCGTTATGTTACGTGTTCGGGCGGTACCGCTCTCAAGCGGTACTACCGCACAAGGTACCGTAGAGGTACCTTAGCTTTTTCTGTGGGACTTTCTCAGTGCAATGCCCCAGAGCGGTACCATTGAGCGGTACCAGTAGGGTAGCGGTACTACCGCTCCTGGTACCGTAGGCCAGAAATGTTTTCCTCTTTCCTCTCCAACCATGTCACCTCGCGATACACACACAAAACCAGAAAACCTATAAGCTACGCTTCAGTCCTCCGATCATGAAGTGTTCAGCGAGGTCACCGTTCACTTGCAAATCTATCAAAGACAATCTGTGTACACGGTGAGATTCATTCAAGTGTTGTTATCAAACACACAAAACATGGAGTGTAGACTTTGCTCTTTCAATCTCCCCCTTTTTGGTGTTTGAAGACAACACAAGAATTGGCAATAGCATAAGATATTATGATGAGGTTCTTAGATTTGCAAAAGCTAGACGGAGATCCCCCTAGACGTGTGCATAACTAGAATATGCATTTGAATACATATACACACATCCTAGAGGCATAACTCCCCCTAGATTTTACAAACCATGCACATGTGCAACTAGGATACTTGACATGTTCATATAGCATATGCACACTATGGAGGCAACACAGGATCATGCAAAGAGCTTTAGGTGAAGTTGTCATACCTTTGACTTGAGAATACCCAAACTCACAAAGGAGCCTCCATAGAATAGATGTAGCCAACACGTCCCCATGCACAAAACCCATCCTAGTAGATAACTTCTCCCCCTTTGGCATCGGAACACCAAAAAGGAGAATAAGCATACCAACAAGGATGGTAAGGAAATACACAACCAAGCTTGCAAAAACCAAGAAGGAAAAACAAAGCTTGGGTGTGCCTCCCACAAAGAACATGGAGAAAAGAACCAAAGATAAAAGAAGAAAAACAAAAGAAGGTCAAATGGAAACAAGAAGAACCAAAAAATCCTCAAAGAGGAGGTTGGTGGCCGAAGCCACCGTGTAAGAGTATAGTAGTGTGAGGTCGCGTAGATGTATCTAGGACTCACGGCTATAACTCAACATGAAGGTCATTAGTCACTTATTTGACAAATAGCATATGTTTTGGATTTCTTTATGCATTATGGGGGGAGGGATAGCTCAATAAGTTTAAACCGCACTCCCCCTATGATCATGCGTGCTTTTCTTCTAGACATATAGCTAAAGAGTGGTATGTGCGCACGACGGTCAAGCGAAGTTCGACGTATCAATGATATTTAGCTCATGCCTCAACTCAATGAACCGCTTCTCATCCAAGGGCTTCGTGAAGATGTCCGCCAATTGGTCCTTGGTGCCAAAAGATGATAGAACAATATCTCCGCGAGCAATGTGATCCCAAATGAAGTGGTTCCTTATCTCAATGTGCTTCGTCTTGCCATGGAGAACCGGATTGTAGGCGATCTTGATGGCGCTCTCATTGTCGCATAAGAGAGGAACCTTGCTATACTCTAGTCCATAGTCCCGCAAGGTTTGCCTCATCCATAAGATTTGAGCACAACTACTCGCCGCGGCAACATACTCGGTTTCCGCGGTAGAGACGGAGACACAATTTTGCTTCTTCGAGGACCAACACACCAAGGATCTTCCAAGAATGTGACAAGCTCCGGATGTAGACTTCCTATCAACCTTATCTCCCGCCCAATCGGAATCGGTGAATCCAACTAAAGAGAAGTCCGTGTCCCTTGGGTACCATAGTCCGAAATTTGGGGTATCAACTAAATATCGAAAGATCCTCTTTACCGCCATGATATGGCTTTCCTTCGGAATTGCTTGAAATCTTTCACACATACCAACACTTAACATTATGTCCGGACGAGAAGCACAAAGGTAAAGAAGCGAACCTATCATCGAACGGTAGAGCTTGGGGTCCACCGCCTTGCCGGTCTCGTCAAGAGAGAGTTGACACTTTAGGTGAATAGGAGTTCCTATCCCGTTGGGCCCCTTCATATCGAAGCGCTTGAGCATGTCTTGAAGATACTTGGTGTGTTGGTCCTCGAAGAAGCAAAATTGTGTCTCCGTCTCTACCTCGGAAGCCGAGTATGTTGCCGCGGCGAGTAGTTGTGCTCAAATCTTATGGATGAGGCAAACCTTGCGGGACTATGGAATAGAGTATAGCAAGGTTCCTCTCTTATGCGACAATGAGAGCGCCATCAAGATCGCCTACAATCCAATTCTCCATGGCAAAACGAAGCACATTGAGATAAGGAACCACTTCATTCGGGATCACATTGCTCGCGGAGATATTGTTCTACCCTTCATTGGCACCAAGGAACAATTGGCGGACATCTTCACGAAGCCCTTGGATGAGAAGCGGTTCATTGAGTTGAGGCACGAGCTAAATATCATTGATCCGTCGAACTTCGCTTGACCGTCGTGCGCACATACCACTCTTTAGCTATATGTCTAGATGAAAAGCACGCATGAACATAGGGGGAGTGCGGTTTAAACTTATTGAGCTATCCCTCCCCCCATAATGCATAAAGAAATCCAAAACATATGCTATTTGTCAAATAAGTGACTAATGAGCTTCATGTTGAGTTATAGCCGTGAGTCCTAGATACATCTACGCAACCTCACACTACTATACTCTTACACGGTGGCTTCGGCCACCAACCTCCTCTTTGAGGAGTTTTTGGTTCTTCTTGTTTTGTTCCGGATGATGATGTCGTGTTCATCTTGCTTGTTCTTGAAGACCCATTTGGTTCCGATAACATTGCGGCAATGATCGGGTTGCTTCATGAGAGTCCACACAACATTCCTCTTGAAGTTGTTGAGTTCCTCTTACATTGCAATCAACTAATCAGGATCTCCAAGAGCATCGTTGACCTTGAGAGGTTCCACCATAGAGACAAAGGTGTGGTGCTCACAAAAGTTTGCTAGTTGCCTCCGAGTAGTGACCTTGCTCTTTAGATCTCCAATGACATTGTGTAAAGAGTGAGACTTGAGGTGCAAATGTCTTGAAGTACGATCTTCACGGCGAGTATCGGTCATAGGAATAGGTTCTTGTGAATCATCTTGTCCTTCATCATGGTTTAGATCCTTGCCTTGACCTTCATTCTTGTTGTATGGGGCATCATCATCATCATGAGCACCAGATGACTCGGGGTTATTGGGAATGGGAGTGTCCATAGAGATTGTCCCAGAGCCATTCGGTGAAGAACTTGAGGCTTGACCTTGGTCGTTTGGTGTCGGTTGTTGTGGTAGTTGAGCTTGCGGTAGTTGTTGATGTTGAACTTGAGGTTGTAGAGGTAGGCTTGCACTTGATTGCTGTTGTTGTTGTTGTTGATGTTGGACTTGAGGTTGTTGTAGAGGTTGGCTTGCACTTGTTTGATCAATGGAAGAATCTTGGCCTTGTGGTGTAGATGGCTCCACTTGGGTGGAACTTGGTCCTTCCCCGGTACTCGTAGAAGGTGACTCTTGAGGTCGGCGAAAGCCAACACCCATCCTTCCTACGGCATCTGGGGGAATTGCATCTTCTTTTCAAGGAGGCAATTTCTCCCTCGTGGTCACAACAAGTAACCTTCTCTTTGCTCATGCGGAAGCACTCCATCAAGGACTCTTCTTGCATGTCATTCAAACTTAGTAGATTGGCCTTGGTCTTCTCAAGAGTGGAAATTTCCTCTTCATGATTGCAACATGAAGTCTTCTCCTTGCACAAGCGGTAATACTCATCCAAGGCTTCTTGCAAATTTTGCTCCTCCTCGAGTGCTTGATTGAGAGAGGGAATCCCATTTTCCGCCTCCCTCTCAAGCCTCTCCTTCTCTTCTATGAGGTCTTGAGCCGCACCAAGTTGGGCCAAGAGGGCCCCAACATGGATCTTGGTATCCCCTTGCATGTTAGTGAGAAAAGCATCCAAACCCACAATCTCACGCTTAATGGTGAGACTAGTGGCATCATCAATAGATATAGCATTAGAGGGAGATGTGAGTTTGGAAGAAGATTCTACCTTCGAAGATACCTTTGCCATGAGGCAACGAGAGTTTTTGGTGACGTGGTTCTCATTAGGAGAGTCAAAGAGGGAGATGGAGGGAGTGGAAATGGCGATGGCGGCCACTCCCTCTTCTTCCTTGCTTGAGCTCTTGTCTTCATGCTCCTCACCATCATTGGAGGAATACTCTTCACGGATGATAAAGGCTCTTGGCTTCTTGGTGAAGGAGACCTTGGCATCACCGGGCTTGGAGGAGAACTTGGAGAATCCTTTGGAGAGGGACTTGAACTTGTCCTTGCGGACGAGCCTTCCACCATTATGTTCTCTTCTCTCATAGATACAATCCGCAACGAAGTGACTTTTGTCGCCGCGATTGTAGCATGTTCTCCCCCTTTGCCCCTCCCTTGGGCTCTTGGGGAAGTTTCTTGGAGACTCACGAGGCGAGTATCTTCTTGGCCTTGAGCTTCGTGTCTTGTTCCCATCCCAAAAACTCTTTGCGGCGAGAGTCATGTGCTCATGGTAGTTTGTCTTGAGATCATCCGGACTCCACTCCATGGGATCCTCATTGCTCTCACTAGCTTCACGCTCCCTTATCTTCAATGCGAGGTTGGGCTTGCGAGTGTTGTGAGCCCTAGCAACAAGGTCCTCTGCATTCTTCTTGGAGATGTCCAAAGCGATGACTTCACTAACGACTTCATCGGAAGTCATAGCGCGGAAGGAAGCGTTTTGGCGGATGGCCATCAACTTCACTTCCTCATATAGGAGGAGAGCGTTGTAGAACTTTCTTTTGATCCAATGGTCATCCACAAACGTTGCTTGATGGCGCGTGATGCACACGTCCGTTGGGAACCCCAAGAGGAAGGTGTGATGCGCACAGCAGTAAGTTTTCCCTCAGAAAGAAACCAAGGTTATCAAACCAGTAGGAGATGAAGGCCACGTGAAGGTTGTTGGTGGAGGAGTGTAGTGCGGCGCAACACCAGGGATTCCGGCGCCAACGTGGAACCTGCTGATACGTCTCAAACGTATCGATAATTTCTTATGTTCCATGCTACTTTATTGATGATATCTACATGTTTTATACACATTACATGTCGTATTTGTGCATTTTTGGAACTAACCTATTAACAAGATGCCGAAGTGCCGTTCCTGTTCTGTTTTTGGTTTCAGAAATCCTAGTAACGAAATATTCTCGGAATTGGACGAAATCAACGCCCAGGTTCCTATTTTGCCGGAAGCATCCAGAACACCCGAGAGTCACCGGAGGGGGCCACACGGGCCCAGATGATAGGCGGCGCGGCCCCAGGCCCCCGCGCCGCCTTATGGTGTCGTCGCCCCTTCGACCTTCTGACGCCGCCTCTTCGCCTATAAAAAGGTCCCAGACCTAAAACCTCGATACGAAAAAACCACGGTACGAGAAACCTTCCAGAGCCGCCGCCATCGCGAAGCCAAGATCTGGGGGGGAGTCTCTGTTCCGGCACGCCGCCGGGACGGGAAGTGCCCCCGGAAGGCTCCTCCATCGACACCACCGCCATCTTCATCAACGCTGCTGTCTCCCATGAGGAGGGAGTAGTTCTCCATCGAGGCTCGGGGCTGTACCGGTAGCTATGTGGTTCATCTCTCTCCTATGTAGTTCAATACAATAATCTCATGAGCTGCCTTACATGATTGAGATTCATATGATGATGCTTGTAATCTAGATGTCATTATGCTAGTCAAGTGAATTTTACTTATGTGATCTCCGGAGACTCCTTGTCCCACGTGTGTAAAGGTGATGTGTGCACCGTGTGGGTCTCTTAGGCTATATTTCACGAATACTTATTCACTGTTATGAATGGCGTAGTGAAGTGTTTATTTATATCTCTTTATGATTGCAATGTGTTTTGTATCACAATTTATCTATGTGCTACTCTAGTGATGTTATTAAAGTATTTTATTCCTCCTGCACGATGTAATGGTGACAGTGTGTGCATCCGTGTTAGTACTTGGCGTAGGCTATGATTATGATCTCTTGTAGATTATGAAGTTAACTATTGCTATGATGGTATTGATGTGATCTATTCCTCCTACATGGTATGAAGGTGACAGTGTGCATCTATGTTAGTACTTGGTTTAGTCTTGTCGATCTTTCATGCACTCTAAGGTTATTTAAATATGAACATTTAATTGTGGAGCTTGTTAACTCCGGCATTGAGGGTTCGTGTAATCCTACGCAATGGTGTTCATCATCCAACAAGAGAGTGTAGAGTATGCATTTATCTATTCTGTTATGTGATCAAAGTTGAGAGTGTCCACTAGTGAAAGTCTAATCCCTAGGCCTTGTTCCTAAATACTGCTATCGCTGCTTCTTTATTGTTCTATTGCATGTTTACTTCCTGCAATATTACTACCATCAAGCACTGCAGCAAGCACTTTTCGGCGTCGTACTACTGCTCATATTTATTCATACCACTTGTATTTCACTATCTCTTCGCCGAACTAGTGCACCTATTAGGTGTGTTGGGGACACAAGAGACTTCTTGCTTTGTGGTTGCAGGGTTGCATGAGAGGGATATCTTTGACCTCTTCCTCCTTGAGTTCGATAAACCTTGGGTGATCCACTTAAGGGAAACTTTTGCTGTTCTACAAACCTCTGCTCTTGGGCCCAACACTGCTCTACAAGAATAGAAGCACCCGTAGACATCAAGCTATTTTTGGCGCCGTTGCCGGGGGAAAGGTAAAAGGTACTCACACTCCGGATCTCGGCTACTAAGCTATTTTCCGGCGCCGTTGTAAGTACTCGAAGCTATTTCCTTTAGACTCTGCAATTGCGACATTTGGTTTCTTGTTTACACTAGTTAGGCATAATGGAAAACAACAAAAATATGAGAGATCTTTATGAACTTTATCTTGAATTAGGACATGATGTGTTTGAAGAGAGAATTAAAAAACCCATGGAACTTTATATGCAAACTAATGGGAACGTTATTAATATGAATGCTTTGAACACTATTGTTGCTAATGCTATGGAAAATTCTAAGCTTGGGGAAGCTGGCTCTGATGAGCATGATATTTTTAGTCCCCCAAGCATTGAGGAGAAAACTTACTTTGATGATACTATGCCTCCTATATTTGATGATGAGAACAATAATGATAGCTACTTTGTTGAATTTGCTCCCACTACATCTAATAAAATTGATTATGCTCATGTGGAGAGTAATGATACTTTTATGCATGCTTTATGTGATACTTATATTGTTGAGTTTGTTCATGATGCCTCTGAAAGTTATTATGAGAGAGGAAAATATGGTTGTAGAAATTTTCATGTTACTAAAACACCTCTCTATGTGCTGAAATTTTTGAAGCTACACTTGTTTTATCTTCCTATGCTTGTTACTTTGCTCTTCATGAACTTGCTTATTTACAAGATTCCTATGCATAGGAAGCATGTTAGACTTAAATGTGTTTTGAATTTGCTTCTTGATGCTCTCTTTTGCTTCAACTACTATTTCTTGAGAGTGCATCATTGAAATTACTGAGCCCATCTTAATGGCTATAAAGAAAGAACTTCTTGGGAGATAACCCATGTGTTTTTTTACTACAGTACTTTGTTTTATATTTGTCTTGGAAGTTGTTTACTACTGTAGCAACCTCTCCTTATCATGTTTTTGTGCCAAGTAAAGTCTCTATAGTAAAGTTGATGCTAGATTTGGATTGCTGCGCAGAAACAGCATTGCTGTCTGTCACGAATCTGGGCCTAATTCTCTGTAGGTAACTCAGAAAATTATGCCAATTTACGTGAGTGATCCTCAGATATGTACGCAACTTTCATTAGTTTTGAGTTTTTCCATTTGAGCAAGTCTGGTGCCATTTTAAAATTCATCTTTCCGGACTGTTCTGTTTTTGACAGATTCTGCCTTTTATTTCGCATTGCCGTTTTTGCTATGTTGGATGAATTTCTTTGATCCATTAATGTCCAGTAGCTTTGTGCAATGTCCAGAAGTGTTAAGAATGATTGTGTCACCTCTGAACATGTGAATTTTAATTGTGCACTAACCCTCTAATGAGTTTGCTTGAAGTTTGGTGTGGCAGAAGTTTTCAAGGGTCAATAGAAGAGGGTGATATAATGTGATCGAGAAGAGTGAAAGGTCTAAGCTTGGGGATGCCCCCGTGGTTCATCCCTGCATATTTCAACAAGACTCAAGCATCTAAGCTTGGGGATGCCCAAGGTATCCCCTTCTTCATCGACAAATTTATCAGGTTCCTCCCTTGAAACTATATTTTTATTCGGTCACATCTTATGTACTTTACTTGGAGCGTCTGTTTGTTTTTGTTTTTGCTTTTGTTTGAATAAGTTCATCCTTGTTTGGGAGAGAGACACGCTCCGCTGGTTCGTATGAACACATGTGTTCTTAGCTCATAATATTCATGGCGAAGTTTCCTCTTCGTTAAATTGTTATATGGTTGGAATTGGAAAATGCTACATGTAGTAATTGATAAAATGTCTTGGATAATGTGATACTTGGCAATTGTTGTGCTCATGTTTAAGCTCTTGCATCATATACTTTGCACCCATTAATGAAGAAATACATAGAGCTTGCAAAAATTTGGTTTGCATATTTGGTCTCTCTAAGGTCTAGATAATTTCTAGTATTGAGTTTTGAACAACAAGGAAGACGGTATAGAGTCTTATAATGTTTACAATATGTCTTTTATGTGAGTTTTGCTGCACCGGTTCATCCTTGTGTTTGTTTCAAATAAACCTTGCTAGTCTAAACCTTGTATCGAGAGGGAATACTTCTCATGCATCCAAAATCCTTGAGCCAACCACTATGCCAATTGTGTCCACCATACCTACCTACTACATGGTATTTCTCCGCCATTCCAAAGTAAATTGCTTGAGTGCTACCTTTAAACAATTCAAAATTTATCACCTCTTATTTGTGTACATGTTTTATAGCTCATGAGGAAGTACGTGGTGTTTTATCTTTTGATCTTGTCATTTACTTCGGACAGACTTTCACAATGGACTAGTGGCTTCATCCGCTTATCCAATAACTTTGCATAAAGAGCTGGCAATGAGGTTCCCAGCCTCAATTAATTAACTTCATTAATAATTCTCTTCACATGTTTTGCTCTGATTCATCGTAAGCAACTTAATTTTGCAAATAGACACTCCTCCATGGTATGTGAAAGGTTGGAAGGCACCCGAGGATTCGGTTAGCCATGGCTTGAGAAAGCAAAGGTTGGGAGGAGTGTCATCTAAATAAAACTAAAACAAAAAGGCACTCCTTCATGGTATGAGATTGTTGGCAGGCACCCGAAGGATTCGGTTAGCCATGGTTTGTGAAAGCAAGGTTGGAAGGAGTGCCACCCAAAAATAAATACACTAAAATACATGTGTAAACAAAAGAGAAGAGGGATGATCTACCACGGTGGTAGAAATAACGTCCTTCATGGGAGCCGCTCTTGAAAGTCTGGTTGATAAGGTAGTTAGAGTACCCATTACCATTCGTTGACAACAACAAACACCTCTCAAAACTTTACTTTTATACTCTCTTGATGTTTTTAAAACCAAAGCTCTAGCACAAATATAGCAATCGATGCTTTCCTCTTTGAAGGACCTTCCTTTTACTTTTATGTTGAGTCAGTTCGCCTATCTCTCTCCACCTCAAGAAACAAACACTTGTGTGAATTGTGCATTGATTCCTACATACTTGCATATTGCACTTGTTATATTACTCTATGTTGACAATTATCCATGAGATATACATGTTATAAGTTGAAAGCAACCGCTGAAACTTAATCTTCCTTTGTGTTGCTTCAATACCTCTACTTTGAATTATTGCTTTATGAGTTAACTCTTATGCAAGACTTATTGATGCTTGTCTTGAAGTACTATTCATGAAAAGTCTTTGCTTTATGATTCATTTGTTTACTCATGTCATTACCATTGTTTTGATCGCTGCATTCATTACATATGTTTACAATATGATCAAGGTTATGATGGCATGTCACTTAAGAAATTATCTTTGTTATCGTTTTACTGCTCGGGACGAGCAGAACTAAGGGGATGCTGATACGTCTCCAACGTATCGATAATTTCTTATGTTCCATGCTACTTTATTGATGATATCTACATGTTTTATACACATTACATGTCGTATTTGTGCATTTTCTGGAACTAACCTATTAACAAGATGCCGAAGTGCCAGTTCCTGTTTTCTGCTGTTTTTGGTTTCAGAAATCCTAGTAACGAAATATTCTCGGAATTGGACGAAATCAACGCCCGGGTTCCTATTTTGCCCGGAAGCATCCAGAACACCCGAGAGTCGCGGGGCCACACAGGCCCCGGATGAGGCCGGCGCGGCCCAGGCCCTGGCCGCGCGCCTTATGGTGTCGTCGCCCCTTCGACCTTCGACGCCGCCTCTTCGCCTATAAAAGGTCCCAGACCTAAAACCTCGATACGAAAAAACCACGGTACAGAAACCTTCCGAGCCGCCGCCATCGCGAAGCCAAGATCTGGGGGACAGGAGTCTGTTCGGCACGCCGCCGGGACGGGGAAGTGCCCCGGAAGGCTCCTCCATCGACACCACCGCCATCTTCATCAACGCTGCTGTCTCCCATGAGGAGGGAGTAGTTCTCCATCGAGGCTCGGGGCTGTACCGGTAGCTATGTGGTTCATCTCTCTCCTATGTAGTTCAATACAATAATCTCATGAGCTGCCTTACATGATTGAGATTCATATGATGATGCTTGTAATCTAGATATCATTATGCTAGTCAAGTGAATTTTACTTATGTGATCTCCGGAGACTCCTTGTCCCACGTGTGTAAAGGTGACAGTGTGTGCACCGTGTGGGTCTCTTAGGCTATATTTCACAGAATACTTATTCACTGTTATGAATGGCGTAGTGAAGTGCTTATTTATATCTCTTTATGATTGCAATGTGTTTTGTATCACAATTTATCTATGTGCTACTCTAGTGATGTTATTAAAGTAGTTTATTCCTCCGCACGGTGTAATGGTGACAGTGTGTGCATCCGTGTTAGTACTTGGCGTAGGCTATGATTATGATCTCTTGTAGATTATGAAGTTAACTATTGCTATGATGGTATTGATGTGATCTATTCCTCCTACATGGTATGAAGGTGACAGTGTGCATCTATGTTAGTACTTGGTTTAGTCTTGTCGATCTTTCATGCACTCTAAGGTTATTTAAATATGAACATTTAATTGTGGAGCTTGTTAACTCCGGCATTGAGGGTTCGTGTAATCCTACGCAATGGTGTTCATCATCCAACAAGAGAGTGTAGAGTATGCATTTATCTATTCTTTTATGTGATCAAAGTTGAGAGTGTCCACTAGTGAGTCTAATCCCTAGGCCTTGTTCCTAAATATTGCTATCGCTGCTTTTTATGTTCTCTGCATGTTTACTTCCTGCAATATTACTACCATCAACTGCACGCCAGCAAGCACTTTTCTGGCGCCGTACTACTGCTCATATTCATTCATACCACTTGTATTTCACTATCTCTTCGCCGAACTAGTGCACCTATTAGGTGTGTTGGGGACACAAGAGACTTCTTGCTTTGTGGTTGCAGGGTTGCATGAGAGGGATATCTTTGACCTCTTCGTCCCTGAGTTCGATAAACCTTGGGTGATCCACTTAAGGAAACTTGCTGCTGTTCTACAAACCCTGCTCTTGGAGGCCCAACACTGTCTACAAGAATAGAAGCACCCGTAGACAACCACGCACAACACAATCACAATACTTTGCCCCAACTTAACTGAGGTTGTCAATCTCACCCGCCTGCTGTAAACAAAGGATTAAACGTATGGTGTGGAGAATGATGTTTTTTGCGAAGAACAACAGAGAGGAGATTGCAGTAGATTGTATTTCAGATGTAAAAGAATGGACCGGGGTCCACAGTTCACTAGTGGTGTCTCTCCAATAAGATAAATAGCATGTTGGGTGAACAAATTACAGTTGGGCAATTGACAAATAGAGAGGGCATAACATATCATGATGACTACTATGAGATTTACTTAGGGCATTACGACAAAGAACATAGACCGCTATCCAGCATGCATCTATGCCTAAAAAGTCCACCTTCGGGTTAGCATCCGCACCCCTTCCAGTATTAAGTTGCAAACAATAGACAATTGCATTAAGTATTGTGCGTAATGTAATCAACACAAATATCCTTAGACAAAGCATCGATGTTTTATCCCTAGTGGCAACAGCACATCCACAACCTTAGAACTTTTGTCACTGTCCCAGATTCAATGGAGGCATGAACCCACTATCGAGCATAAATACTCCCTCTTGGAGTTACAAGTATCAACTTGGCAGAGCCTCTACTAGCAACGGAGAGCATGCAAGAACATAAACAACACATATATGATAGATCGATTAATCAACTTGACATAGTATTCCATATTCATCGGATCCCAACAAACACAACATGTAGCATTACAAATAGATGATCCTGATCATGATAGGCAGCTCACAAGATCTAAACATGATAGCACAAGAGGAGAAGACAACCATCTAGCTACTGCTATGGACCCATAGTCCAAAGATGAACTACTCGCGCATCAATCCGGAGGCGGGCATGATGATGTAGAGTCCTCCGGTGATGATTCCCTCTCGGCGGGTGCCGGAGGCGATCTCCTGAATCCCCGAGATGGGATTGGCGGCGGCGTCACGGTTTTCTCGTATCGTGGCTCTCGGTGATAGGGTTTCGCGACGGAGAGAATATATAGGCGAAGGGGCAGAGTCGGGGACGCTCGAGGGGCCCACCCCATAGGGCGGCGCGGCCAGGGGTGGGGCCGCGCCCCCCTAGGGTGTGGCCGCCTCGTCGCCCCTCTTCGTCTCCTCTTCGGACTTCTGGAAGGCTCCGCGCAAAATAAGACCGTGGGCTTTTGTTTCGTCTAATTCCGAGAATATTCCTGTGTAGGATTTCTGGAACCAAAAACAGCAGAAAACAGGAACTGGCGCTTCGGCATCTTGTTAATAGGTTGGTGCCGGAAAATGCATAAAAATGATGTAAAGTGTATATAAAACATGTGAGTATTGTCATATAACTAGCATGGAACATAAGAAATTATAGATACGTTTGAGACGTATCATTGCTCCAAGATCTTGCATTTGTACGGCAAGAGCGATGAGACGACGGTACATTTCTTCCTGAGACTCTCCCTCATTCATGACGAAGTTGTCGGCCATGTTGTTCACTTCATCGAAGCGAGAGCTTTGAATGCTCTCATTTCTGAGGAAGAGCTTGTCGAGTTTATCCCATGCTTCCTTGGCGGTCTTGAGAGAGCGGATATGGGCGCGATCCTTGGGCGTGACGGCCATGTGAATCATGTTGATGGCGGTAGCGTTGAGTTGGTCATCCAACACTTCTCTTCTAGTCAAGTGCTTCGGGTCTCGTGGTGAATATCCCTCCTCGATGATGCGCCTAAGCTCGATGGACGCGCTGCGCACATGAGATCGCATCAAAAATTGCCAATTTTCAAAGCTATTGGATTCATGTAACAGTGGTGAACCATGAGATAAAATATGAGGCATGGGTATTGGGACATTTATGGTGTAATCACTTGGTGGAGGCACCGCATGATTACCTCCTAATTGTCCAGCAACCGGTGTTTCATCCTTCCCTTTTGTAGAAGTGCTGGCTTCCCCAAGCTTTTCCTCTTGTTGATTTTTTGTCGATTGAGCGACAAAATCAATAAGAGGAGATGAAGTAACTTTGGGTGGGGGAACCTCGGCACTTGCCTTAGGATCTATGGTGGGGGTTGGTTTTGGAGCTACCAACTCCATCATCATAGCCTTCATTTGGTTAACGATGGATGACTCCAATTTCTTAAGGTCATCCAACGTAGCCGTTGTGCTATCGACGGTAGATGGTGGAGGTGGTAGCTCACCGGAAAGGGACCCATTTTCAACCACCTCTTGTTCGGCCATTTCTTAGGCGGTAAATCCCGAGCAAGAAACCTTGCTCTGATACCAATTGAACGGGCCGTAGCGAACAAGAGGGGGGGTGAATGGGCGCTACGCAATTTTTAGCCTTTTTCATTTTTTAGTGCAACGGAAGTAAAGGTGATAGCTTTGATGCTAGAGGTGATCCTAGTATGATCCTAGGCTAGTGCAACAAGCAAAGGAACCAAGCAACAATAATAAAGTTGAGGAGCGGGACAACCGGAGGGCGCGGAGACGAGGCGAGGATTTGTTTCCCGCAGTTCCTCCCACAAAAGGGAGTACGTCTGCGTTGAGGAGGTGCTAGCCTCACACAAGAGGCTAGGCGGCCACACCACGAAGGAAGGCCTCACCTTCTTCCTCAAGAGAGCTCCACAAAGGGGCTCCCTTTTCTCCACTAAGGCACCGGTCGAGGCGGTGGTTCCTTCACAAGGTTGGGGCGAGCTCCACAACACTAGGAGGCTCCCAACACCCTATGGGGCTAGCACAACTCCAAGCTAGCCTCCATAGGAGCACTTCATCCAAGATCCCACCATAGGAACCCTACCACCAAGATCCACTAAGGACTAGCACGAATTGGTGAATCTCTCTTGGTAGAACTATAGATCGGGGCCTCCTCCACCACTCCACAAAGTTTGGGCAAGATTGGTTGGATGGTTGGGGAGATCCTCACGGATTAAGCTCAGCAACAATGGAGGAGAGAGAGAGAAGAGATAAAAACGAGCTGGGGAAGAAGGGCCCTTTATATAGCCCCCCCCCCTGAAATCCAACCGTTATGTGCAGTTTCCACCTAAGCGGTACTACCGCTTTGGTAGTACCGCTCGGGTTATCCCCACAGAACATCCACGTGGACACACGGTAGTACCGCTCGCGGTACAGCTTGAGGTACCGCAATGGCCTGGGAGTTTACTGGACCCCAAGCGGTACCTAAGCGGTACCACGGCGGTAGTGTCGCAACTTATGTTACGGTACCTAAGCGATGCGGCGGTACTACCGCTCTCCGGTGCTACCGCACAAGGTGTAGGTGCGTAACTTGTCTGTGGGACTTTCTCGGTGCAATGCCCCGGAGCGGTGCCGTTAGCGTTACCAGTAGGGTAGCGGTACTACCGCTCCTGGTACCGTAGTACCGGGCTGCTTTTTCCTATTTCCTCTCCAACCATGTCACCTCGCGATACACACACACAAAACCAGAAAACCTATAAGCTACGCTTCAGTCCTCCGATCATGACGTGTTCAGCGAGGTCACCGTGCACTTGAAAATCTATCAAAGACAATCTTTGTACACGGTGAGATTCATTCAAGTGTTGTTATCAAACACACAAAACATGGAGTATAGACTTTGCTCTTTCACCCAGATTGAGACTTAGAGTCATCTGGATCAGTGTTCCAACTAGCATCGGTGTAACTGGTTACAGCGAGCTCTTGGTCACCTCCATAACAAAGAAACATATCCTTAGTCCTTTTCAAGTACTTTTGGATATTCTTGACCGTTGTCCAGTGTTCCATTCCTGGATCACTCTGATATCTGTTGGTCAAACTAACAGCATGTGCGATATCCGGTCTAGTACACAGCATGGCATACATGATAGAGCCTACTGCCGAGGCATAGGGGATCTTGTTCATCCTCTCTCTTTCTTCTGTCGTAGCCGGACCTTGAGTTTTAGTCAAGACCTTACCTGGCAACATGGGCAAGAACCCTTTCTTGCTTTCACTCATTCTAAACTTCTTTAGAATCTTGTCCAGGTACGTACTCTGTGAAAGCGCTATTAAGCGTCTTGATCTATCTCTATAAATCTTGATGCCTAAAATATATGCTGCTTCTCCAAGGTCTTTCATTGAAAAACACATTCAAATAACCTTTAACACTGCTTAGAAGTTCTACATCATTCCCAATCAACAATATGTCATCTACATATAATATCAGGAATGCTACAGAGCTCCCACTCACTTTATAAATACACGCCTCACCATGAGTCTGTATAAACCCGAAGTCTTTGATCACCTTATCAAAATGTCGGTTCCAACTCCGGGATGCTTGCTTCAGTCCATAAATGGAACGCTGAAGTTTGCATACATTGTCAGCATTTTTAGTATCGACAAAACCTTTGGGTTGTACCATATACAACTCTTCCTCAATGTCACCATTAAGGAACGCTGTATTGACATCCATCTGCCAAATCTCATAATCGAAAAATGCAGCGATTGCTAACAAAATCCTCACAGACTTTGGCTTCGCTACAGGTGAGAAGTTCTCATCATAGTCAACTCCTTGAATTTGTTGGAACCCCTTCGCGATAAGTCGAGCTTTATAGACAGTAATATTACCATCAACATATGTTTTTCTTTTGAAGATCCATTTATTCTCGATAGCCTTGCGGCTATCAGGTAAGTCTACCAAAGTCCATACTTTGTTATCATACATGGATCCCATTTCGGATTTCATAGCTTCTTGCCATTTGTTGGAATCTGGGCTCATCATTGCTTCCTCATACGTCGCAGGGTCTTCATCATTGTTATCCACAATCATAACATTTAGACAGGGGTCATACCAATCAGGAGTGGTACGAGCCCTTGTCGATCTGCGAGGTTCAGTAGCTTGTTCGTTCGAAGTTTCATGATCATCATCATTTGCTTCCTCTCTTATCATTGCAGGCTGCACAGGAACATCTTTCGGTGCTGCGCTACTCTGATCTCCGAGAGAAGGTTCAATAACCTCGTAGAGTTCTAATTTCCTTCCAGTCACTTCTTTCGTGAGAAACTCCTTCTCAAGAAAGGATCCGTTCTTGGCAACAAAGACTTTGCCTTCGGATCTGTGATAGAAGGTATACCCAATTATTTCTTTAGGGTATCCTATGAAGATGCATTTCTCCGCTTTGGGTTCTAGCTTGTCAGGTTGTAACTTCTTTACATAAGCTTCGCAACCCCAAATTTTAAGGAACGACAACTTAGGTTTCTTACCAAACCATAATTCATATGGTGTCATTTCAACGAATTTAGATGGTGCCCTATTTAAAGTGAATGCGGTTGTCTCTAATGTGTAACCCCAAAACGATAACGACAAATCGGTAAGAGACATCATAGACCGAACCATGTCTAAGAGAGTTTGATTACAATGTTCGGACACACCATTGCGATGTGGTGTTCCCGGCGGTGTCAACTGCGAAAGTATTCCGCATTTGTTTAAATGCATGCCAAACTCATAACTCAGATATTCTCCTCCGCGGTCAGAGCGCAGAAACTTAATCTTCTTATTACGTTGATTTTCTACTTCACTTTAGAATTCCTTAAACTTCTCGAAAGTTTCGGGCTTATCTTTCATAAAGTAAATATACTCATATCTACTCAGATCATCCGTGAAGGTTAGAACATAACGATAACCACTGCGTGATGCTACACTCATTGGTCCGCACATATCTGTATGTATGATTTCCAATAAGTCTGTAGCTCGCTTCATTATACCAGAGAATGGAGTCTTAGTCATTTTTCCCATTAGACATGCTTCGCATCTATCAAGTGACTCAAAGTCAAGTGATTTTCAAGAAGTCCATCGGAATGGAGTTTCTTCATGCTCTTCACTCCAATATGACCAAGATGACAGTGCCACATATATCATTCAATTTAATTCGTTTAGCATCAACGTTATGAACATGTGTATCACTACTATCGAGATTTAACAAGTATAAACCATTCATTTCAGGCGCATGATCATAAAAGATATTATTCATATAAGTAGAACAACCATTATTCTCTGACTTAAACGAATAACCGTCTTGCATTAAACAAGATCCAGATATAATGTTCATGCTCAACGCAGGCACCAAATAACAATTATTCAGATTTAAAACTAACCCCGAAGGTAGATGAGGGGCGTGCCGTGCAATCACATCGACCTTGGATCCATTTCAACGCGCATCGTCACCTCGTCCCTCGCTAGTCTCCATTTATTCCGCAGTTCCTGTTTCGAGTTACAAATGTGAGCAACCGAACCAGTATCAAATACTCAGGTACTACTACGATTACTAGTAAGATAGAGATCAATAACATGTATATCAAATATACCTTTCTTCTTGACGTGGCCGCTCTTCAGATCAGCCAGGTACTTGGGGCATTGCTTCCAGTGCCCTTCTTCCTTGCAGTAAAAGCACACAGTATCAAGCTTAGGGCCAGCCTTGGGCTTCTTAGGAGGCGCAACAGCTTTCTTGCCGCTCTTCTTGAAGCTTCCCTTGTCGTTAGGCTTGCCCTGCTTCTTGAAACTGGTGGTCTTGTTGACCATCAACACTTGGTGCTCTTTATGTATCTCCACCTCAGCAGATTTCAGCATGGAGAAGAGTTCAGGTAACTCTTTGTTCATGTTCTGCATGTTGTAGTTCATCACGAAGTTCTTGTAACTAGGTGGCAGTGATTGGAGTACACGATGAATACCCAACTGGTTAGAAATCACAATTCCCAAGTCATTGAGCTTCTTCGCGTGCCGAGACATCTTGAGCACGTGCTCGCTAACGGAGCTACCCTCTTCCATCATGCAGCCAAAGAAAATGTTTCGAGGCTTCATAGCTTTCCACGGCCGCATGAGTTTCAAAGATAACTTTGAGCTCACGGACTATCTCACAGGGGTCGTGGCACAGGATGGCGCACTAAACTTGGGAGTAATGAATTTTCCAAGTTTGGTAAACACTTTTCACCTCATCGGGAGCAGTTTCTGCAGGTGGGGCACCTAGCGGTGCATCAAGCACATATTGCAGGTTTCCAGCAGTGAGGACAATCCTCACATGACGGAACCAATTAGTGAAGTTGCTTCCATTGTTCTTAAGCTTTTCTTTCTCTAGGAACTGATTAAAATTGATGGTGGGGGGCCGTTCGTGATACAACATATTTGCAAAGAGTTTAGACTAAGTTTATGATAAATTGAGTTCATTTTAATTCTTAAATTAACTAGGTGAACTCCCACTCAAAAACATCCCTCACATTGTCTTAGTGATTACACGAACCAAATCCACACACCAAATCCGATCTTCACGAGAGAAGATGTAGTTTCAAAGGCGAACACTCAAAGTGTTCATCATATCATTCATATGACTCATGCTCACCTTTCGGTATCCCGTGTTCCGAGACCATGTACGTACATGCTAGGCTCGTCAAGGCTACCTTAGTATCCGCATGTGAAAATCTAGCTTGCACCGTTGTATGCACATGTAGAATCTATCACACCCGATCATCACGTGATGCTTCGAAACGACAAGTCTTAGCAACGTTGCATACTAAGGACGAACACTTTATTATCTTGATATTTAGTGAGAGGGGTCATCTTATAATGCTACCATCCCGATCTAAGCAAAATAAGATGCATAAAGGGTTAACATCACATGCAATTCATAATTTGTGATATGATATGGCCTTTCTTCTTGTGCTTTTGATATCCATCTCCAAAGCACGAACATGATCTCAATCATCACCAGCATGGCGTCAAGGTCAGTGGCGCCGCTTCATGGTTGTCCATCACTTATAGCTACTATAACAACTACTTAGAATAAAGCTATTACATGATGAATAGACACACAGGTCTTAACAAAATTAAAGACAACCATTAGGCTCCTGCCGGTTGCCATAATACAATAGTGAACATCTCATACATCAAATATATTCATCATCACATCATGTCCATATCACATCACCAAACCCTGCAAAAACAAGTTCGACGCCTCTAATTTGGTCTGCATATTTTACGTGGTTTAGGGTTTTCGAGTAAGATCCAATCTACCTATGAACATGAACCACAACGGTGGCGCTAGTGTTGTCAATTGAAAGAGTAAATTGCATCTCAACTATGGAGGGAGAGACAGACACCCGCAAAGGCACTTATGCAATACAAGTTGCATGTCAAGAGTGGAGCAAGTCTCATGTAAATGTTAGCCCGGGCCGCTTCATCCCACCATCCCGCAAGACGCAAAGTACACATAACAAAAGGCAACAAAAGCAACACCTCCCACAAACTCATTATGTTCTACTCGTGCAACCGATCTATGCATAAACACGGCTCTGATACCACTGATGGGTTCGTGGCCCCCCACGCCCCATCTAGGGTTTGGGCCGGCGGCCAAGGAGGGAAGTTTTCTCCCCCCCCCAAGTTGATCCCCCGTAGGGTTTTGGGGAAACCCTAGTGGGTTGGCCGACTTGGGCCTTGAGGGGTTGTGCACCTAGCCCATTAGGGCTGGGATCCACCCCCTCAGCTCATGTCGGCCCTCCTAGGGTCATGGGCCCACTGGTGGACCCCCCAACCTTCTAGAACCTTCCCGGTCTTCCACCGGATAAATCCCGAACTTTTCCGAAACCTAGAAATCAACTTCCCTTATATGAATCTTATTCTCTGGACCATTCCAGACCTCCTCGTGATGTCCTGGATCCCATCCGAGACTCCAAACAACATTCGGTCTCAATCTCATATTCTGAAGCTACTATACAACATCGAACCTTAAGTGCGTCACCCTACGGTTCATGAACTATGCGAACATGATCAAGACTCCTCTCTGACCAATAACCAATAGTGGGACCTGGAGATCCATAATGGCTCCCACACATTCAACGATAACTCAGTGATCGATTGAACCATTAACATACGATACCGATTCCCTTTGTCACGCGATACTTTATTTGTCCGAGGTTTGATCATCGGTATCTCCATACCTAGTTCAACCTCATTACCGACAAGTACTCTTTACTTGTACCGTGGTATGTCATCTCTTGTGACCTTGTCACATGCTTGCAATCTAATTAGATGACATTCCACCGAGAGGGCCCAGAGTATATCTATCCGTCATCGGGATGGACAAATCCCACTCTTGATCCATATGCCTCAACTCATACTTTCTGAATACTCAATCCCATCTTAATAACCACCCATTTACGCAATGGCATTTGATGTAATCAAAGTACCCTTCCGGTGTAAGTGATTTACATGATCTCATGGTCGAAGGACTAGGTTACTATGTATCGAAAGCTTATAGCAAGATGAACTTACCGACTTGATCTTATGCTACGCTTATTTGGGTGTGTGTCCATTATATCATTCACCAAATGACATAACCTTGTTATTAACAACATCCAATATTCATGATCAGGAAACCATGATCATCTATTAATCAACAAGCTAGTTTTACAAGAGGCTTACTAGGGACTCTTTTCTGTTTACATAATACACAAGTATTAATGTTTCCGGTTAATACAATTACAGCATTGGATGCAAACATTTATCATAAACACAAAGATATAATAATAACCACTTTATTATTGCCTCTTGGGCATATCTCCAACACTTTGCACAATTATTTGCGATTGTGTCTTGTTTTAAACGCATGATCTGGATTGTTTTTATAGCCCAATCTTTGGTCTTGTGGCTTTGTAGGAATAAGCTGTCCATCGAGTCGAAAGTGCTAAGGCATCCTATTGACATTGTGTTCAAAACTATGCTTTTCTTACAGCTTTGGATGCCATTGGCGAAGCCCAAGGATCTTCCCTCCCTTTGGTGGGTGGCCATCGGGCTCAAAAGACTTCACGCTGAGTTGGCTAATCCTAAAGCTTAGTGAGTGTGTGGCTTGGGGTTTTCGGTCTGTTAGGGGAGGCCGACCCTAGTTTATCTGTTCTTTACCTTGGCTAAGCTGTATGTCTCAGCAGGTAACCGTATATTGTATGGAACTTTGGCGGACTTTATTAATTTAAAGTCGGGCACTTAGTGTATTTTATCTAAAAATGACGCACCGGAGGACATTCTCCTCTTTGCCGCCACCATGCTATGCCTCTCTGCTGCCCTGCTTCGCCGCTCCTCACGAGAACCTTAATTCTGTTCCCCTTTCCTCTCCTCTATCTAGCTCGTGAGCACCACATCGGGTTCAGCCGGTTAATCCTCATTGGGTCTCTAGCCCACAACTGGCGGGAATCTCGGTGGAAACTTGCCACGTCAGCGTCTTTACCCCTAAAACGAGTCTAAGGTTTGATTTGGACCGGGATTGCTTAGTTCAGGGTATACCACTACGAGTTCAAGGTTTAAAATATTTTTTTTCCTTATTGGAAATGTGATTTGTAATGGAGAATTGGAGACGGAAGAGTGTGTACGGACGGACGTGCAGGACCGCGCTGCATCCGTGCGCGCCAAGGATCGTCATTGAGAATTATAACTGTCAAGCCAGAAGCACACGGCGCCCAAGACACAAACCCCCCGATTCCGGAGACGTCCGCGCTGGCCCCACCTAAATATCACGTTCATAGGCGCCGTGCCGCCGCCGCAGCCTACATAGGCGCGCACGCCATTCCCAGCTTCAAGCGAAATCCACCTGCTCCCGCCCAGCTCTCCATCCCCAAATCCACAGCCGAACCCTAATCCGGTGCTGCTCTGCTCTCTCGGTGCTGCTCTGCTCTCTCCGGTGGTCGGCTGGCGCGCGGACCAGGTTGAGGTTAGAATCGACCCTCCACACTCCAAATATTTTCCGGGGATTCAGGTGTGAGCGTTGTTGGGGACTAAATTAGGAGTTCAGATTGTCCGTTGGGATGCAATGGTGGTGAATTTTTTGCGCGATGGATGTCGCTGTTCATAGACATGTGTTCGTTTGTGAGTAGTACCGTTCGATCGGTAGAGCTTTTGCTGGATGAGGATTTTCTGATCATTAATTCGGATTTTCGAGTTCTGACTTTTTGTTTCATCCGTGCGAACGATCCTCGCATTCCGTTTGAATACCGATTACGGTTGGGTTTAATTGACGCCTGTCCTTGGGGTTGCGGGGACTCCGAGTTGAGGCCTGGATTATGGATGCTAAAGCGGCAGCACGTAATGGCCGTGTCTCCGCGCCTTGACGGGTGTGCTCCAGGCCGCTCCAGGTCCAATGGAGGCATATAAGTCTCTGTATCAGTCCGCCATAGCTAGCCGTTCTTACGCATCATGCATGTTTGCAGCAGCATTATGAGTCCTTTGTGTCTCTGTCAAACTCCTTGAATGCTCGACATGCCTAGCCGTTCATTGCATCACCCATGTTCGATGGAATGCTCACACGACTACAGCAGCATTATGACGCCAATGTTTACCCCGTGTGTGTCTCCGGCAACCTCCTTGATGCTCACCAACGCGTTTGAACAACATGGTGCGAGTTCGGGTACAGTAAGTCATTGGTAGGCACTTTGCTATGCAGCTGCTAGACTCCTGATTTTGCATTTTGATTGCTACATTTACCAGAGCTTCTAGTGGCTCTGATTGCTCTAGCTCTAGTGGATAGTAGAGTTGATGGAACAAAGTTTGGTTGGGGCTTTCTTTCCTCGTAGGCTATAAACCGGTTAATTGTTAGTTTGTCGAAGTCCATGGTTCCCTGTCCTTCCATGGAGCTTGTTAAGAAATGCATTAATGAATTGTTGTTTTGCGATGTACCCGCTAAACCCCTGGCTGAAGTTTGATTGCTACAGTTACTAGAACTTTTAGTATACATATCTACTTGATTCCAAACTTGCAGAGGGGAGTTATGCAAAAATTTACACATTCTTCTGATAATTAACAAGCATCTCTGATGATCCATTCTGTGGTTTTGTTGTGCAGTGGGGCCCAACTTCGGTGGTTGATCTGTCCTGCCGCTGGTGGATTGCGGCAAGGTAATGGTCTCTGTCCTCTGCTGTTGATGAACTAGTATCTCGATTGTTGCTGACTACTGTGTCATCACGTGGAATGAAATCAGTTTCTGCATTTCCTACTTCTCAATTATGCGATCGTCTCCTCGTTAATTAATCAATGTTGTTGCAACGTAAAACTGCTGTCTAGTGGCTTTGATTGCTCTGATGATTACTAAGTACAGAGCTGATGAATTTGTTCGGCTTAGCGAGCTGTGCATAATGTGCTCCCCCAGAATTGCATGGGATAAATTGATAACCAAATGCTGAGTATCACATTAGTTTCATAGAATTGTTGGTTAAACTATACTACTGGCCATGTAGAGAAAATATAGGTAAAAGGTTTTATCTGACCTTAGGCCTCAAAACAACCACACTGATCCTGTGTCATCAATCCTTGTCTATATAAACATTTGACAACATAGCACCACCTGTGTTTGACGACGTAGCACCTGTGTTCATGATGACATAACACCTGAGTTCTTCTAATTCAGTTCTTAAGTAGAAAGATGCAGCCCAGGCTGGTTATTCTATGATTTTCATTTATTTTGATTGGGTGATGTTTAAACTATACTTATCTTGTGAATTGAATCGTTCCATTCTCCTGAAATAAACAAATGTTTAAACACCAGGCCTCCCTGGTTACATCTGACCGCCAGTGGTTGCGTCCCCCAATAACTAGTCGTGTCCATTCTCCATAAGGAGAGAGTTTTTTGTATCAGGCTGGTGAACTTCCCTAGTAAAACTGACACTATGCTTATGTTTTGCCAAATCAGCATCTTATCTCATTGCTTTTTGTATGTATATAAACCCATGTTATGTTCTTCCACTGATTTCTCGCATTGGTTTGATAAATGACGTGACCATAGTTTGCACACTGTTAATATAATAGTGACGAGCCCTGTCACTTAAGTTATTAACTGCAGCGAATAGAACTGTAATAAGGAAGTTTTGATGTAGAAGTAGCGTTCTCATTGGTCCCTGTAGAGTGGATTTTCCTAACTAATTAATTTTCTTGTAATTTTTACCTTACATATTTTGTAAGCTAGACTTAGCATGTTCCTACCACATGCAACGAAAAATTCTGATTATTATTATGTATGTGTCCACATTGCTACGCCGTTGCACGCCACTTGTTCATTTTAAAATCCCAGGCATCAGTCGAATAGACTAACAGTGTATTTATTATTGTCTTGATTCATGGTCTGACATTCGGTCCAGATGAGGAGGCATGGAACGGATACCAGGAAGTCAAAGCGCAAGAGGGACAAATATCATAGTGGTGCCGACGAATGGATAGACGATAATTTCAATCCGCCAGAAAATAAAAGAAATGCAGAAGGCTATCCAGGCCCCAAAAACATGTCTGCACATCCCTCTGAAAGGAGTACCAAGAGCTTATCCCACAAGAGATGCAATAATGAAGACACTAATACATCAAAGAAGAAGAGATCAGATCATAAAGAGCATGACACTTCTGCTAATCGTGACAAGTCTGTAAGTGACACTAGAAGTGCAGAATATTGGAGTTCTGATCTAAAAAAATCGTCAACCAACTCAAGGCTTGCAGAGAACACATCATATACCAAAAGGAAGGATGAAGACAAGAGGAGGATATTGGATGATAAAGAGTATGACACGGACATGACAGAGAACTATGTAGGTGACAGAACAAGAACAAAAGATGGGAGTTCTGATCCCAAAAAACTTGCAGCTGAAGAAGTATGCCAAGATGGGAGTTCTGATGTCAGAAAATCTGCAACTGGCTCAAGGACTGCAGAAAAGATAGATAACAAAGGCAAAGCTGAAGAAAATTGCGAAGGAAAGAGGAGTAGGACAATGGTCAACAACACCAACCTTCTGCTACTGGTGACAAGAGTCCTAATTCAACTTTCACAATATCTGATGTAGAAAGGTCACTAAGCTTCGAGGGAAGAGTTTTGAACAAAAGGTTGAAACTCCACAAGATTGACGACACTAAGCTGAGAGATATGTATGATTTCGATCTTCCAAGAAAAAGAAAACAATATCAGCCTAAGAATTGGAAGTACGATCAGAACACTTTCTCTGAAAGGGATTGTCCTGAAGATAGGCACGCTGTACATATCGCCTATCAACCAGGGAAGTATTATCAGGACAGGACAGACACAATCAAGCAAGCTTATCAACCAAGAAATTTCCCTGACAGATATGTTCCCGAAAGGGATGATTCTGAAGACGAGAAGAATGAAAGTGTATACACGCCCAAGAGACTTCACCACCATTCTACTGGTCGGTCCAAGAGACACCACTGCCATCATCAGTAGTTTTTTCTGCATCCAGGTTTAGGTAAGTTCTTACCTGTACCATTTGTCTGAGCCATCTTAACATCAGTTTACATACATGATTAATTGTTGTTCTTTGATCCTTGGGGTTCCATCTAGTGCAAGTTGTATGTGCTTGGGACTGTGTATTTGTGTTGTGTCTGGTAAGGATTAGATACAATATTGAGCGGGTCTAACTCCATGTATACATAGGCATACTAATAGTAGTTCTTTGATTAACCGTTATGCCTTATGGGAATGTTCTACATGTTGTTTATAGATACATATATTCTAAATAAACAATGTATTTCTGTTCTGCAGAGTTCTCTTGCTGATGCTGTCAAGAGTGTTTGCGGTTGTATTTTATGCCATTCGCCGTACTGAATGTGCTGAGTTGTATTTTTTACCACGCAGGTCTTCTTAGGATTGGCTCGTATTGATATCTTGTCCAATGTTCGTTAGCTTGTGTTACCCTCTGTTCGTGAACTGATGCAGGTTAGTGTCTCCATTGGTCATGGCTGTTTTTCGAGCATGTGTTCATGCAGTGCATTACTTTTAAGATAAAAATATAAAATATCCAAACTACCCACTGTTTTCCTATACTTTGAAAAAGAACAACTAGTTGGTCAAAATTTATTTCTGTATGATGAAAGGATGTTCAAATTTGTCAGTAATTGCACATACAGGAGCCTGAATATTTTCCCATGGCAATAGAATTGCTAAACTTTTTTTAAGTACCTGTAAGACTTTCTGTACAGATTGAGGAGATGCAGTTTTATATACTATTTACATTAAATGTTGTTAACAGAGTGGCATGATCGCAATATTCATTTTCAGCTTGTTGCAGTGATCGCAATATTCATTTTTATTTACTAATTACATTAAATGTTGTTAACAGTTCTGTTGAATTGCTTTAGTAAAAAAAAATTCTTGTTATCAATATATCATCTTTATTTACAATGGATCATGATGTTTCAGGAAGTTGATACGTTAACTTGCACAAATCCATTGGTGGTTGGGATTCGTTGTCTGATGAATAGGCGACCTGATACAAAACACTGTGAGTGCTTGTAGGTGATGCGAGAAACATCGTGTACATATGATGGCGGTCAACTAAGTTGGATGATCTTTGGGCTAAATTCTTGCTCTGAAATTTGTAATAAGGCGTTGTTCTGCAAAAACTTCTGGCTGGAGGACTCTCTTAGTTTAGCGGTAGGTTCTGTTCGTTACGTTAAAAACTCATGGAGGTCTGCTGGGTGGTTGGCATCTGTTGCCTAGTTTGAGGAACTGGTCGCTGTTAGGTGCGGCGATGGCTTTGTTGCCGTGTTTCATGTTGTTCTTTACTTTTTTTTTAGCTTCTTATGTTTCGTTTCCGTCAGGGCGATGTAACAAAACTCTCATGTTATCATCTGATAGTGGGACCTGGAGTGGGAAAATTTTCGACAAGTCCATCGTGGGTCCCTAGATCAGAACTATAGGTCTGGGACCTTCTATAAGATTAACTGGGGATGTGTGTTTTGGTTAGTTTGACAATAACAATATCTAGTATGTGGAGGATAAATCTAAATTTAGACAAACGCAAGACAAGTTTCATGTGTTGGAGGGAGTATTATACTTAAGGGATTCTACAGCTGGTGTATGGGATTCTGCAGCTGGTGTATCTACAAGCTACAATTTTCAGTTCTGGTCTGTATATCTGCTGAATTGCTCTGCGATAGAGCAATGCAATCAGCCTTTCCGTATGATTCAGTTAACTTAATCTAAAAACATAAAGGTTTAGGGATTAGTGAACTGTTTGTGTTTCAGTTGCAAATACATGCCTAGAACGATCCTACTCCATCAGGTCCCTGACGGCCTGACTTTGCACATTTCGTCGGAAATTTTATAAACCTACCGTCAATACAGTACATGTTTCCTAAAATATTGTTTGAACCTTCTACTATAACCCATGAGTCGGGAATCAAAATGAGCTACACCGAGTAAAAAAAAAATTACCTGCTTCAGAACAATCGAGATGGCAAACTCCCTGATTATGTATTGATGTTCATATAATTGGATGAGGACCACACGTCAGTGTTGACAAATATTTGTACCAAAAATAGAAGCCTCACCAATCAGTAAACACCGATGGACACATAGCTAGACATAACTCGGAACTGAAGAGCTAATTCTACCCTAATAATAACTTGGTAAAACAATGTTAGGACGTGTTTCATTTTGTTTGCAGTTGTACCAGTTTGTTTCTCCAGATAATCAGAACACAAGTGCCAGCTATGTATTATTACAGGTAACCATCGCAAAAAAAAAAAACATAGCACAAATAAAACAGGCATTTGAATAAATACCGTTGCGAAGTTTTACAAGTTGGTAAATGCAATTGAATATCTCGCTAAAAGTTCTTATTTACCATGCAATGTTGCACTAGTCTGGCATTCTCGTACTACTATCATTTACAGTGGCTGTGTTTCCTAGACAAATACTGACGTGATCAGATAAGTACACAGCTGGATTAATACAATATCCACCAGATTTGGAAAGAGAAAAAAAAAAACAACTCGCGGACGGATGAAATAAAGAGCACTGCAGTACTAGATTGCTTGTAGGAGAAACACACTAAAGGCAGCTAAATTCACCACGGGTCTGGCGTTCAGGAGATGGAGGAGCCTCTTTCACAACACTCCATGGCTTGGTGTTTTGATGCGGGGCGCCAAAGAAGGATCCGGAGTTCTGGTAGAATACATAGAACAGAATGGCCGATGTAAGGAAGAGCGCCAAGAGTATGAGCCAGATTTGCCATTCTGCACAAGAAAAATGGTAAAAGGATGATCAGTAAAGCCTATAACTTTAGGGCCAAAGTGTCAAACAGCATTTGGTTGAGACATGTACCTTTCCAGTCAGCAGGCACATTCAGTATTGTCACCTCCGCTCCCCACTGCGGCGATGTGGAGATTACTACCCTGCAATATCAGTAAGCATGATGTAATAGCTGAAAGAAAGAGAAAGTTCTGAACATATGGCAAGTACAGTGCGTGTGCATTTCTACTTTGTTTCTACAAAAAAAAGGCAAGTACTGTAATAGATGAACAAACTTTGAACAAAAATAAAATGAGTGCATGAGGACCTGCCAGACCTAGCTTGAAGATAAAAGAATAACTACTCAGAATTACAGGCTGGATATGATACTAATGAAACTCCATGTTTATATGCTGCTATCGTATTCAATGAGCAAGCATAAATAGCTAGGCTTACAAGCATGACACTCAGAAATAATGCCACCTGCCAATCGATGCACAGACAGTTATAACGCTATAACTGATATACCTAGCCAGACAAAACAGAAGAATAACCTGAACTAAAAGCTGCAAGACGCTAACAAACATGTATATTCGAAAGGTCCAGATTCTTTTCTTAATAATGGAAGAGTTCTGTTGCTCCCAGATTTTAATGACATAGAAATCCTTACCTTTCAGTGGGACAAAATTCAATGCCATATACTGGGGAACCAAGATGGAGCTTCTTGCTCCAGTGAGAAATCTCCATCTCCTTTACATCCACAACACAAAAATCACCATCGTGGCTTCCTCTGAAAGAAAAAAAAAAATACAGAAGCATGTCAAGCTTCACAAGTAATGGAAGTCAAAAGATCATAAGCAGTATAGAGGAACCACCTATTAGCAAATAATCAAAAATTCAGCTGATAATATCACTATTTATGTATTCATTCATCTGATGATATCACTTTGAGAGGCATGCAACAGAGTGGCCTTAACTAGAGTAACTAGCCTAATACTTCTAATATAAGTGAAAGTCGTGTCAATATATTATCTTGCAAGGCAAGTTAGTATGCAATCAGAAATACAAAGGAACATGATACTGAATATTAAGAGAACTACTGAATAAAAAGGATAATAGGAGAAAGTAGAGTATGTTAATCTTCAAATTTAGCGATTCACCATGCTCCTATATGTGCTAAAAGAAATCGTGTAACTGCAGCACGGTGGGACAAATTAAGGAGTGTTGTATCCACTTACAAAGCTAGAAATTTGCCATCCATGCTAACTGAAAGTGTGGAGACAGGTTTTCCCAAGAGTCTTTTGTAACCAATTCTAGCCCAATCACTTATGTTCCAAACAACAGTCACAACTTTGGTACCTGTCCAATGATGAATATATCTACTTAAAGTGTGCACATATGCATAAACATTTGTTTCATGACTGATAGTAGAAAGCATACCTTTTGCAACTGTGCAGAACAGAAACGGTTTCATGCCATCCCTGGAAAAGCAGCAGCATTCGATCTTCTCATCCTGCATAGGAAAACAAAAGGACCAGAGATTAAGTTCCTGCAATCTAAACAATAAAACATGAAGTATAGAGATGTATAATACTGTACCGAAGATCGAGTTAAGTTGACTAATGGTGCCCCCTCGTCTATCTTCCATATTCTAGCAGTGCCATCAGTGGACGTTGAAACTAAAAACTCTGAGTCTAAGCTATAAGAGAGAAGACAAGACCATAATATCAGTCCATGCTGATTACTGAATAAAGTAGAGAAACAATAGCCAAGGACCACTCTTGGTTCGTTTTGAAACAATGCATATGTAACTTTATCTGCTTACATCAATACTTCGGTTCACCCAGTTAAGAAACATCCTGGTATTCTTTTGTAAACAGTAAAGTAAAAAAAAAATGCTTTGACTTGCCCTAACCTGATGTCCATGTCTCGGAATGACTTATGAGCTTTGGGTTCATCTAAGAGCACCTTCATGCTTGGCCAATGTAATATTCTGAGATGCCCATCCTATAGTGGTACAAAGATGATGTTGTGAGAATCATATGGAGTAGCAGCATCTCAGAAAGTTAAGCTACAACAGTAATCCTGATATAAAAAATGAAATGACAAAGCAAGCCACCAAAATCAAACAAGCTCAAACAAATAGCTTAACAGAATGGTATCATGGTAAATATTAAGTTGGAGACTCGCACAGCTAACGCATGTCATTATTAAAGAGGAATGAGAGAAAAAGGACCCAAGTAACATAAAGGAGGCCATAACGCAGTAAAATCTGATACCTCACCACCGATAGCAAATTTAGCACCATCTATGCTGAAAGCAAGACATTTCTGCGGTCCAATAGATTCGAGTGCTGGAGCTTTACTTTCGATAAAGCGGACCGTGAGCTCTTCAAAAATCAGTTTGAACAGCCTGAAATTTTAACGTTGTTTAGTAACAAAGTCCAAGACTTCATGAAAGTAAACACAAAAGGAAAACAATAGGAAATAGTGCTAATGTGATTTATCAAAGGAAGTGAAAAATACCCTCGGTGCTCTCCTGATAATTTCATCAATGCAATTAAACTTACTTTGGTCATTAGAAAATCTAACAAAAGGAACAATGGTGCTAACAATATCAGGTACTGGATGCAACATAAACATGTACATAACAGGTAACTGAGGAAGATAGTGTCCCATGCATTTAAGATGTTTATCTCACTACTTTATATATCGATAAATAACATCAGCTATTTAAATACTGAGATATTCAAAGTAGAAGCAGATGCAGTGTCCCTTTCTCAACAAGTCAAGCATGTGTTTGTTACTGTAATCCCAGCCACGGGAGGAGAAATAAAGAACTTTTCTTGTTAGATACTGAATAATTCCGTGTTTCGGAGGTCTCAAAAATCTTCAGAGTTTATAAACATCTTATGAAGCAGCACAAAAATCCCTCACTCAACTCAATTCAAGCATTCCGAGTGTTTGAGAAAACTTGGGCCAGAACACAAGCATCAGCTCATAGTTCCCTAATGCATTGCGGAAGTAGCCTGCTGCCCCAACAATATCACAATCAATTACTAGTAGGCAGAGAGAAGCAGAGTGACGCACCTGCACCCGTTGGCGGTTGCGCACACGAGCTCGTCGCCGGCCGGGTGCACCGCGATGCCTCGTGGCGCTTCGTCTGAATCATCCCCAAGCACAATCCTCGCATGCAACGGAAGAGGCACAGGCAGGTCAACCCACCGCGAACGAACTCCGAAGGCCAACCAAATTCGAAGGGAAAAGGCGGCGGCCGGCGACGCACGAGGGGCTCCTCCGAGAGCGAGCAGCGGACGGAGTCGAAGCCGAGGACCTCCAGTGCAGGCGGGGAGGGCCGGCCGTAGACCGCGAAGACGCGGGTGGCCTTCTCCTCTCGGCGCAGGATCCACGCCGCGCACGCTACCTTCCCGCCGCCGCCCGCCGCCGCAACCGAATACTCGCCGGCGCCTGCCATGGGGTGCTTGCTGGGTTGGCAGTAGCTGTCGGGGTCCGTACGATCTCTTGAAATTTCGAGTTTCTTGGGAGGTTTAAAAGGGGGGAGGCCGGGGGGAGTGGTGGTGGGGATGGACGGAGGAAGGAGGCGCGGAACAGGACAGGACGAAATCATTATGTTATGTGTGGGATTGGGGAATTATCCGTGTGTCCGGAGCGGATATGCTTTTGGTTATCCCTTGACATTTGGACAGTCAACGCTTTGCTCTTGGCTTCAATGATTTTGGGTTGGAGAATAATTGTGTATTGGTTGACCTTGGGTGGTTCCTCTTCGAACAAATTTACTTATTGAACAAATTCAGTGGTATTGAATGAATTGCCGACTTGTTCACATTTTATGTTGGCGCTGGTGTTGCATCACTTGGATCTACAACTCAACATCATATGTATCTGCTAACGCGGTTATGTTTTTTTTATAAGTGAAACAGTGGGAGAGAGTTTAACAATAAGAAGTTACAACATATTTACAATGTTTTCTAGGGTACAAAAGGAAGAAAAATAAAATCTAAAAGGTTATTGAGGTTGATGTCTCCGGTCTTTGAAGCGTTGAGCATATTTCCTTCGAATTTTGTGACTCACAAGCCCCACTTCTTTATATATAGCACTCCAACTATCTAAGTGTGGAGCTTGATTTCTTAACATCATATTATTTCTAACTATCCAAATGGCCCAAGCAGCTAAAAGGATTATTTCCATATAGAATTGGACCTGTAGCTTTTCTTTAATATCTTAGATTCTTTTCAGTTGAAAGTGAGAATGCAATGCTGGGAACTGAGCCAAACTCTTGTGAAATATTGCGCCCACGAGATTATGGAACGGCTCGGGAATCCAATATTGAACATCCATCTACTCTCTTCTTCTTCCTCCTCGCTCGTTCCGCAGCAATTCCCCCCTCTACCTCCCACGCATGGACGACGGAAAACAAACGGAGACCCACCACATCACTGCCCATGGCACCACGACTCTGAAAGTTGTATACACCAATGAGGAAGCGACTGTGGAGCGAATCCTCACCATGTATGAGAAATGTCTTGAGAAGGAGAAGCACATGTTCTTTGGACTCGACCTCGAGTTAACCCAAAGTAGCAGGTACAAGCGACGAGAGATGATCGTCATGCAAATCGCCATGTGATAGCTCATCCTTGTGTACCACTACTGCAGTTCCTCCAAACATTGTCTCGCTTCGAGCAATTTTTTGAGCTCAAGGGGATTACTTTCACTAGCGTTGACACCAGGAGCGACAACATCATGCTTGCCCGAGCTAGGATGCATAGTCCACAGTAGTACCATGTCGACATCCAAGATCTATTCAGGATCAAAGGTGGAAGCACAACAACAAGGGATGGAATGGATGATCTAGCAGAAGCAATCATCGACGGTCTACAAGGTTATATAGACAAAGTTCCCATCTAACAAGCACAACTTATGGGAGAGGAATCCACTTTCCATGATGCACCTCGAGTACGCAGTAAAAGACGGGTACTTGAGCTATGAGTTGTACTGTAAGATCCTTACCATGAAGGATGGGCTATGCTGGAATCAGGAGTTCTCCCCACTTGCGAGACACGCGAGGGATCTTAGAGCCACTACAAGCACCGGAAGGGAAAAGGTCAACATAAACGAGCGGATAGCTAGTATGTCGATTTAGTTTGAGCGATCGAGCGATCATGTTGTATTATGTAGAAATACAAGTGTCTGCATGTGTGTTACTTCTACGGTGAACTAGTATGTAAATTTCGTGTGAACGAACTACTCCAGAATGTAATGGTGCTTTGAGAAATACTCATGGTGATCATGGGTACAATAAACTAGGAAATAATAAAGACATAGTACAAGACTACATCATCTTCATCTTGCCCTCTCATAGGCATCCTCGTAAGTATGGTAGTGGCAGTGGCACATGGTCTTGTTGAAGACCTTGATGGTGAGCATGCCATGGCCATCGTACTTGAAGACGACTGTGGTGACCCAGCGTACCACTGCATGGTGTAGTACACAAGTCGTTGACATAACACAAGTAAAACACCGTTCCACTCATAGTACATCCCTCAGAGTGGTACAACAAAAACATATGCGAGTACAAGGCATGTCTATAGAAGGATACACAAACTGTTTACAGAAGATCAACAAAACTTCCTACTTTACAGTGAGGTAAAACTTCAAATAAAGCTCCAGAAGAACGACTCGTAGTCTAACTTATTGCTAACCCTAGCTTAAGAGCTACATGGCTTGCTATAGAACTCTAGCTACTTAGGTGCTAGGATTAGGGAAATGTTCCCTTCTATTACTAGTCTAAGTTTCCACTTCAGCTGATGCAGAAGTTGACTCCATTGACTTCTTTGATTTGATTCTTCATCTTGTTGCAGTTGACTCCTTTGTCTTCGAGTTCCACGGTAGTTTCTCCTTCGGTGCCTTGATCTAAGAAGGGGGTTCAAATGGGAGGGAATGAGTACGAGCGTACTCGCAAGTTCATATTAGGAAATACGTGTATCATGGTAGTTACACCGACTGAAAGTCATAGGCGAATGCAAGTTTTCATAAACATTTCTTCAAAAGGTTTATTTTATTCTGAAAACTATGCATGTAAGTCTTCACACGTTGTCCAGAACTTCATGGAGTTCCTTTCCTTCCGCGTTCGTAGTTCCCTTCCCGGAACAGGGAGTGACAACCACAATTTGATACACTCTGCAGAGGTGCGTTACTTTTCTCATAAGAGACCTTATCCTTGTTGCCAACCGGCCTCGAGATTCCGTCCACACTTCCTTGGTGTGGGACCCAGTATAAGATCCAAGCCAACACCGCCTTCTCCGCGACCCTGCAAACCCACCCTTTTGTCCACCCGTACATCCCCGGTAGACATCTCCCGATCATACGGCTTTACCCCCGATGTACGTCGGACAATCCTTCATAGACGGTAGAGCCTCTCATCCACATGGATGGGGATTTAAAAGGATTTCCCAACCTACGACGGTGTTATCCCAACACCCCGCCAGGCCCTATCAAGTCCGTTGGCGTGCAGGAGGGAAAAGATACAGCTGACTTCCCAGAGCCATTATAGATCTTATGGTCAACGCGATATGTACGGCGTTAGAATCACTGGACGGCATTGGTACTTAGTCCTAGATGAGTAGTACCCATGCAATGGAACCTCCACCAATCAACACATACCATGGTTCCATTGTCCACCACATAGTCATATTCATAATTATAAAATAATATTTTGCTTTTCAATGCAGGAGTGATAAGTATAGTACTTTGCATATAGTTTGATAAAACTAATCAAATGACATGAGCAAGCGATGAAGTTGACTTTCTTGACTGCAAGATTATGCAGGCAAAAGCTTTGATACGTGATAACTCCAAATGCTGAAATACCATCATTGTCCGGTAAGGACAATGTTTAAAGAACTAGCAAGAATGCTATAATGCATAGTATGAGATGCAATCGTCCCGAGCATAACCTAACCTCGATGATTTAGGATGGATGAGTTGTAAAGATTTCTTTAAGGTGTGTTGCACTTTTAGGATGGTTCTCAAACAAGGTTCTTGTAAGGGTATATTGCCCCTATGTGTGGTTTTGGTAATTAATGACAACCCCTATGGACTAATGTTTTCATTGAGTTTATATGAAGGAATATTCCATAGGTACTACTTGTACTCCATGCGTTGGATTCAAGTATGGATGTCATGAAGATAAAGATATACCTTGTGTATTGACATCAAGATCATCGATTTGAAGATATATATGTGATATGATCAAGAAGAAGAAATGAAGATAGAGTTCTTATGTGGAACTCAATATTAGCCATGCTCTATCCTATGTGATAAGCAATGAATGAACAAGATCTTGAGAGCTTGATTCCAAGTGAAGAATTCTTTATACATCTCAAGATAGTATTAGAGAGTATGAGAAGATACAAGGTTGAGTCGTGCAAGTTCAATATGAGCATCTCAAGTGGATCACATACTTGAAGCTTGCCGTCCATGTGGTGATAATGGACATGTGAAGATGTGCATCAATGGTGCTTTCCCATCATGGTGTATGGGGAGCATTTGTGAGTCTTCACGAAGCAACGATGATCAAGTGAGGCACTCCGGCTTGAGTGGAGCTTGAAGAGCTATCATCAAGATCAAGCGGGATGCACAAGGCAAAGGTATGGTCTTGATAGGTTTTCCTTTTACCGGTCTCAAGGTGGTTGATGGGAGACCGGATTATAGGATAGATAGCCGCACTATTAAGAGGGGCTTTCGGTTGGGTAACTTGATCACATCGTCTTAGGGAGCTCAACCCTTTGCATACTTTGCATATCCCTATTGCTTCTTGGTGTTTCTCTGTGTGAGGTTCTTGAGCTTGTTTCTAGCTTTACAACAAGCCCAAGTTCATCGAAAACGGAATCCGCATGCCTCTTCTATTGCGTTTTCGAGGTTGGGTGATTTTACCGGTTATTCATGATATAAGGTTCTACCTTTTATATTCATGATAAAATCCCCTCCTACAGACTTGTGTGTTTTCACTTTCTATTGGATAGCATTTGTTGCTATCTTCCAAACAAAATTGGTTTCATTCGAATCGGAGTTCGGGAGCATTTGTTATTAAAGAAAAAGGAAAAGGAGAAAAAAAAAAAGAAAAGGGGAGGGGCCAGCCGGCCGACCGGACCAGCCACCGGCCCACCCGGTCGCAACCGGGCGCCAACCGGATCCGGCAGATCCCGTGGCCGCAGCCTCGGCCCGGTCCGTGACCGGCCCCCGGCGCCGCCCCCGGCCTGGCCGGTCGCCTCCCAGGCCCGCCCTCCGCCCCGCACATCGGGCGCACAGCCTCGCCCGGCTGCTGGGCCGGCCCGGCCGACCCCCCGCTAGGCTGATCAGCGCCATTTCCGGTCGCCGACCTACCCGGCTGGGCCGTTTTTTTGACTATTTTTTCTGCGCAATTTTCTGTCTTTTTCCCCCAACAGCTATTTTCCCCTTTAGCTATAAATAGGCTTCTTCCACCTTGGGCAAAACAAGTTCTTCCCCATTCTCTCACCTCCATTGTTGCCTTTGAAGAACTTGCTCTCTCTCTTTTCCCTCCCCATGATTCTTGCTCATTTTTGAGGGATCTAAGAGAGGAGATCTAGATCTACACTTCCACCAAACCATTTCTTCTCTAAGTGAGGGGAACTCTTGGGATCTAGATCTTGGAGTCTTTTGTTGACTTTCCCCATTGTTCTTCCTCTCCAATCTCATCCTAGCATTTGTTGTTTGGGTGGGATTTGAGAGTGAAGGATTTGAACACCTCTAATGTTCTTGCTTTGCATCATTGCATAGTGTTGAGCTCTCCACCACGATTAATTCGAGTGAGAGACCGTGAGCTTGTTACTCTTGGAGGGAGACCTCCTAGTTGGCGGTTGGTGCTCCGGTGACCTCTTCAAGAAGATTGTGAAGAGGCATGGGCTTCCTTCGTGGAGCTTGTGAAGTGGTTGTGGAGCTTGCCATCTCCGGAGCGGAGGAAAAGCTAACCATAAGGAAAGGGCCATTATCCTTCGTGGGTGTGGTTCGAGAATAGGGTGAGCTTCTGGGCGCGGGAATCCTTCGTGGACCTCCACTCCTCCAAACGTGACGTACCTTCTTGCAAAGGAAGGGAACACGGGAATACATCCTCGTCTCTCGCGTGCCTCGGTTATTTCTATACCCGAGCTCTCTTTCCTTGTGATAGCCATCGTGCTTGAACATATATCTTGCTATCACTTGTGCTACATATATCTTGTGCCTATCTTGCTTAGCTCTAGTTGCCATTGTTACACTTAGTTGAGCTTAGCATATTTAGGTTTGTGCTTGTAAACTAAACGTTAGTTTAATTCCGCATTCTTACAAGACAAATCCAAGAGTTTGTAATTGCCTATTCACCCCCCCCCTCTAGGCGACATCTCGGTCTTTCAATTGGTATCATAGCAAGGTCTCTCCTTGTTTAAGGCCTCACCGCCTTGAGAGTAAAGATGTCGGCTAATAATATAATGCACAATGACACAATTATCTTTGATGGCACAAATTATCTTTTATGGAGAAATTGCTTGCTTTATAAACTTCGGACCTCGTGTCCAAATATAGAGCAATTTCTAGATGTAGGTTTTCTCCTCCGATGGATTCTCAAAATCTATCTTTAGAGGATGAGAAAAACTTACATCTTGAAGCTCAAGTATCTAATGAGCTTGTATTCTCCTTGAGACCAGATTTTCATAGGTTCTTGATATATATAAAGCGAAAATCGTCTCATGAGATGTGGATCAAGCTTAAGGAAATGTTTGGTGGATCCACTTCTCATTTGGTCGGTGGTGACTCCGAGGAGCTCTCTTCCCCTTCACATCATGAAGAGCTCCAAGTTGCTTCCACCTCCGGTCGTGATGAGTTATCATCTTCTTCCACTTCACCAACGTGTAGCAAGACACGAGGTAATGATATGGTGAGTGGTGAGGAAAATTGCAATGTTGATATTGTGCTCAATAGTGATGATTCTTCATCTCTATCCCATTGCAATGCTTCCTCTTTGGACTTAAACACATCTAGCATTGAAAATAATCTACATGCTTGTGTTGATAGTCCTTGCATATCATGTGTAAATTGCTTACATAGATCTCATGATGATATGCTTACCTTGTCTTGTTCCCATAATCAAAATCCTTCTATTTCCTCTAGTTGGTTGTTGACTAAAAATGTAGAGAAAACCGAACACTCTATGGATCAAGACACGATTTCAAATGAGGATTCAAGAATATCTTCATCTTCACTCTCCGGTTTGCACATGTGCCTTATGGCAAAAGGATCAAAGGTATCTCCTACTTTGACTCCTAACACATCCTCTAACGATGAGAATGATGATGATGATAATGATGAAGAATATAATACCTTGGTGCATAATATGGCAATGGTATATGCTTCTCTTCATGGTAATAAAGAAGCTCGTGCTAATCTCGAACACTCTATGGAAACCTTGAATAAATATAGGGAAACCATAGTGAAGTTGGAGTCCCATGTTGAAAATGGGGAAATGAGATTCACTCTCCTCAAGCATGAGCTAAAAGATAAGAAGCATACTAATTTTATGCTTACACAAAAATTTGAATCATATATGCATGAAAATGAGAAAACTATTGTTGATGCTTGTGCTAACTCTTGATACGCGTAAAGCACACGTCCGTTGGGAACCCCAAGGGGAAGGTATGATGCGTATAGAAGCAAGTTTCCCTCAGTAAGAAACCAAGGTTTATTGAACCAGTAGGAGCCAAGAAGCACGTGAAGGTTGTTGGTGACGGAGTGTAGTGCGGCGCAACACCAGGGATTCCGGCGCCAACGTGGAACCTGCACAACACAATCAAAGTACTTTTCCCCAACGTAACATGAGGTTGTCAATCTCACCGCTTGCTGTAAACAAAGGATTAACCGTATAGTGTGGAAGATGATGATTGTTTTGCGAAGAACAGTAAAGAACAATTGATTGTATTTCAGATGTAAAGAATGGAACGGGATCCAGTTCACTAGTGGTGTCTCTCCCATAAGATAAATAGCATGTTGGGTGAACAAATTACAGTTGGGCAATTGACAAATAAAGAAAGCATAACAATGCACATACATATATCATGATGAGTACTATGAGATTTAATAGGCATTACGACAAAGTACATAGACCGCTATCCAGCATGCATCTATGCCTAAAAAGTCCACCTTCAGGTTATCATCCGAACCCCTTCCGGTATTAAGTTGTAAACAACAGACAATTGCATTAAGTATGGTGCGTAATGTAATCAACACAAATATCCTTAGACAAAGCATCGATGTTTTATCCCTAGTGGCAACGGCACATCCACAACCTTAGAACTTTCTGTCACTGTCCCAGATTCAATGGAGGCATGAACCCACTATCGAGCATAAATACCCTCTTGGAGTTACAAGTATCAACTTGGCCAGAGCCTCTACTAGCAACGGAGAGCATGCAAGAACATAAACAACATATATGTAGATTGATAATCAACTTGACATAGTATTCAATATTCATCGGATCCCAACAAACACAACATGTAGCATTACAAATAGATGATCTTGATCATGATAGGCAGCTCACAAGATCTAACATGATAGCACAATGAGGAGAAGACGACCATCTAGCTGCTATGGACCCATAGTCCAGGGGTGAACTACTCACACATCGATCCGGAGGCGATCATGGCGATGAAGAGCCTCCGGGAGATGATTCCCTCTCAGACAGGGTGCTGGAGCGATCTCCGAATCCCCGAGATGGGATTACGGCGGCTGCGCTCAGGTTTTCCGTATCGTGGCTCTCGGTATAGGGTTTCGCGACGAAGACTTTAAGTAGGCGAAAGGGCGGAGTCGGAGGAGTCACGGGGGCCCCACACGCTAGGGCCGCGCGGCCTGGGCCTCGGCGCGCCGCCTAGTGTGGCGTCGCCTCGGCCCCACTTCGTTTCTCCCTGGGTCTTCTGGAAGCTTCGTGGAAAATAAGCCCTGGGCGTTGATTTCGTCCAATTAGAATATTTCCTTACTAGGATTTATGAAACCAAAAATAGAAAAACAGCTCTTCGGCATCTCGTCAATAGGTTAGTGCCGGAAAATGCATAAATATGACATATAATGTGTATAAAACATGTGAGTATCATCATAAAAGTAGCATGGAACATAAGAAATTATAGATACGTTTGGGACGTATCAAGCATCCCCAAGCTTAGTTCCTACTCGCCCTCGAGTAGGTAAACGATAACAAGGATAATTTCTGAAGTGACATGCTATCATAATCTTGATCAATACTATTGTAAAGCACATGAGATGAATGCATCGATTTGAAGCAATGATGAAGATAATGAGTAGACAACTGAATCATATAGCAAAGACTTTTCATGAATAGTACTTTCAAGACAAGCATCAATAAGACTTGCATAACAGTTAACTCATAAGCAATAAATTCTTAGTAGAAAGCTTTGAACAACACAAAGGAAGATATAAGTTTCAGCGGTTGCTTTGAACTTCAACATGTATATCTCATGGATAATTGTCAACACAAAGTAATATAACAAGTGCAATAGGTAAACATGTAAGAATCAATGCAACACAAGTGTTTTCTTCTAAGATAGAAAGAAGTAGGTAAACTGACTCAACAATAAAGTAGAAGGATGGCCCTTCGCAGAGGGAAGCATGGATTACTATTTTTGTGCTAGAGCTTTTCATTTTGAAAACATAGAAACAATTTTGTCAACGGTAGTAATAAATCATATGTGTTATGTATAAGATATCCTATAAGTTGCAAGCCTCATGCATAGAATACTAATAGTGCTCGCACCATGTCCTAATTAGCTTGGATTAACACGGATTATCATTGCATAATATATGTTTCAACCAAGTGTCACAAAAGGGGTACCTCTATGCCGCCTGTACAAGGGTCTAGGGAGAAGGTTCACATTGGATTTCTCGCTTTTGATCATTCTCAACTTAGACACCCATACCGGGACAACATAGACAACAGATAATGGACTCCTCTTTTAATGCTTAAGCATTCAACAAATAATATTCTCATAAGAGATTGAGGTTTTGTGTCCAAACTGAAACTTCCACCATGATTCATGGCTTTAGTTAGCGGCCCAATGTTCTTCTCCAACAATATGCATACTCAAACCATTTGATCATGAAAATCGCCCTTACTTAGACAAGACGAACATGCATAGCAACTCACATGATATTCAACAAAGGTAAAAGTTGATGGCGTCCCCAGAAACATGGTTACCGCTCAACAAGCAACTTATTAAGAAATAAGATACATAAGTACATATTCTTCACCACAATAGTTTTTAAGGCTATTTTCCCATGAGCTATGTATTGTAAAGGCAAAGAATAGAAGTTTAAAGGTAGCACTCAAGTAATGTACTTTGGAATGGCAGAGAAATACCATGTGGTAGGTAGGTATGGTGGACACAAATGGCATAGTTTTTGGCTCAAGGATTTGGATGCACGAGAAGAATCCCTCTCAATACAAGGCTAGGCTAGCAAGGTTGTTTGAAGCAAACTCAAGTACAAAATGGTGCAGCAAGACTCACATATGAACATATTGTAAGCATCAAAAGACTTTACATCGTCTCCTTGTAGTTCAAACACCTCAACCAGAAAATATCTAGACTTAGAGAGACCAATCATGCAAACCAAATTTTAACAAGCTCTATGTAGTTCTTCATTAATAGGCACAAAGTATATGATGCAAGAGCTTAAACATGATATATATGAGCACAACAATTGCCAAGTATCAAATTATTCAAGACATTATACCATTTACCACATGCGGCATTTTCCGTTTCCAACCATATATCAATGAACGAAGTAGTTCAACCTTCGCAATGAACATTAAGATAAAGCTAAGAACACATGTGTTCATATGCAACAGCGGAGCGTGTCTCTCTCCCACATAAAGAATGCTAGGATCCGACTTTATTCAAACAAAAACAAAAATAAACAAACAGACGCTCCAAGCAAAGCACATAAGATGTATTGAATAAAAATATAGTTTCACTAGAGGTGACTGATAAGTTGTCGATGAAGAAGGGGATGCCTTGGGCATCCCAAGCTTAGATGCTTGAGTCTTCTTAAAATATGCAGGATGAACCACGGGGGCATCCCCAAGCTTAGACTTTTCACTCTTCTTGATCATATTGTATCATCCTCTCTTGACCCTTGAAAACTTCCTCCACACCAAACTCAAAACAAACTCATTAGAGGGTTAGTGCATAATTGAAAACTCATACATTCAGAGGTGACATAATCATTCTTAACACTTCTGGACATTGCACAAAGCTACTTCAAGTTAATGGAACAAAGAAGTCCATCAAACATAGCAAAACAGGCAATGCGAAATAAAAGGCAGAATCTGTCAAAACAGAACAGTCCGTAAAGACGAATTTTTCCAGGGGCACTTAACTTGCTCAGATGAAAATGCTCAAATTGAATGAAAGTTGCGTACATATCTGAGGATCACGCATGTAAATTGGCAGATTTTTCTGAGTTACCTACAGAGAACCCTGCCCAAATTCGTGACAGCAAGAAATCTGTTTCTGCGCAGTAATCCAAATCTAGTATTGACTTTACTATCAAAGACTTTACTTGGCACAACAATGCAATAAAATAAAGATAAGGAGAGGTTGCTACAGTAGTAACAACTTCCAAGACTCAAATATAAAACAAAAGTGTTGTAGTAAAATAATGGGTTGTCTCCCATAAGCGCTTTTCTTTAACGCCTTTCAGCTAGGCACATAAAGTGTGAATCAAGTGTTATCAAGAGAAGAAGCATCGACATAGGAGTTTGGAGTTTTCTCAACTATACATGTTATCTTATCTATGTAAGTTTCAGAGGCTCCTTTTTCATTACTCTTAGGCTTGCTATTCTCATCAAACAAATTTTCAGGAACAAGCCAACCATAGTTATTTTCTAGAGTTTCATGCATTCCTAGGAGCTTACTAGGTATCGGTGCTTTAATTTCCTTACCATCATTAACATTACTAGTGTACTTTATTCTATCCATGTCCATCTTTTCAAGTATTCTTTTAAAATCAGGGAACAAACCAAGCCTCTTATGCTTAATAAAAACTTTTCTAGCTTCTTTAGCTATATCTTCAAATTCTCTAACAAGGACTTTTAAAACAAAATCTCTCTTTTCTCCCATCTCCATATCAGAAAGTGTAAGAAACATATGTTGTATTATGGGATTGAGATTAACAAATCTAGTTTCCAACATGTGTACTAAACAGGCAGAGCACTTTCATAAGTAGGAGCAACTTTTAATAATGGTATATCTTCAAAATCTTCATCCATACTAAAATGGGTGAAAAATTATTCTATATTATCTCTTCCAATGATAGACCCTTGTCCTACCGGTATTTTTTTCAGAGTGAACTTAGGAAGCAACATGATGAAATAAACAAAAGGTAAATAAAATAAATGCATGTAACTAATTTTTTTGTGTTTTTAATATAGAGAACGCAAACAAGATAGTAAATAAAGTAAAAGTAGTAACTAATTTTTTTGTGTTTTGTTTTAGTGCAGCAAACAAAGCAGTAAATAAAGTAAAGCAAGACAAAAACAAAGTAAAGAGATTGGAAGTGGAGACTCCCCTTGCAGCGTGTCTTGATCTCCCCGGCAACGGCGCCTGAAATTTAGCTTGATACGCGTAAAGCACACGTCCGTTGGGAACCCCAAGTGGAAGGTATGATGCGTATAGAAGCAAGTTTCCCTCAGTAAGAAACCAAGGTTTATCGAACCAGTAGGAGCCAAGAAGCACGTGAAGGTTGTTGGTGACGGAGTGTAGTACGGCGCAACACCAGGGATTCCGGCGCCAACGTGGAACCTGCACAACAAAATCAAAGTACTTTGCCCCAACGTAACAGTGAGGTTGTCAATCTCACCGCTTGCTGTAAACAAAGGATTAACCGTATAGTGTGGAAGATGATGATTGTTTGCGAAGAACAAGAAGAACAATTGCAGATTGTATTTCAGATGTAAAGAATGGACCTAGGGGTCCACTTCACTAGTGGTGTCTCTCCCATAAGATAAATAGCATGTTGGGTGAACAAATTACAGTTGGGCAATTGACAAATAAAGAAGGCATAACAATGCACATACATATATCATGATGAGTACTATGAGATTTAATCAGGGCATTACGACAAAGTACATAGACCGCTATCAGCATGCACCCCTTCCAGTATTAAGTTGTAAACAACAGACAATTGCATTAAGTATGGTGCGTAATGTAATCAACACAAATATCCTTAGACAAAGCATCGATGTTTTATCCCTAGTGGCAACGGCACATCCACAACCTTAGAACTTTCTGTCACTGTCCCACATTCAATGGAGGCATGAACCCACTATCGAGCATAAATACTCCCTCTTGGAGTTACAAGTATCAACTTGGCCAGAGCCTCTACTAGCAACGGAGAGCATGCAAGAACATAAACAACATATATGATAGACTGATAATCAACTTGACATAGTATTCAATATTCATCGGATCCCAACAAACACAACATGTAGCATTACAAATAGATGATCTTGATCATGATAGGCAGCTCACAAGATCTAACATGATAGCACAATGAGAAGACAACCATCTAGCTACTGCTATGGACCCATAGTCCAGGGGTGAACTACTCACACATCGATCCGGAGGCGATCATGGCGATGAAGAGTTCCTCCGGGAGATACCCTCCGGCAGGGTGCGGATGCGATCTCCGAATCCTCCGAGATGGGATTACACGGCGCGTCCTGGAAGGTTTTCCGTATCGTGGCTCTCGGTACAGAGGGTTTCGTGACGAAGACTTTAAGTAGGCGAAAGGGCGGAGTCGGAGGAGTCACGGGTGACATAGGCATCTCCAATGGGCCTGCCGAAGATAGTACCCGGGGTTTACTGAAGGCCCATGACTCGAAGAATAAGAAGAATCGGAGGCTCAAGTTATTATTAAGGAAAGCTAGAGTTGTATTAGGAGATGATGTTTGTAATCTTGCGGGATGAGTTGGAAACCCTCCCGGACTCTGTAACTTGTACAATACGAATCCCTCGGCTCCACCTCCTATATAAGGGGAGTCGAGGGACAAAGAAAGCATCGAATCTTCGTCAGCACAACCCTAGTTTTTACATCGTCGAGTACCTTTCGGCTGAAACCTACGAGATCTACTTGCCCTCTACATCCAACGAAACCCTAGTCTACTATCTGTAGGCATTGACAAGTTAATACCTTGTCAATTGGCGCCGTCTGTGGGGACTAGAGGCGACAAGGAGCTGATCTCGATGGCACATTCAAGATCGTCGACTTCATCGGTGGCAAGCAACATCATGGATAGAGATAAACAGATCGAAACTGGTCTAGTTGACTTTGTACCTCACCCACCCTCCCGTTTGGATGCATATGCGTATCTGGAGGAGCCCATGGAGATGACGTTTGGAAAGTTCCACTTCCGCGTCGAGAAAAAGGAGCGTATCGTCTCGAAGTTCCGATCTCGTCGGGATTATCGGCGGTTGATCCTGACTTCTCAAGCTCAGCATCATCCATCGATTCAAGCGACGAGGAAATTTCGTCGCCACACTTTATCGGCAGCAAGGCAAGCGAAAAACTCGCCAAGATCTTCAGCGACATGTCCTTCGAGTCATCTGCGAACTCCTATATAAGCGATGATTCGAGCGACACCGACAGCTTCAACTTCATCGACAAATCCATCTCTATTGGAAAGGTCTTCACCAATCTCTATGATGGTGTCACCAAACCAAGCAAAGTGAAAACTCCAAAATATCATCAAGTTTATGCCATTGGAGAAGCAAGTCGCGATCAAGAGGAAACATCAGAGGCTTTCGACGATTTGGGAAATCCCTATGTCGATCCCTCAGATCTAAGGAGAGGTTTGGGCACTAAATATGTCGGGCCCACACCACGTGTCAGAGTTCAACTTCCACAAGCAGCATGGGATAGAGCAGCAAAAGCTATGGAGACAACTGCTACGGTCGAAGAATTGCAGGCCTACCAATATAGGCTTGCTCGAGCTGGAAGAGAATTGGAAAAAGAGACAGCTGCTCTGAATAGAAGAAAGGAGGCAGCTTCCGCGTCAAGCAGGCGAAGAGCGGAGTTAAGTCGACAATCAGGAACTTCGGGAGATAGTCATAGAGAAGCTCGGAGGAGAGCAAGATCTCGGCTGCAAAATATACCGGAGGCAGAAAGAGAAACTCTAATCCAAAACCTCGACATGTCCTTCATGTCAATCGACACGAGGGGGAATATTATCCCAAAAACACCGGAAGCAGGATACATGGCGACACAAGCTTTCATCCTAGCGTCCAGGCCACCTCCAGGAGATCCAAGAGAAGCGTTGTATATGGCCATGGCAGGATGTGGAGCCATGGGAGCAGCGTTGCGCAGCTACACCTCCCGAAGGAACGCAAGGCAAAATAGTCCGAGACCTACCGCAGCGATGCAAGATCCAAGAGCGAGTGGAGCCAGACACAACGACTCACGAGTGGATAGAGCGCGACAAGAAAGAAGGAACCACGGCACTCACCAGAACTTGCTGAAGAGGATATGTGTGGACTCCGTGTTTCACACGCCAGGAAAAAACTCGGGTCCCGTCAGGATTCAAACTACCCGATAGTTTCAAGAAATTTGATGGCTGCAAGATCCCGAGAATTGGTTAGTCTATTACCTCGAGACAGTAAAATTGATAGGCGGAACCAGAGCAACAGCCATGCAAAGCATTCAAATACACCTGAGCGGAGCCGCCAGATCGTGGATAAAGAAGCTTCCCCCAGGGTCCATCGACAGCTGGGAGAGTTTTGAGGATGTGTTTATCAAAAAAAAATCGATCAACCTGCAAGAAACCTGCGACACTAGAGGAGTTGAGGTCATGTCGACAAAAACATGATGAATCAATGAGGAAGTACATCCAAAGGTGGAACATCATCAAAAACTCGGCAGAAAATATATCTGACGAGAGAGCGATAGATGCATTTGTAGCAGGAGTTCGACGAGGAGATTTCGTGGAGGACTTAGGAAGGACAAACCCAAGGACAGTATGCATTAATGGAAATAGCAAACAGATGGGCAGATGGTGAAGATGCGGTACATAACAAACGACATAGGTCCCCAGAGGAGGACCGTAGTCAAAATTTTCAAAATAGACGCCGATTTCCCCGACAATTCTCGAGTGACGATGCACCTGGCCAAATATCGGCTGGCTTTCGGGGAAACAATGGAGGAAACAATAGAGATGACTACCAAAGAAGTAGTGCACAACAAGGCGACAATAGAGATAACAGGCAAAATAGCGGGTCAAGATTTCAGAGATCTTTCGTAACTCCCGAAGATATGATGAACGGGCCGTGCCAGATGCATTTTTATCTCGATAGCAACGGGAAAAGGCAGTCAGGACACCTGCAAAAGGATTGTCGCAATTTTCAGGCAATGTTGCGAGTCGCATGAATAGCCAATGCTCAAGCAGTAAACAGAAACCCCCAGGGGCCCAGGAGTGAGATCCACTTACCACCTCCTCCCGCAATCACGGACGAAAATCGACATCAGCTTAGAATAGCGGCAGCACCGCAACCACCCCCATATGTTGATCCTAACAACAATGGCGCGGTCTCGATGATTCAGAAAGCTAGGCCATCTAACAGGGCTCAGAAAGTAATCTCGCGGCAAGTGTTTATGGCAGAGAAGATGCCTCCACCAACGGTTGAGTACCTAAATTGGTCGGGCAAGACATTGGTTTACAATAGCGGATCACCCGCAGCAAGTTCCTCGACCAGGGCAATCAGCACTTATCTTACCAGCAGTAATTGCAGGATTCGACGTATCTCGAGTGTTTATAGATGGAGGCAGCAGTCTAAACCTCATGTACGCAGATACACTGAGGAAAATGAACATATCCTTGGCAAATCTAAAACCAACCGATACGCGTTTCCATGGAATCACGCCAGAGAAGCCGAGTTATCCGCTGGGAAGAATCAATCTCGACGTTCAGTTCGGGACCCGAGAAAATTACAGGATAGAAAGGCTCGAATTCGAAGTTGTGGATTTCCCATCACAATACATCACGCTTTGTTGGGACGACCAGCGTACGCCAGGTTTATGGCAACACCACACATATACTGCTTTGAGGTTGCCCGGGCCCAAGGGACTAATCACAACAAAGGAAGCCGCGCTAGCCGATAAATGTGACAAGGATTTTCATCGAATATCAGAAATTCGGGATGCAAGCGGAGTATGCAGCGTCAAGGCTCATGACTAATTATGATGTGCTGCCAGATGTAGGGAGACCCAACAAGGAGTCAACTTTCAATACCGCAAAAGATTCTAAGGAAGTGCAGATCCACCCGACAGATCCGAAGAAAACGACGTCCATCGCAACAAACATGGACCTCGCATAGGCGCGCTCGTCGAGTTCCTCCGTGAGCACTGGAAAATCTTCGCATGGTGTCTAGCTGACATGCCAGGAGTACCCAGGGAACTTGCCAAGCACCACCTAAACTTGGATCCAATAGCGAGACCAATCAAACAACCTTTGCGGCGTTTTTCGGAACCAAACCGCAAAGCCATGTCACGAAATTGATCAACTCAGAGAAGCTGGTTTCATCAAAGAAATATCTACAGAGGCCACTTGGGTAGCTAACCCAGTGATGGTGCCGAAGAAAAACACGAAAGTCCTTCGCATGTGTGTCAACTTTACGTGCCTCAATAAACATTGTCCAAAGGATCACTTTCCCCTCCCAAGGATCGATCAAATTATCGACTCCACGGCAGGATGTGAACGTCTTTCCTTCTTGGACGCATATTCTGGTTACAACCAGATCAGATTAAAAGAAGATGACGAAGCCAAAACAGCGTTCATCACATCGTATGGCGTATTTTGTTACGTAACAATGCCTTTCGGTTGAAAAACGCGGGAGCAACATATCAACGGATGATGCGTATGCTTAGCAACAGATTGGGAAAAATGTACAAGTGTACATCGACGATGTCGTCATAACATCAAAAAAGGGGGCAACATTAATCGAGGACTTTCGACAACCTCGACAAATTTTGTCTCAAGTTGAATCCAACGAAGTGTTCTTTCGGCGTCCCTCGCAGGAGAACTTCTCGGGTTCCTAGTATCAGCAAGAGGGATCGAAGCTAATCCCAAAAAATCCAAGCTATCGTAACAATGAGGAAGCCAACAAAGTTGAAAGAAATATAATAGCTAACTGGGCGAGTCGCAGCTTTGCAGATTCGTCCAGGCTGGGAGAAAGGCGTTACCGTTCTACGCCTTAATCAAACAAGGAGAGAAGTTCCAGTGGAACGAAGAGGCAGATAGGGCCTTCGAGGATCTCAAACGGAAAATTTCGACACCACCAATCTTAGTGGCGCCAAAAGAGAAGGAACCACTCCTGTTATACATTGCGGCACACCTCAGGTGGTCAGCACAGCGCTAGTTGTCGAAAGAGAAGAAGAAGGAAACTCCATGGAGTGCAAAGACTGTATACTTCATCAGCGAAGTTTTATCGCCTTCAACAATCGGTACCCGCAAAAGCTAGCATACGGAGTGTTTACAACCGCAAGAAAATTGCGGCACTATTTTTCGGTGCATCCGATAATAGTGGTCAATGAGGCGCCTTTATCCAATATACTCAACAATCCAGAAGCTACATGTCGTGTCTCCCTTTGGGGAATAGAACTTTCTCCTCGGGACATCACGTATGAAAAAAGAAAGGCAATAAAGTCGCAAATTTTACCAGACTTCATCGCAGAGTGGATGGAGTTGCAAAACACAGGACCTCCGGATTTATCGAGAACCTGGACTATGAACTTCGACGGGTCCAAAAGGTTAGAAGGAGCTGGAGCAGGGGTGATACTCATATCACCTGAAGGCGACAAATTGAAATATGTCTTGCGGATGACGTTCCCAAACGCATCTAATAATGAGGCAGAATATGAAGCCCTTATACATGGGATGAAGATGGCCAAGCCTGCGGCGCAACTCGATTAAAAATATTTGGCGACTCACAATTGGTGAAGTCATGAACCAATGCGATGCGATCAATGATAGCATGGTGGCGTACAAAGAGATGTATAATGAGCTGGAGAAGCTGTTTGATGGATGCGAAGTAAACCATATCAGTAGGTTGAGCAATGATGAAGCCGACGTTCTTGCAAACATCGGGTCACAGTGCCTCGCAATCCCTTCAGGTGTGTTTTGGGAGGAGATAACAGAAAGATCCACAAAGCCGAAGAAATCAGCAAAAAAGGAGAAGAACGAGAAACCCTCGGGGACTGCAAGAAACATTGGAAGAAGAAGAAGAGAGAACAGGATCTAGTACTGATGGTGCAAATCCCATGGATGCAGGCGTACATATCATATATCCTAAGAAAAACAATACCCAACGATCCAGTTGAAGCAAGGCGAGTTATCGACGATCCAAAGCTTTCACGGTGGTTAAAGGGGAGTTGTACAAACGAAATATTTCGGGTGTGTTACAAAGGTGCGTCACACCCGAAGAAGGAAGGATAATTTGAACGTGCACAAAGGAGTATGTGGTCATCACGCAACGCAGTCGAGCTATTGCAGCCAAGGTTTTTCGAGCTGGATTTATTGGTTGACAGCAATCGAGGACGCGAAGAGATCGTGCGCACTTGCGCGTGTCGTAGATTTGCCGCAAAACCCCACTCTCCGGAATTGATGCCCATACCCTTATCTTGGCCCTTTGCTCGGTGGGGTCTCGACATGGTGGGAAAGTTGCACAAAGCCTCGCTGGGAGGATACGAGTATATGCTCGTTGCGTGACAAATTTACCAAGTGGATAGAAGCCAAGCCGATAAATTCACCGGATGCAGCAACAATAAAATTCGTGAAGAGCATTGTCTTTCGGTTGGAGTACCTCATAGCATCGTCACGGACAATGGCAGTAACTTCACATCCAAGGAATTCAAGGCGTACTGTGCAGAGGTAGGCATCAAATTGCACTTCGCCTCAGTTGCACATCCCCAAACCAATGGTCAAGTCGAGAAAGCCAACGGAAAAAGCTCGACACACTTGGCCAGAAGAGCTGCCGAGCGTGTTATGGAGCATCCGAACAACGCCAAATACAGCGACACAGGAGACTCCGTTTTTCTTGGTCCATGGGGTAGAGGTAGTGCTGCCGATAGAAATAGAGCACGACTCTCCGAGAGTCACGGCATACAATGAAGAAACTTCCAGAAGAGCATTGGAAGACGACATTGACGCACTCGACGAAGCTCGAGACGAAATACTGTCAAGGGTCACTAAATATCAGCAAGACCTCAAAATTACCACAGTCGACGTTTGCGACCAAGGTCCTTTCAGGTTGGAGACTTAGTTCTGCGACTCAATCAAGATCGCTGAAAAACTCGAGTCGCCATGGCTTGGCCCTTACGTCGTTACGGTCATCGAAGGAGGAGCGTACAGGATAAAAGACAAGAAGACAGGGGTTCCCGAGAAAAACCCCTGGAACGTGGCACAGCTAAGGCATTTTTACGCTTAGTGTCAAAATATAGTCCTCCTTGTAAAAATACAATGTACTGAAACGCCCGCGAGTTTTCAGACGCACTCTTTTCCTTTTCGGGCACCGAGTGGGGCCGGGAAAGGTTTTTAATGAGGCGGGCTCGCGGTGCTGCAATATAATAAAGATAGTGGAAATATATATCTTTTTCACACGGTCGGGGGCTTACGCCTCGAAGTTACAATATAGATGAGTTTAAGTGATAAAATTATCTCGCCTTGGTACCGAATACCTCGCCAGATAAAACGAAGTTAAAAGATAGCAATCAAAGACAAAACACTCGGGGGCTAGTACCCGCAAATATAGTATAAAAACTTGGTTGCTTTGGTTTAAAACCTCGCATACACAATACAAGGATTCACCACCGAAACACTCGGGGGCTTGAAGGAAGAAAAATATATACAACTTACAATGTACATACAGCAAAGATATAGTTCTTATCGACAAACTGCAAACTCAGTTGCGACCCAACAAGTCGTCAATGTTTACTCTGGCTTCTTCGGGAGCAGCACCCAAAAAATCGGCATAATGGCCGTCTGAAAAAAAGTCGGCGTCCATCCGAAGAAGGTCATCAATTATTTCCTCAGCTACTGGGGTGATCCGTGCATTGATTTTATCAACACCTCTTCGCCGTTGCCTCAGCTTAGTATGAACAGTCTCCACCACCTTTGTCATATCAAGTTTGGGGTGGTAGATTTGAAGCATAATAAGGGTAACCTTGGCACCAGCTATCAGTTGAGCTTTTACAAAGCCATGGATCTTCTGCACATCCTTAAATTTCTCCATCAGTTCAAGGAGAGATTTTGGTTGAACATTCCGAGGAAACATAGCATTGAAAATCATAGATAAAGTGCGGGAACAAAACTCAAGAAATCCCCGAACTTGACACGAGCGGTCTTGGAATCTTACAATTTGTCGGGTACGCTCAGGCGTGGCCCAGAAGAGGACGCCATGATCAAGACCTAAGTTAATAAGCAAATTTGATCTTGTATCCACTCTTTGATCCTCGGCCTCAGCATCCAAAAAGGGACCTACTTGGAGACAGTACATCAGTTAAAGGAAGAAAACAGGAAAAGTACAAAAAGGGAGAGAAGGATTAGCCCAAGAAGTATACCCGCCATTTCTGAGCTTGCCTCAATCATCAATTCAAGCAAGGTGTTCTCTCGAGAAGCAGCTTTCGCGGCTTCAGCTAGAGCAGTTTCTTTGGCAGCTATGGAATCTCGAGCCTGTTGAAGGGCAATTTTCTCCCTTTCGGATGACTTTTGGGACTGATCCATCATCATAAGTGTTTGTTTCTTCATGGACTGAAGTTGTTGGCGAAGTTCTTGCAAATCTTGCGGGGAGTGTTTACTTGAAGAACCTTCGACAAGGTCATCAGCGACAAGTATTTTCTTCGAGAAGGAGGAAGCAGGAAAAGTGTCGGCAGGTTGAGGATTTGCGGAGTAGTTATCAAATATCAACTGGAAAAGAAAATTTCAGTATCAATGATCACGCAAAATAGAATTCCATTGATCTTCGGGACATTTACACAGATATTACAGGAGGAGTCTTCAAAAGAATTACTACAACAGTTATAGCTAAAGCTACTGTAGCGACAACTTCAGAAGGAACAGGAAATAAAAAACAGAAAAAGATAAGGCATTCTACTAGACCTCCGGCTTTGACGAGCTAGGGGCAGGAGTAGGCTTGAATCCAAGATAAGCGAGGATCTTCTTTGTGTTTGGCTTCGCAGCCTTGATCAGTGATCGCCACTTCGTGGTCTCCATCTCTTGTGTGTCGCCAACTTTGGTCCAGTCGATGTTCTTGTTTGTCGGCAACCAGGCGTAGTGCTTTCAACACGACCTTCATATTTTGTTGGCGCAGCTTCAGGTCAAGATCTTCTGGTGGATTAAAGCACTTGGCAAGAGCAAGAAAAGTCGCGGGTTCCTCTTTCTTCGGGAAGAAGTAGGGGAAAAGCCGCGACAGTCCTTCCTTGGCCTGGTTAATGCCGTCGCGTGTTTCTGTTCCATGAAACTCAAGGAACGCAAGTGCATCAAGAAGAGGATCATTGTCGGGATCTTCAAGTTCAAATTCCTGAGATGTTGTATCTGTCGAGACAGAAATTTATTGATCAACAAACGAGTAAAGAAAAGCAAGTCCAAAGAATACAAAATGGTTCAGGTACTCACTGACAAAGCGACGGTTTTGCGACTTCAGACGTTTAATAATCGCCTCTTCGCGAGCAGATTGTGCGGTTATATGCTCGCTCAGCGAAGTCTCGGCGTCGTGAAGCCTCTTCCTAAGTTCTTCGACACCAGCAGCGTCAGCTTTGGCCTTGTCAGCCTCTGCCCTAGCCTTACTAGCATCTGATTCGGCCTTCTTACGAGCCTCCTCACTTTGTTCTAATTTTTGAGCAAGTGTGTTGGCACGCTCGTTGGCCTCCGCCAGTTTTTCTGCCAAGATAGTTAAATCTAGTTAAAATCACGACAAGAAAGGAGTGAGAAGGCAAGGGTAAAGAGAAGCAGAAAGACATTACCTTCGGCTTTGCTAGCATAATCGCGGTACCCAACGAATTGGGCACCGAAGCGGATGAATTCCTTAATCAAAGGCTATTAAAAGAAAGATAGAGAAAGAAAGCGTCGGTAGGGGAAAAAGTGCGATAGCACAAAATCAAAAAGAAGCAAACAGAGAAAACATCGACAGCATCAGAAAGCAGTTGAGGACTTACATCATCCAAAAGAGGAGTCGACGAGCTACCCAATTGCAAGGTAGGCTCCGTGATTGTTTCAACCCTTGCCCTTTTTGGAGAAGGGACAAGAGGGCTTGCAGGAGGAGTAAGTGCGTCGGTGTTTTGTTGAGGAGGCGAAGATTCTTCTCCTTCAACTGGCACTTCAGAAACAACTAGAGTATGCGACGTACTCGTTCGAGCAGGCGCATCAATAGCTGGCATTTCTTCCTCGTCACCACTACAATTAAATTGCGAAAGTATAAGAAGCTAGATAGACGAAAACCTTCGAGAATTAAAACAGCGAGAGCCAAGGAGTAACTTACGAACTGACGAGGGCGTCAAGGTATGGATCAAAGCTGCCTTCCGACGTGAAGGAGCAGCTTCTTCGGCTTTGGAGGTGCCGGAATCTTCGACGTCATCCTCTTCCTTTTGTTCTTTGGAGAAACAGCAGGAGGAGGAGAGTGCCGATCGGTAGCTTCAGAGGTAGCCTCCTTTTCAGAGGATCCCGCAGATTTTCGAGAACCTGCGGGTTCACTCTCAAAGAAGGAGCACCTTGGTTGTCATCGGTGACAACGGCTCGTTCTTCGACTTCTCCACCCTCAGGAAGGGGAGGAAGAGAGACAAGATCTGGATGGTTCTATACAAAAGCAAAGAGGAGATGTCAATAAAGAGTTATGAAAAAGATGTCAAACAAATATGAGAAAATCGACAAAAGTTACCTTGGGAAGCGCATTGGTGGCGCTGTATGGTTTTACGCGACAAGAAGAAGGGACAGGATCTTTCTTGCTGAGGGAGGAGATTTTCCGGACAAGTTTTTCTAAATCCTTGACCGATAAATCCACCGACAAACGATCCACATCATCGTCGCCAGTATACTTCCAGAGGGGATTTTTGCGAGCCTGCAGAGGCTGCACTCTGATTCTAAGGAAATATGCCGTGATCTGGATACCCGACAGTTCTTTGCCGCGGGTGTTTTGCTCGTGGATGCGGGTCATCAATGCCTCCGTCGCCGTCTTTTCTTCGTCGGTAGCCTCTGCATCCCAGGAGCGGCGGCGGAAGATTTTCTCGGCACCATCAAAAGGAGGGATGTTGTCTTCAGCACACCCATGGTTCTCCTCATGAATGTACAACCATTTTTTGCGCCACCCTTGAACTGAGTCAGGGAATTTGACGTCGAAGTAGTCGACATCAGGGCGAACGAGATAACAACGCCACCTATGTTATAGGCGACATTGGGAGAGCCATTGCGGCGACAGAAAAAGATACGCTTCCACAACGCCCAGTTAGGCTGGACGCCAAGGAAGGCTTCGCAGAGGGTGATGAAGATGGAAATGTGAAGGATAGAGTTGGGTGTGAGGTGGTGAAGTTGGAGACCATAAACATAAAGTAACCCCCGAAGAAAAGGGTGAATGGGGGCGGAAAGACCGCGGATGAGGTGATCGACGAAACTAACCCGATACTCCATTGGAGGGGTTGGGTAGCTCTCTTCACTGGGGAAACACAGCGCCTTCGGTTTCTTGCTGATCCCCAGTTTCTTCAAGAGGTTGATGTCTTGGGCAGAGATTTTGGATCTCTCCCACTCAGCGCTCCCCAGATCTGTGGAAGCCATCGGATTCCGGCGTGCTGTGCCTGGTCATCTGCGTGGTGGCATCAACAATGGCGCGGAGTGCAGCTCGAGAGAAGTTGAGCTCAAGGAACGTGGGGCGCAAGAGGAGATTTTGAAGAGGAGAACGGAGGAGCGGCGCGAGCGAAAGTGCTGGAGGAAGAAGAAGGGGACCTTAAATAGAGGTGCGGCGAAGCGGCGTACCGTTGGATGGAAAAAGTGTGCGGCGATGATGTACACGTGAACGTGGATAAAAAGTAATTTCACCCTAGGGAGTTACAGACGTGCGCCAGGAAAAGCGGAGGACGTGTGTCCCCAACTTGCACGACGTGTCAACGTGGTAAAAATTTGGGCCCATGAGACAGAGGAAGAGAAGTTCTCGCTTTCCCGATAGTGATCATGGCTATCGTCAGAATGATGTCACCTTGATAAGAGAAAATTTCGGCTACGAAGGGTTGTAAGAATGGCGACAGCAGAAGATTGTTGATTATTTCGAGAGCCTTTGATCAAATACAAGTTTTTGCCCAAATGCTCGGGGGCTACTTTGGAAAAAATGAAAAGTTTGAGAAAGACAAAATAGAAATGGTGTGAGCCTATGATCAAATACAAATATTTGCTCATAGCCTCGGCTACTCCCATCGGGAGCGCTGTTCGCGCACCCGAGAGATTTGAAAATTTTGGGAGAGAAAGAAAATATAGCGGCATAAGCGTGGAGCCTACACCCAAGCACAAGTCCTTGGCTGTAGCCTCGGGGCTACTCCCATCGGGAACGCTGTTCGCGTGCCCGATGAAATTATAAAAAAAGAAAGATAGAAGAACAAGAGAGTATATTTCGAGTTATAATTAACTCTACATATACTCCCATCGGGAGAGCAATATAAGTCATCCGTTGACTCAATAAAATGTGCCATTCCAACAGCCGAATAAGCACTCGACAATATATTCTCAGAACGCCAAAGTTGCGAACAATTTCTGAATGCCGCAAAACTTTGCGAAGGTAAGACCCCAGATCCGTTCTGAGTGGCGTGGCGCCGTCTCTGACGTCGGTTTGCTACTTTTATCCGTATCAATGATACGAAGAAAAATCCTAACGGACGCGTTAGGTACCCGATAAATATGACTGGGACTCGACAGAATGGTAAGACCTTAAGCGGCACCTGTCGAAGTTTACACCAGTATCCCGAGATCATGTCCGGGGACGTGATCTTGAAGTAGGTTTTTGCGGATTGCCACTAGAGCAGTTAACTAGTACCTGATCCGTCAGATGAACTAGCCCCAACTACCATTATCCCTGTACAATATAGAAATTCATATGAAGAAATATAGAAATTTAAAGTTGTGGAGTAAATATAAACAGTGGAGATTTTCCCTGACTCTGCGATTCAAGCAAAATCTCGGGGGCTACTGACATAGGCATCCCCAATGGGCCTGCCGAAGATAGTACCCGGGGTTTACTGAAGGCCCACGACTCGAAGAATAAGAAGAATCGGAAGCCCAAGTTGTTATTAAGGAAAGCTAGAGTTGTATTAGGAGATGATGTTTGTAATCTTGCGGGATGAGTTGGAAACCCTCCCGGACTCTGTAACTTGTACAATACGAATCCCTCGGCTCCACCTCCTATATAAGGGGGAGTCGAGGGACAAAGAAAGCATCGAATCATTGTCAACACAACCCTAGTTTTTACATCGTCGAGTACTTTTCGGCTGAAACCTTCGAGATCTACTTGCCCTCTACATCCAACGAAACCCTAGTCTACTATACGTAGGCATTGACAAGTTAATACCTTGTCAACAGGGGCCCCACATGCTAGGGCCGCGCGGCCCAAGCCCTGGCCGCGTAGCCCTAGTGTGGCGTCGCCTCGGGGCCCCACTTCGTATCTCCCTCGGTCTTCTGGAAGCTTCGTGGAAAAATAACGTTGATTTCGTCCAATCGAATATTTCCTTACTAGGATTTCTGAAACCAAAAACAACAGAAAACAGCAACTGGCTCCCGGCTGCTACGTCCTCGACAATGGTGATTCGTACTCTCGGCTCTCCATCGACGATGACAAAGCTAGTCGGTTATTATTCCCTGATATACTGGTGTTGGTACTCTTGCCGATGTTGTATGACTGCTTTAATGGTTGCGTGCGTGCACGCAGCCTTGGCATTGCGGCTCAAAAAATTATGGGAGAACTTTCATCGGTATCTACAGGTCTATGGTTAGTTATCTATTTTTGGCTGCCTTCAGAAAAGTACAAGATTGTGTTCTGGAAGAAGAAAAAAATTGAAGACCTCGAAGATTTGTTACTATCTTTTAGACTTTATTTTGTAATCGTTGGAGTCAGTTCATGTATCTCTACCATGTACTATTTGTTGCTATGAATATATGTGGTATTGATTGTCAAAAAAAAACCCCAAGATCCTGAAAAACTGTTGGTCTATCCCGAGAAACGAGGAGGTTTAAGGAAACGAGGAGTCCAGCGCGTGCGGAAGGAGCTTTAATCGTGCGAGCATGCAGGGGCAAAATGAGGAAACTAGCGATTACTTTCTCTCCTGCCAGTCTTATACCTTAATAAATGGGCAAACTGAGCACGTTGTAGCTAATCCTTTTATTAATTAAGCAGCTATATTAGTCAATAAGATTGCCTTATGTTTTTCCTCAGTTTTCGCCAAGCCCTTATTTGTAACCCGCAGAAGGAGCTCAGACGGGAGGATTCCAGTTTAGTTGACCGTTCCGTGCTGACGTGTGGGGCTAGTAGAAAGGGACCGCGTGGGACAGGACGAGACCGCGTTTGGTTGTACGTGAGCAGGAGCTGGGTTCTGTCTCTCTCGGCGCGAATTGGCATTTTTAAGAGCACCTTTTCCCCCTCTGTCTCTTTGTCTTTATTAACCAAATTAGTATCAAATCTAGAGAAGCTTGCATTTCTGTCTTTCTTCAATTATTTGTGCCTTTTGGCCCTCGTTGTTTGCCCAATATGGCAGCAAATCTAGTACTCCCTCTGGTCCATATGTATGTAGTTAAATCTAGAAGCAAATCTCCAGGGTAATGTACTCCGTACGACAAATTCACAGTAATAGTAAATCGAGAAAACAAAGTAGGGCCAACAAAATATACTCCAGTAGAATAGGGATAGATAATAGGGATCCCTCCCTAGATAATAAGCTGCATACACAGCAGCCAACAGGTTCGAGGTTCTTCACAACACCATCATACTAACAACATAACAACAAGGGATCCCTAGCTAACAACAAAATAGAAGCTGCTTTGCAGCAGCAGCACACGTCCAGGACTCCGCCTACCCCATCTGCCTCTGCCTCCACTTGTTGCTCCCCTTGGGAGCCTTGGGCTTGAGCGGAGGCATGCGCCCGGCGGAGATCTCCACCCGCTGGATGCTGCGGAGGTGCATGCCGAGCGCCATGTGCTTGGCGCGGAAGGAGTGGGGGTTCACCGACGCGCCGACCTTGGGGTTGGTGTTGCCGATGTTCTCGGCATGCGTGAGGAGGCAGTTGAAGTCAGTGCCGCCGAGTCTCCTAGTGCAGAAGGGGCACCTGTAGACACCCTTGGCGAAGTAGGAGACGTACTGGCCGACCTGCAGCCTCCGCAGCACCTGGCGAGTCTTGACGTCATGGTGCTCGTCGTCGCTGCCGACGTCGCTGCCAGACAGCTGATCCATATCAAACGGGAACTATTAGTGAATGAGATGCAACGATGACTAACGTGCATGATAACAAAGTAAGGAAAAACAGAGCCAGCCTCAGTTAGAGTGGACACGATTATATGTCTACAGGGATGGTGTTAGCGAACCATAGCTCATGCACAACAGATTTGTACACAGCAATGGTTCGCTGAACCCACTCTGTAAAAATTTGTGCCCAACGATTCATCATAGGCAAAGAAACAGATTCCAGATCTGATTTTGAACAGATTCCAGAATATTTGCAAAATTAAACGGTTGATATCTTTTGATTCGTGCATAAAATAACTGATTGAGATCCCATAAATTAACTGATTGAGATCCCATTATTACTTGCATAAATTAACCGAACGGCCGAACTCCAAATCTTAAACGAAATCAAGAAGGGATCAAAGCAAAATGGAATAAAATCGGCGCAAATATTAACCCAATACTCAACCATCTACAGATCGGCACTAATAGTTACTAGGGAACCAGCAAAAATAGGGTTCAAAAAGGAATGGGGAACAAAAAAGGGAGCAAACCATAGTTACCTCGTTCCATGGGTCGTCCATGCAGGTGTCGTAGGGGTTCGGAGGCGAGATGTACGGCACCGGCTCATAGGGGTCCCATCCCGGCGGGATACGACCGCCACCGGCGGCGGCGACGGCCTTTGAGGGGACGACGTCGAAGAGGGAGGCGTCGCGCTTGGAGCCGACGGCGTCATGGACGATGGGATTCGCATTCTCCATGTCCATCTCGCCTGCAGAGAGGGAGAGGGTTTTTGCTTTGGAGAAGATGATGGGACGTGAGAGGCGGCGTTGCATGAGCGAGTGAGAGTGACAGAGATAGTGCGAGGAGGCGTCTATAAAGGCGAGGGGTGGTTAATGCGACCCGCGTCCTACGCGTCCACCATTTAACGTCTGCACGTCTTGGGCTTCTGCAACGCGACACGCGTCCACGATTGCACGTCTTCGACTTCTGCACCGCGACCCGCGTCTACGGCACGTCACGCTTCATACCGCAACACGCGTACTCGAGTCTAACCCTGGAAATTTAGATATACTCTCGAGTCTTATACTGTAGCATTTTTTGTGTGCTCAGTTTTCCCCTTGAGTACTAATACTGGCTAGTGCAATATACTCAGTTTTACCTCAAGTGCCTGGTCAACAGAGAGTCAACAAATGGGATTAACTAGTTAAATGAGTCAACAAATGGGATTATCAGTTCGTTTTAACGTGTTAAACTTGTCTAAATATTGGTCAAACCTAGGATTTGACCAAGATTCAAATGGAGAAAATTAAAAAAAAACAAAAATGAAAAACCAAAGCACATAGTCTTCTTATGTCATATAGTAAGCATTAAAGGTGATAAACAAGGTCTAGACATATTCAAACCATACAAATCATGTATCTACCCCCTAACCCCTAAACTCTGTCTTATGAAGTCAAGCATGAAGAGAAGTGGTTTTGGGTTTCAAACATGGAAATTTCAAAAACCTCCCAAAACTTCATTTTAGAGTGACTAAGAAGGATACATGCTTCCCTTTTCATTTTCATGTTTTAAACTTGTTTAAATCTTGGTCAAACCTAGGATTTGACCAAGATTCAAATGGGCATTAAAATTTAAAAAATCAGAAAAATGAAAAACCAAAGCACATAGTGTTCTTATGTCATATAGTAAGCATTAAAGTTGATAAACAAGGTCTAGACATATTCAAACCATACAAATCATGTATCTACCCCCTAACCCTAAACTCTGTCTTATGAAGTCAAGCATGAAGAGAAGTGGTTTTGGGTTTCAAACATGGAAATTTCAAAAACCTCCCAAAAACTTCATTTTAGAGTGACTAAGAAGGATACATGCTTCCCTTTTCATTTTCATGTAACTTGTTTAAATCTTGGTCAAACCTAGGATTTGACCAAGATTCAAATGGGCATTAAAATTTAAAAATCAGAAAAATGAAAAACCAAAGCACATAGTGTTCTTATGTCATATAGTAAGCATTAAAGTTGATAAACAAGGTCTAGACATATTCAAACCATACAAATCATGTATCTACCCCCTAACCCTAAACTCTGTCTTATGAAGTCAAGCATGAAGAGAACTGGTTTTGGGTTTCAAACATGGAAATTTCAAAAACCTCCCAAAAGCTTCATTTTAGAGTGACTAAGAAGGATACATGCTTCCCTTTTCATTTTCATGTTTTAAACTTGTTTAAATCTTGGTCAAACCTAGGATTTGACCAAGATTCAAATGGGCATCAAAATTTAAAAAAATCAGAAAAATGAAAAACCAAAGCACATAGTCTTATGCCATATAGTAAGCATTCAAGTTGATAAACAAGGTCTATACATATTTAAACCAGACAAATCATGTATCTATACCCCTAAACCTTAAACCCTGTCTTATGAAGTCTAGCATGAAGAGAAGTCGTTTTGGGTTTCAAACATGGAAATTTCAAGAACATCCCAAAGCTTCATTTTAGTGTGACTAAGAAGGATCAAGGCTTACCTTTTCATTTTCATGTTTTAAACTTGTTTAAATCCTGGTCAAATATAGGTTTGACCAAGATTCAAATGGGCATAAAATAAAAATATAGAAAAATGAAAAACCAAAGCACATAGTCTTCTTATGTCATATAGTAAGCATTAAAGTTGATAAACAAGGTCTAGTCTTATTCAAACTAGACAAATCATGTATCTACCCGCTAACCCCTAAACTCTGTCTTATGAAGTCTAGCATGAAGAGAAGTCATTTTGGGTTCAAACATGGACATTTCAAGAACATCCCAAAAGCTTCATTTTAGTGTGACTAAGAAGGATCAAGGCTTACCTTTTCATTTTCATGTTTTAAACTTGTTTAAATCCTGGTTAAATCTAGGATTTGACCAAGATTCAAATGGGCATAAAATAAAAAAATAGAAAAATGAAAAACCAAAGCACATAGTCTTCTTATGTCATATAGTAAGCATTAAAGTTGATAAACAAGGTCTAGACTTATTCAAACTAGACAAATCATGTATCTATCCGCAAACCCCTAAACTCTATCTTATGAAGTCAAGCATGAAGAGAAGTGCATGGTTTTGGGTTTCAAACATGGAAATTTCAAAAAACTCCCAAAAAATTCATTTTAGAGTGACTAAGAAGGATACATGCTTCCCTTTTCATTTTCATGTTATATACTTGTTTAAATCTTGGTCAAACCTAGGATTTTACCAAGATTCAAATGTGCATCAAAATTCCAAAAAAATCAGAAAAATGAAAAAACAAAGCACATAGTTTTCTTATGTCATATAGTAAGCATTAAAGTTGATAAACAAGGTCTAGACATATTCAAACAAGAAAAATCATGTGTCTACCCCCTAACCCTAAACTCTGTCTTATGTAGTCAAGCATGAAGAGAAGTGCTTTTGGGTTTCAAACATGGAAATTTCAAAAACCACCCAAAAGCTTTATTTTAGAGTGACTAAGAAGGATCCATGCTTATCTTTTCATTTTCATATTTTAAACTTGTTTAAATCATTGTCAAACCTAGGATTTGACCAAGATTCAAATGGGCATAAAATTAAAAAAATCAAAAAATGAAAAACTAAAGCACATAGTCTTCTTATGTCATATATATAGTAAGCATTTAAAAGATGATAAATAAGGTCTAGACAATTCAAATAATACAAATCATGTATCTACCCTAACCCTAAACTCTATCTTATGAAGTCAAGCATGAAGAGAAGTGGTTTTTGGTTTCAAACACAAAAATTTCAAAAACCACCCAAAAGCTTCATTTTAATTTGACTAACTTATTAATTATGAAGGATCCAGGATTGATTACCTTTTCATTGTCATGTTTTAAACTTGTTTAAATCTTGGTCAAACCTAGGATTTGACCAAGATTCGAATGGGCATAAAAATTCAGAAAAAAATAAGAATGAAAAACCAAAGCACATAGCCTTCTTATGTCATATAGTAAGCATTCAAATTGATAAACAAGGTCTAGACATGTTCAAACCAGAAAAATCATGTATCTACCCCTAACCCTAAACTATGTCTTATGAAGTCAAGCATGCATGAAGAGAAGTGGTTTTGGGTTTCAAACATGAAAATTTCAAAAACCTCACAAAAGCTTCATTTTAGAGCGACTAATAAGGATCGATGCTTACCTTTTCATTTTCATGTTTTTACTTATTTGAATCTTGGTCAAATCCTAGGTTTGACCAAGATTTAAACAAGTTTAAAACATGAAAATGAAATGGGAAGTGTGTATCCTTCTTAGTCAGCCTAAAATGAAGCTTTTGGGATGTTCTTGGAATTTCCATGTTTGAAACCCAAAACCACTTAAGACAGAGTTTTTGGTTAGGTGTAGACTAGGAAAATGCCCGCGCGTTGCAGCGGAACCTTCCATCCATCAGTAACATATCTCGAGATTTGATCAAATTTTCAAGAAAACATGCCCGCTGTAATAAAAGATAAAAAAGCTACACCATAGAGACATAAAAAGTAAGTTATCGTTGTTGAGTTGTCTCGCAAAACCACCTCAGTCATTTGATCATCTGCTCAAACACCGGCAACGCCGAGGAATTCTCTTACGAATTCCCAACAATGTACACTATGCATGCACATTTCACCTTTTATTAATAAATACACTAAATAGTACATAAGTGAATTGAAAAAACTACCCAACTACCCAAGCCCACCACCCACGACCATGACCCAGGTAAAAAATTAGGCATCCTAAAGAACAGGTAAAAATAAAAGGCCGCGACCCAATTCCCTATCGTTCCCAAGACTATGACCTCAGCCGCAAGCCACGCCTCTCTCTTCCTCGTCCTACAGATCGACGACATCTCTCTCTCATCCCCGTCAGATCTAGAGCAAGGCTTCGCCTTCCGTCGTCACGTCCAACATCGTATGCTGTTGCTCTCGCCGCTGCTCCTCATCCTGTAGGCCATGTCGAACGCTTCGCTCATCCCGGCCAGCGTCGGACGACGCCTCCTCCCGGGGAATTTGCACGTTTGTCGCAATGATTTATATTTATTGTGTGGAAAGATTTTGGCGTGCTACATATGGGAGAAACAGTGTGAGTGTGGGTGGGGGGTGGTTGGCACGTGAGTCCGAGAACACTGTTTCTCAAAAAAGGAATATCAAAGTTAAATCCTCGATCCAAACCACATTAACTTAAACATATATATTGGAGTAAACATTTTTAGACAATAACTGTAATTTGCATTTCGAGTAGAAAATACCAAAGTTAAGTCCACGATTCAAACACATTAATTCAAAAAATATATGGTTTTGCATATTTTTAGATAAATATTCAAATTATTTAAATTGAAATTCGAATTTTATGTACATATGCATATACAAATGAAAAAAAAAACTCCTATATAAATGTGCAAGAATAGATACTCAAATTTCTTCTAAACAATGTACAAGAAGTACACAAAATCTTCTATATCACCTATCACAATCAAGAAAAAAATAGTGTGCTATAATAAAATAGCGTGGGTCTAAAAATACGCTAATAGCATGCTATAGCGTGCTATTAACGCGAATAGCGCGCTATAGCGCCGAAATAGCATAGTGTCGACTCTCAGCTTGGGTGTAGCACCAATTCAGGTTATCTCTCCATCTTGATTTCAGTTTGTTCGCATTAGTCCTGAACTTCGACTACAAAGTCGGTGAACTTGGCTCGCTAGCTAACCAGCAGAGCTGGGCGCTGTTGCCTGCTTAATATCAACGCGAGCCACGGCTAGATCGGCAACAACAGCCATGCGCGCTGAGAGCAGCGGCAGCCTGGAGCTCAGGGCACGCAGCGAGACCGCCGTTCCAGATCAGGGCCGCAACGAGCTCCACGCCCGCCCCGTCCTCCTCGGCTACACCCAAAACAGCTTTGTCACCTCCAATCTCGTTCGCTCCTTCGCCGATCTTGTCCATGTCCATCTCGCCCGCGCCGTGGCTGTGGCTTAGAGGCGGGCGAGCTGGTTAGGGCGGAGAACAACAGGAGGTCAAGAAAGGGGCCAAATCGGAAGGCGGCGGGGACGGGGCCGTACTAGGGTGAGATATCGGCGCCGGGCGCGGCACTTCCTCCTGCGATGAGGAAGTTGGGGCCGCTGGCAGAGAACAATGGGTGTCATCAGGATGGGGATTGGAAGGAAAACCCGTCGAGCCATTGTACAAGGGTCGAGTGGCGGGGGCCTAGCCGGAGTGTCTCTCGGGGCGGGGCAGCCGCACGACGATGGGAGGTTCCCCGAAGCGTAGGCGCCAGGAGAGCGCCGACGCGGGCGGCCAGCGGGCGCGATGCGCGCCGCCTGTGTCCTTCGGGCATAGCAGTTCTCTGCTCTCGGCTAGAGAAGAAAAAGAAAAAGCCGAAACGGTAAATGTCAATTTGGTGTATTATGTGATTTGGTGGGAGGGTAAATCCGTCCAATAAAAAATTGGACGAACGACCGAGGGAGAAACCCTTTTGCTTTTATTATTAGGTATAGATACATGATTTTTCTTGTTTGAATATGTCTAGACCTTGTTTATCAACTTGAATGCTTACGATATGACATAAGAAGACAATGTGATTTGATTTTTCTTGTTTGAATATGTCTAGACCTTGTCAGTTTTTGTTTTGTTTGAATAAAGTTGGATCCTAGCATTCTTTGTGTGGGAGAGAGACACGCTCCGCTGTTGCATATGGACAAATATGTCCTTAGGCTTTACTCATAATGTTCAAGGCGAAGTTTCTTCTTCGTTAAATTGTTATATGGTTGGAATTGGAAAATGCTACATGTAGTAATTGCTAAAATGTCTTGGATAATGTGATACTTGGCAATTGTTGTGCTCATGTTTAAGCTCTTGCATCATATACTTTGCACCCATTAATGAAGAAATACATAGAGCTTGCTAAAATTTGGTTTGCATATTTGGTCTCTCTAAGGTCTAGATAATTTCTAGTATTGAGTTTTGAACAACAAGGAAGACGGTGTAGAGCCTTATAATGTTTACAATATGTCTTTTATGTGAGTTTTGCTGCACCGGTTCATCCTTGTGTTTGTTTCAAATAAACCTTGCTAGCCTAAACCTTGTATTGAGAGGGAATACTTCTCATGCATCCAAAATACTTGAGCCAACCACTATGCCATTTGTGTCCACCATACCTACCTACTACATGGTATTTCTCCGCCATTCCAAAGTAAATTGCTTGAGTGCTACCTTTAAATTCCATCATTCGCCTTTGCAATATAGCTCATGGGACAAATAGCCTTAAAAACTATTGTGGTATTGAATATGTACTTATGCACTTTATCTCTTATTAAGTTGCTTGTTGTGCGATAACCATGCTTCTGGGGACGCCATCAACTACCCTTTGTTGAATATCATGTGAGTTGCTATGCATGTTCGTCTTGTCTGAAGTAAGAGAGATCTACCACCTTATGATTGGAGCATGCATATTGTTAGAGAAGAACATTGGGCCGCTAACTAAAGCCATGATTCATGGTGGAAGTTTCAGTTTTGGACATATATCCTCAATCTCATATGAGAATAATAATTGTTGCTACATGCTTATGCATTAAAGAGGAGTCCATTATCTGTTGTCCATGTTGTCCCGGTATGGGTGTCTAAGTTGAAGAATGATCAAAAGCGAGAAATCCAATGCGAACTTTCTCCTTAGACCCTTGTACAGGCGGCATGGAGGTACCCCATTGTGACACTTGGTTAAAACATGTGTATTGTGATGATCCGGTAGTCCAAGCTGATTAGGACAAGGTGCGGGCACTATTAGTATACTATGCATGAGGCTTGCAACTTGTAAGATATAATTTACATAACTCATATGCTTTATTACTACCGTTGACAAAATTGTTTCATGTTTTCAAAATAAAAGCTCTAGCACAAATATAGCAATCGATGCTTTCCTCCTTGAAGGACCATTCTTTTACTTTTATGTTGAGTCAGTTCACCTATCTCTCTCCACCTCAAGAAGCAAACACTTGTGTGAATTGTGCATTGATTCCTACATACTTGCATATTGCACTTGTTATATTACTTTACATTGACAATATCCATGAGATATACATGTTATAAGTTGAAAGCAACCGCTGAAACTTAATCTTCCTTTGTGTTGCTTCAATACCTTTACTTTGATTTATTGCTTTATGAGTTAACTTTTATGCAAGACTTATTGATGCTTGTCTTGAAGTACTATTCATGAAAAGTCTTTGCTTTATGATTCACTTGTTTACTCATGTCATTTACATTGTTTTGATCGCTGCATTCATTACATATGCTTACAAATAGTATGATCAAGATTATGATGGCATGTCACTTCAGAAATTATCTTTGTTATCGTTTTACCTCGTAGAGCAGACTAAGCTTGGGGATGCTGATACGTCTCCAACGTATCGATAATTTCTTATGTTCCATGCTTCATTATTGATGATATCTACATGTTATATGCACACTTTATGTCATATTTATGCATTTTTGAACTAACCTATTAACAAGATGCCGAAGAGCCGTTGTTTTGCTGTTTTTGGTTTCAAATCCTAGTAAGGAAATATTCTCGAATTGGACGAAATCAACGCCGGGTCCTATTTTGCCACGAAGCTTCCAGAAGACCGAGGGAGAAACACGAGGGCGCCACACGTGGCGCGCGCGGCCCAGGCCCTGGCCGCGCCGGCCATGGTGTGGGCCCCTCGCCGCCCCCCGACCTGCTTCCGCCTACCAGCTCTCCGTCGCGAAACCCCGGTCGAGAGCCACGATACGGAAAACCTTCCAGAGACAGCCGCCGCCAATCCCATCTCGGGATTCGGAGATCGCCTCCGGCACCCTGCCGGAGAGGGGATTCATCTCCGGAGGACTCTACGCCCATGGTCGCCTCCGGAGTGATGAGTGAGTAGTTCACCCTGGACTATGGGTCCATAGCGGTAGCTAGATGGTTGTCTTCTCCTTATGTGCTTCATTGTTGGATCTTGTGAGCTGCCTAACATGATCAAGATCATCTATCTGTAATACTGTTGTGTTTGTCGGGATCCGATGGATAGAGAATACTATGTTATGGTGATTATCAATCTGATGTTTATGTGTTGTTTAAGATCTTGCATGCTCTCCGTTATTAGTAGAGGCTCTGGCCAAGTTTGTACTCTTAACTCCAAGAGGGAGTATTTATGCTAGATAGTGGGTTCATGCCTACATTGATACCTGGGACAGTGACAGAAAGTTCTAAGGTTGTGTTGTGCTGTTGCCACTAGGGATAAAACATTGATTCTATGTCTAAGGATGTAGTTGTTGATTACATTACGCACCATACTTAATGCAATTGTCTGTTGCAACTTAATACTGAGGGGTTCGGATGATAACTTGAAGGTGGACTTTTTAGGCATAGATGCGTTGGATGGCGGTCTATGTACTTTGTCGTAATGCCCAATTAAATCTCACTATATTTATCATGTCATGTATGTGCATCGCATGCCCTCTCTATTTGTCAATTGCCCGACTGTAATTTGTTCACCCAACATGCTTTTATCTTATGGGAGAGACACCTCTAGTGAACTGTGGACCCCGGTCCATTCTTTACATCGAAATACAATCTACTGCAATACTTGTTTTACTGTTTTCTTGCAAACAATCATTTTCCACACAATACGGTTAATCCTTTGTTACAGCAAGCCGGTGAGATTGACAACCTCACTGTTTCGTTGGGACAAAGTACTTGGTTTGTGTTGTGCAGATTCCACGTTGGCGCCGGAATCCCTGGTGTTGCGCCGCACTATATTTCGCCACCATCAACCTTCAACGTGCTTCTTGGCTCCTCCTGGTTCGATAAACCTTGGTTTCTTTCTGAGGGAAAACTTGTACTGTGCGCATCATACCTTCCTCTTGGGGTTCCCAACGAACGTGTGAGTTACACGCCATCAAGCTCTTTTTCTGGCGCCGTTGCCGGGAGATCAAGACACGCTGCAAGGGGAGTCTCCACTTCTCAATCTCTTTACTTTGTTTTTGTCTTGCTTTATTTTATTTACTACTTTGTTTGCTGCACCTAAACAAAACAAAAAAAATTAGTTGCTAGCTTTACTTTATTTATTGTCTTGCTCTCTATATCAAAAACACAAAAAAATTAGTTACTTGCATTTACTTTACTTATTCATCATGTTTCCTTTTAATTTTACCACAAAAGACATACCGGTAGGACGTGGGTCTATAGTTGGGAGAAATAATATAGAAGAATTTTTCAGTCATGTTAGTACTACTGAAGATTTTGAAGATAGACACTTGGTAGAACTTGCTCCTACTTATGAAATTGCTGTTGCTTCTTTAGTACACATGTTGGAAACTAAATTTGTTAATCTCAATCCTATAATCCAACACATGTTTCTCACACTTGGTGATATGGAGGAAGGAGAAAAGAAAGATTTTGTTTTAGAAACCCTTCTTAGAGAATTTGGTGGTCTAGCAAGAGAGGCTAGAAAGGTCTTTGCTAAATTTAATATGCTAGGTTCTCATACTAATTTTGTTGGTCTCCTTGAAAAACTGGACATGGATAGAATAAGGTACACTAATAATGTTAATGATGGTGGGGAGGTTAAGACAACAATACCTTGTAAGCTCCTAGGAATGCATGAAGCTCTAGAAAATAACTATGGTTGGCTTGTTCCTGAAAATTTGTTTGATGAGAATAGCAAGCCTAAGAATAATGAAAAAGGAGCCTCTGAAACTTACATAGATAAGATAACATGCATTGTTGATAAAACTCCTAACACCCCTGGTAATGATGTTGATGCTTCATCTCTTGATAATACTTGATATACACTTTCTCGCCTAGCTGAAAGGCGTTAAAGAAAAGCGCTTATGGGAGACAACCCATGTTTTTACTACAGCACTTTGTTTTATATTTGAGTCTTGGAAGTTGTTTACTACTGTAGCAACCTCTCCTTATCATGTTTTTGTGCCAAGTAAAGTCTCTATAGTAAGGTTCATACTAGATTTGGATTACTGCGCAGAGACAGATTTCTTTGCTGTCACGAATCTGGGCCTAATTCTCTGTAGGAAACTCATAAAATTATGCCAATTTACGTGAGTGATCCTCAGATATGTACGCAAGTTTCATTAGTTTTGAGTTTTTCCATTTGAGCAAGTCTGGTGCCATTTTAAAAATCGTCTTTACGAGCTGTTCTGTTTTGATAGATTCTGCCTTTTATTTCGCATTGCCTCTTTTGCTATGTTGGATGAATTTCTTTGATCCATTAATGTCCAGTAGCTTTATGCAATGTCCAGAAGTGTAAAGAATGATTGTGTCACCTCTGAACATGTAAATTTTTATTGTGCACTAACCCTCTAATGAGTTTGCTTGAAGTTTGGTGTGAAGGAAGTTTTCAAGGATCAAGAGAGGAGTATGATATACTATGATCAAGAGGAGTGAAAGCTCTAAGCTTGGGGATGCCCCTGGTTCACCCCTGCATATTCTAAGAAGACTCAAGCGTCTAATCTTGGGGATGCCCAAGGCATCCCCTTCTTCATCGACAACATCATCAGGTTCCTCCCCTGAAACTACATTTTTATTCCGTCACATCTTATGCATTTTGCTTGGAGCGTCGGTTTGTTTAGTTTTTGTTTTGTTTGAATAAAGTTGGATCCTAGCATTCTTTGTGTGGGAGAGAGACACGCTCCGCTGTTGCATATGGACAAATATGTCCTTAGGCTTTACTCATAATGTTCAAGGCGAAGTTTCTTCTTCGTTAAATTGTTATATGGTTGGAATTGGAAAATGCTACATGTAGTAATTGCTAAAATGTCTTGGATAATGTGATACTTGGCAATTGTTGTGCTCATGTTTAAGCTCTTGCATCATATACTTTGCACCCATTAATGAAGAAATACATAGAGCTTGCTAAAATTTGGTTTGCATATTTGGTCTCTCTAAGGTCTAGATAATTTCTAGTATTGAGTTTTGAACAACAAGGAAGACGGTGTAGAGTCTTATAATGTTTACAATATGTCTTTTATGTGAGTTTTTCTGCACCGGTTCATCCTTGTGTTTGTTTCAAATAAACCTTGCTAGCCTAAACCTTGTATTGAGAGGGAATACTTCTCATGCATCCAAAATACTTGAGCCAACCACTATGCCATTTGTGTCCACCATACCTACCTACTACATGGTATTTCTCCGCCATTCCAAAGTAAATTGCTTGAGTGCTACCTTTAAAATTCCATCATTCGCCTTTGCAATATATAGCTCATGGGACAAATAGCCTTAAAAACTATTGTGGTATTGAATATGTACTTATGCACTTTATCTCTTATTAAGTTGCTTGTTGTGCGATAACCATGCGGGGACGCCATCAACTACCCTTTGTTGAATATCATGTGAGTTGCTATGCATGTTCTGTCTTGTCTGAAGTAAGAGAGATCTACCACCTTATGATTGGAGCATGCATATTGTTAGAGAAGAACATTGGGCCGCTAACTAAAGCCATGAATCATGGTGGAAGTTTCAGTTTTGGACATATATCCTCAATCTCATATGAGAATAATAATTGTTGCTACATGCTTATGCATTAAAGAGGAGTCCATTATCTGTTGTCCATGTTGTCCCGGTATGGGTGTCTAAGTTGAAGAATGATCAAAAGCGAGAAATCCAATGCGAACTTTCTCCTTAGACCCTTGTACAGGCGGCATGGAGGTACCCCATTGTGACACTTGGTTAAAACATGTGTATTGTGATGATCCGGTAGTCCAAGCTGATTAGGACAAGGTGCGGGCACTATTAGTATACTATGCATGAGGCTTGCAACTTGTAAGATATAATTTACATAACTCATATGCTTTATTACTACCGTTGACAAAATTGTTTCATGTTTTCAAAATAAAAGCTCTAGCACAAATATAGCAATCGATGCTTTCCTCTTTGAAGGACCATTCTTTTACTTTTATGTTGAGTCAGTTCACCTATCTCTCTCCACCTCAAGAAGCAAACACTTGTGTGAACTGTGCATTGATTCCTACATACTTGCATATTGCACTTGTTATATTACTTTACATTGACAATATCCATGAGATATACATGTTATGAGTTGAAAGCAACCGCTGAAACTTAATCTTCCTTTGTGTTGCTTCAATACCTTTACTTTGATTTATTGCTTTATGAGTTAACTTTTATGCAAGACTTATTGATGCTTGTCTTGAAGTACTATTCATGAAAAGTCTTTGCTTTATGATTCACTTGTTTACTCATGTCATTTACATTGTTTTGATCGCTGCATTCATTACATATGCTTACAAATAGTATGATCAAGATTATGATAGCATGTCACTTCAGAAATTATCTTTGTTATCGTTTTACCTGCTCGGGCGAGCAAGCTTGGGGATGCTGATACGTCTCCAACGTATCGATAATTTCTTATGTTCCATGCTTCATTATTGATGATATCTACATGTTATATGCACACTTTATGTCATATTTATGCATTTTACGGAACTAACCTATTAACAAGATGCGAAGAGCCATTCTGTTTTCTGCTGTTTTTGGTTTCAGAAATCCTAGTAAGGAAATATTCTCGGAATTGGACGAAATCAACGCCAGGGTCCTATTTTGCCACGAAGCTTCCCGAAGACCGAAGGAGAGTAAGTGGGGCCACGAGGTGGCGACACCACGGGCGGCGCGGCCCGCCCTGGCCGCGCCGACCTATGGTGTGGGCCCTCGTGCCCCTCTCGACCTACCCTTCCGCCTACTTAAAGCCTCCGTCGCGAAAACCCCGATTTCGAGAGCCACGATACGGAAAACCTTCCAGAGACGCAGCCGCCGCCAATCCCATCTCGGGGATTCGGAGATCGCCTCCGGCACCTGCGGAGAGGGGATTCATCTCTAGGAGGACTCGACATGGTCGCCTCCGAGTGAGTGAGTAGTTCACCCTGGACTATGGGTCCATAGCGGTAGCTAGATGGTTGTCTTCTCCTTATGTGCTTCATTGTTGGATCTTGTGAGCTGCCTAACATGATCAAGATCATCTATCTGTAATACTATATGTTGTGTTTGTCGGGATCCGATGGATAGAGAATACTATGTTATGGTGATTATCAATCGATGTTTATGTGTTGTTTATGATCTTGCATGCTCTCCGTTATTAGTAGAGGCTCTGGCCAAGTTTGTACTCTTAACTCCAAGAGGGAGTATTTATGCTAGATAGTGGGTTCATGCCCATTGATACCTGGGACAGTGACAGAAAGTTCTAAGGTTGTGTTGTGTTGTTGCCACTAGGGATAAAACATTGATTCTATGTCTAAGGATGTAGTTGTTGATTACATTACGCACCATACTTAATGCAATTGTCTGTTGCTTGCAACTTAATACTGGAGGGGTTCGGATGATAACCTGAAGGTGGACTTTTTAGGCATAGATGCAGTTGGATGGCGGTCTATGTACTTTGTCGTAATGCCCAATTAAATCTCACTATATTTATCATGTCATGTATGTGCATCGCGGTGCCCTCTCTATTTGTCAATTGCCCGACCGTAATTTGTTCACCCAACATGCCTTTATCTTATGGGAGAGACACCTCTAGTGAACTGTGGACCGGTCCATTTTTTATCTTGAAATACAAAATGCAATACTTGTTTTACCGTTTTCTTGCAACAATCATTTTCCACACAATACGGTTAATCCTTTGTTACAACAAGCCGGTGAGATTGACAACCTCACTGTTTCGTTGGGACAAAGTACTTGGTTTGTGTTGTGCAGATTCCACGTTGGCCCCGGAATCCCTGCGCCGCATCATATTTCGCCACCATCAACCTTCAACGTGCTTCTTGGCTCCTCCTGGTTCGATAAACCTTGGTTTCTTTCTGAGGGAAAACTTGCTACTGTGCGCATCATACCTTCCTCTTGGGGTTCCCAACGAACGTGTGAGTTACACGCCATCATAAACCCATTTGAATCTTGGTCAAATCCTAGGTTTGAGCAAGATTTAAACAAGTTTAAAACATGAAAATGGAAAGCTAAGCATGAATCATTCTTAGTCACTCTAAAAATCTTTCGGTCTGCAGAAGAGTCGAATCTGCAATCAGTAGTTACAAAAGCGACCCACCTTAGGGATGGATAATAAGACTTGGGCAATATAAACGTTGATACTTACTTTGTGATACTAAAATATATGTATCTAGACATATTTCAGTTGTAGATACATCCATTTTAACATCAAGTAATATGGATCGGAGGACTAGCTAAAGAACAATGAGAGGCAGTGTTTCTCTCCCCCAGCCTACTTGGCGGAGTGGCCCTCCATCAGGACAGGTGGTGATTCCGCTTCTCTCGTTGGAATTCCTTATCCCCCAGCCTACTCGGCGACGTGCGCTCCTCAGTGACCTGCGCGAGGGCGCCTCGGCGACCTACGCAAAGGTGGCTGGACTCGGAGCGCATCGACTTCCTTCTGCGGTGCCTGGATTGGATCGACCATCCCGCGCGTGTCCTCCACCATATTGTTTTTCTTCAAGATGCTGTCATCCATCATCTTCTTCACCGCATCATGTTGGGTGTTGAGGCTCCCGTTGAGAGCTTGAACGCACCTGTTTGATAGCTCGACGTTTTCTTCGCGAAGAAAGCCGCACTCGATCTTAAGCATCAAATTCTCGCCCTTGAGCTTCTTGATGACAGAGTTCGTTTCCTCACTTGATGGAACGCTCACATCATGCAGCTTGCCCCGGCCGGTGACCTCGTCCTTCAAAGTATCGACATCATCGCGAAAGTTGGAGGCGAGTTCCACGAGAGTTTTAAGCTCATCTCTGAAACACGCCGATGCTTCCTGCATGGCAATATCATCAGTACCGAAACAAAGTGACGAGAGGAAGACGAAAATGTCCAATCAGTGGTAACCTCTAAGCGCAGGAGACAGGGGTTGAAGTCGTCATGAGAAGATGTCAGGGTGCGTCGTGGGGCACTGAGATATGTATAAAAAGGATTAATACGGAATAAAGAGTTGGGACCTCCGGGCCAGGAAGAATCAAGAAACATGGCGATGGAAACCAACCAGGAATCTTCGACCGCACGACTGACGCCGTTCCGAGACGAGCGCGAAGCAGGGCCTTCGTTTTCTGGCGGGCCCTTTCTCGCGGCCAGCATCTGGATAGACCGCCGGCGGGAACTCTCCGCGTCCTTGGTCAACACTAGATGGTGCTTCTTCAAGCGAGATGGTGGCCTTGACTTCGGAGGCATCGCTGGAAGTGGAAGGAGACTGGAAGTGAAGCAAGAAGGGGATGGAAGAAGTACTCCCCCCTATTAAAACCAGACAACCGTCTCCTGCCCTCGCTTCGAGCAACCTGGTCCGCCCATCCTAAATCAACGGCCGAGAGGGGGCTCCCTTGCGAACTGAGATCCAGTGACTTTACCCAACAGAAGTTACCATGAACTTTACCTATACGAGCCATCAGGTTAAGATCCAACGAACATGGTCGATCTAAAATTTGAAATTAAAATTTATGTAGCTCAGAAAAAAACAGAAAAACTTTACATTAAGACGTATTCTCGGAAAGTTCCAGTCCATTTAAAATATTAGTTTAGTTTAAGTTCGAAATTTGGATCAACCGCGAGCGTTGGATCTTGATCGAATGGCTCACGTGTGTAAAGTCGCATGGTGACTTCTCTTAGTGAAGTCACTGGATCTCAGTCCGCGAAGGGTCAGGACGCGGGAGCAGAAGCAAATGAATCGAGAGCGGTCCGGAGTATCCTGTCCGTCCACCGTAAATCAACGGGACAGAGCGGCTACCTTCTCTTCGAAGGCTCTGGCGCGCAACCCGAGGAATGGACATCTGTCGGCTAGTATAGAATTTTATAGCACGCCATTAATCGAGCTAGCAGTACTGTACTACTGACTACAACTCTGATGGACGTCCAAAGCTCTGAATAGTCAGGGGAAACAATGAATGCGAGCCAGGGTAGTACTACTGTAGTAGTGAAGCAATGGGGATTATCTGGAGCAAGTACGGAGTACCGAGTACAGTACTACAAAAGTGTTGTTCGTTGTTTTCGCAGTTCATTTTAGCGTAACGTCCAGGTTGTTGTCGAACCAGCTGTTAGATTTTGGGTAATTATTGTTAAGTTGCTGCTTCTTAATTAAAATTTATCAAAGTCATGTAGACTAGATCGATTTGTGAGAACATCCCAAAAGCTTCATTCATTTTAGAATGACTAAGAAGGATCCATTCTTACCTTTTCTTTTCATGTTTTAAACTTGTTTAAACCTTGGTCAAACCTAGGATTTGACCAAGATTTAAATGGGCATAAAAATTCAGAAAAAATCAAAAAATGAAAAACCAAAGCACATATATAGCCTTCTTATGTCATATAGTAAGCACTCGAGTTGATAAAAACTCTGTCTTATGAAGTCAAACATATGAAGAGAACTGGTTTTGGGTTTCAAACATGGAAATTTCACAAACCTCCCAAAAGCTTCATTCTACAGTGACTAAGAAGGATCCAGGCTTACCTTTTTCATTTTCAATTTCTTAACTTGTTTAAATCTTGGTCAAACCTAGGATTTGACCAAGATTCAAATGGGTATAACAATTCAAAAAAAACGGAAAAAAACCAAAGAACATAGTCTTCTGATGTCATATAGTAAGCATTCAAGTTGATAAACAAGGTCTAGACATATTCAAACCAAACAAATCATGTATCTACCCCCTAACCCTAAACTTCGCCTTATGAAGTCAAGCATGAAGAGAAGTGATTTTGGGTTTCAAACATGGAAATTTCAAAACCTCCCAAAAGCTTCATTTTAGAGTGACTAAGAAGGATCCATGCTTACTTTTTTATTTTCATGTTTTAAACTTGTTTTAACCTTGGTCAAACCTAGGATTTGACCAAGATTCAAATGGCATAAAAATTCAGAAAAATTCAAAAAAAATGAAAAACCAAAGCACATATATAGCCTTCTTATGTCATATAGTAAGCATTCAAGTTGATAAACAAGGTCTAGACATATTCAAAGCAGAAATATCATGTATCATATCTACCCCTAACCCTAAACTCTGTCTTATGAAGTCAAACATATGAAGAGAACTGGGTTTTGGGTTTCAAACATAAAATTTTCAAGTACCTTCATTTTAGAGTGAGTAAGGAAGGATTCATGCTTACCGTTTCATTTTCATGTTTTAAACTTGTTTAAACCTAGGATTTGACCAAGATTTAAATAGGCATAAAAAATTCGAAAGAAATCAAAAAATGAAAAACCAAAGCACATATATAGCCTTCTTATATCATATAGTAAAAAATTCAAGTTGATAAACAAGGTCTAGACATATTCAAACAAGAAAAATCATGTATCTACACCTAACCATAAACTCTGTCTTAAGTGGTTTTGGGTTTCAAACATGGAAATTTCACAAACCTCCCAAAAGCTTCATTTTACAGTGATTAAGGAGGATCCATGCTTACCTTTTGGCTTAAACGTTTGAAACCAAAAACCACTTCTCTTCATGTATGCTTGACTTCATAAGACAGAGTTTAGCTAGGGTTAGGGGGTAGATACATGATTTTCCTCGTTTGAATATGTCTAGACCTTGTTTATCAACTTAATTGATTGCTTACTATATGATATAAGAAGACTACGTGCCTTGGTTTTCATTTTTGTTTTTTTTAAATTTTATGCTCATATATTTGAATCTTGGTTAAATCTTAGGTTTGACCAAGATTTAAGCAAGTTTAAAACATGAAATGAAAAGGGAAGCATGTATCCTTCTAGTCACTCTAAAATGGCTTTTGGGATGTTCTTGAAATTTCCATGTTTGAAACCCAAAACGACTTCTCTTCATGCTCGACTCCATAAGATCAACAGGGGGAGATACATGATTTGTCTGGTTTGGATATACCTAGACCTCGTTTAACTTGAATGCATACGATATGACATAAGAAGACTACGTGCTTTTGTTTTTCATTATTCTGATTTTTTTGAATTTTGTGCCCACCCATTTGTATCTTGGTCAAATCCTAGGCTTGATAATGATTTAAACAAGATTAAAATATGAAAATGCAAAGGTAAGCATGGATCCTTCTTAGTCACTCTAAAATGAAGTTTTTGGGAGCAAAAACCACTTCTCTTCATATGCTTGACTTAATAAGACGGAGTTTAGGGTTAGGGGATAGATACATGATTGTCTAGTTTGAATATGTCTAGACCTTGTTTATCAACTTAATTTGCTTACTATATGACATAAGAAAACTATTTGCTTTGGTTTTTCTTTTTCCTGATTTTTTTCAATTTTGATGCCCATTTGAATCTTGTCAAATCCTAGGTTTGACCGAGATAATTTAAACAAGCTTAAAACATGAATATGAAAATGGAAGCATGTATCCTTCTTTGTCACTCTAAAATGAAGTTTTTGGGAGGTTTTTCAAATTTCCATGTTTGAAACCAAAACCACTTCTCTTCATATGCTTGACTTCATAAGACAGAGAGTTCAGGGTTAGGGGGTATAGATACATGATTTGTCTAGTTTGAATATGTCTAGACCTTGTTTATCAACTTTAATGCTTACTATATGACATAAGAAAACTATTTGCTTTGGTTTTCTTTTTTCTGACTTTTTTTTCAATTTTGATGCCCATTTGAATCTTGTCAAATCCTAGGTTTGACCAAGATAATTTAAACAAGCTTAAAACATGAATATGAAAAGGGGAGCATGTATCCTTCTTAGTCACTCTAAAATGTAGTTTTTGGGAGGTTTTTGAAATTTCCATGTTTGAAACCCAAAACCACTTCTCTTCACATGCTTGACTTCATAAGACAGAGTTTAGGGGTTAGGGGTATAGATACATGATTTGTCTGGTTTAATATGTCTAGACCTTGTTTATCAACTTTAATGCTTACTATATGACATAAGAAGACTATGTGATTTGGTTTTTCATTTTTCTGTTTTTTATTTTTCTGCCCATTTGAATCTTGGTCAAATCCTAGGTTTGACCAAGATTTAGACAAGTTTAACACGTAAATGAGTTAACTTGGATTTCCTACCCTTGAATCCATAGGAAACTTTGTTCTAATGCACTATTATAATCAACCGAGTTTTTACACCAACAGGTCTGTCACTTACGTGTGGTGCCCACGCTTGAGGTCCCACACTTCAGTGAGCACAAGTCACGTGCAATAGGTACGCAAACTCCCAGCCATCTTCTTTGTCAAGAGAAGACGCATCAGGATGCGTATTGGAAGTCTGTGGGTCCTTCTGGATCCTTCGGTTGTCCCTCTCACAAAAAAACAAATCTCTCTCATTCTCGGCCTCGCTCGACTCGCTCGCTCGCTCGCTCGCTCCTGCTCACTGACAAACCCTGCACAAAAGTCAACATCATCACCCGAAAAAGGGGAGACACCATAATTTTCTTCTCTTTCCGAGTGATCCCTCTTCCTCCGAGTTTCACTCGACGGGCAAACACACATGTGCTGCATAGTAATAATTAAAAAGGTAGTACTGTAGAAAAATCGATATACGAATCTGTAATTAAATAGGTTAAACTAGGGTTTTGCCCAGTTCTACAGATCAAGGGTTCAAAAAAATCCAACTACGGGGTTCGAACAACACGATTCTAATCCAAGAATTTTTTCGACCTAGGTCACCCAAATGGCCTCAAACTATAGGGTTAGCATCTAGTGCAGTATGTGTGAAAATGTATGCACTATGTGTGCTATAACTTGTATGTCTTTCATATTTGAACCAAATTTGAATAAGTTTGAAATATTTGAAAAGGGGCTTTTGGCTTAAACGTTTGAAACCAAAAACCACTTCTCTTCATGCATGCTTGACTTCATAAGACAGAGTTTAGCTAGGGTTAGGGGGTAGATGCATGATTTTCCTGGTTTGAATATGTCTAGACCTTGTTTATCAACTTAATTGAATGCTTACTATATGACATAAGAATACTATGTGCCTTGTTTTTTATTTTTTGATTTTTTTAAAATTTTATGCCCATTTGAATCTTGGTCAAATCCTAGGTTTGAACATGGTTTAAACAAGTTTAAATCATGAATATGAAAAATTAAGCATCTATATATCCTTCTTAGTCACTCCAAAATGTAGCTCTTGGGAGGTTTTTTGAAATTTCCATGTTTGAAACCAAAACCACTTCTCTTCATGCTTGACTTCATAAGACATAGAGTTTAGGGTTAGGGGTAGATATATACATGATTTTCTGGTTTGAATATGTCTAGACCTTGTTTATCAACTTGAATGCTTACTATATATATATGACATAAGAATAATTATGTCCTTTGTTTTTTCATTCTTTTGATTTTTTATGAATTTCCATGCCCATTTGAATCTTTTGGTCAAATCCTAGAGGTTTGACCAAGATTTAAACAAGTTTAAAACATGAAAATGAAAAGGGAAGCTTATCCTTCTTAGTCACTCTAAAATGAAGTTTTTGGGAGGTTTTTAAATTTCCATGTTTGAAACCAAAACCACTTCTCTTCATGCTAGACTTCATAAGACAATTTAATTAGGGGTTAGGGGTAGATACATGATTTGTCTGGTTTGAATATGTCCAAACCTTGCTTGTTTATCAACTTGAATGCTTACTATATGACATAAGAATGCTTACCATATGTTTGAATTTTAAAAGCATATAGTCTTCTTATGTCATATAGTAAGCATTCAAAAGTTTTTCTTTGAGAGAGTAGCATGCATTCAAAAGTTGATAAATAAGATTTGTACATATTCAAACCAGACAAATCATGTATCTACACCCCCTAACCCTAAACTCTATCTTATGAAGTCCAGCATGAAGAGAAGTGCTTTTGGGTTTCAAACATGGAAATTTCACAAACCTCCCAAAAGCTTCATATATACATGACTAAGAAGGATCCTTTGTCTTTTCATCTTTTCATTTTTATGAACTGCTTGTTTAAATCTTGGTCAAATCCTAGGATTTGACCAAGATTCAAATGGGCATAAAACATGAAAATGAAAAGAAGCTTGTATCCTTCTTAGTCACTCTAAAATAGTAAGTTTTTCAATTTATGTTGATAAGCAAAACATTCATACTTATTCAAACCAGAAAGGGGGTAGATACATATGTCATTTGAATAAAACCCTATACTTTTGTCTATATGAAGACTTCATATGGATGAAGAGAAGTGGATTTGGGTTTCAAACATGGAAATTTCAAAAGCCTCCCAAAAATATATTTGTACCCCTAAACCCTAATCTGTGTCTTATGAACCAAGTATGAAGAGAAGAGATTTTGGGTTTCAAACATGGAAATTTCACAAACCTCCCAAAGCTTCATTTTAGAGTGACTAAGAAGGATCCATGCTTACCTTTTCATTGCCATGTTTTAAACTTGTTTTAATCTTGGTCAAACCTAGGATTTGACCAAGATTCAAATGGGATAAAAATTCAGAAAAATGAAAAAATGAAAAACCAAAGCACATATATAGCCTTCTTATGTCATATAGTAAGCATTCAAGTTGATAAACAAGGTCTAGACATATTCAAACCAGAAAAAATATCATGTATCATATCTACCCCTAACCCTAAACTCTTTGTCTTATGAAGTCAAGCATATGAAGAGAAAGTGATTTTGGGTTTCAAACATAAAATTCCCAAAAGCTTCATTTTAGAGTGAGTAAGAAGGATCCATGCTTACCTTTTCATTTTCTTGTTTTAAACTTGGTCAAACCTAGGATTTGACCAAGATTCAAATGGGAAAAAATTCAAAAAAATCAAAAAATGAAAAACCAAAGCACATATATAGCCTTCTTATGTCATATAGTAAACATTCAAGTTGATAAACAAGGTCTAGACATATTCAAACAGAAAAATCATGTATCTACACCTAACCAAAAAGTCTGTCTTAAGTGGTTTTGGGTTTCAAACATGGAAGATCACAATGGTTTTAAAGATGACTAAGAAGGATCCATGCTTACCTTTTATCTTAAACGTTTGAAAGAAAAAGCTTCATCTTGACTTCAAACCAAAAACTAGCTTAGGGTTAGGGGGTAGTTACATAATTTTCTTTGGTTTGAATAGGGTCTAGACCTTGTTTCTGGTTTATATTGATTGCTTACTATTGACACAAGATGACATAAGAGACCGTTTGGTTTCATTTTTTGTTTTGAATTTTATGCTCATATATTTGAATCTTGGTCAAATCTTAGGTTGACCAAGATTTAAACAAATTAAAACATGAAAATGAAAAGGGAAGCATGTATCCTTCTTAGTCACTCTAAAATGAAAGCTTTTGGGATGTTCTTGAAATTTCCATGTTTGAAACCAAAACGACTTCTCTTCATGCTAGACTCATAAGATCAACAGGGTAGATACATGATTTGTCTGGTTTGGATATACCTAGACCTCGTTTAACTTGAATGCATACGATATGACATAAGAAGACTACGTGCTTTTGTTTTTCATTATTCTGATTTTTTGAATTTTGTGCCCACCCATTTGTATCTTGGTCAAATCCTAGGCTTGATAATGATTTAAACAAGATTAAAATATGAAAATGCAAAGGTAAGCATGGATCCTTCTTAGTCACTCTAAAATGAACTTTTGGGAGCAAAACCACTTCTCTTCATATGCTTGACTTCATAAGACGGAGTTAGGGGTTAGGGGGTATAGATACATGATTTGTCTAGTTTGAATATGTCTAGACCTTGTTTATCAACTTAATTGGCTTACTATATGACATAAGAAAACTATTTGCTTTGGTTTTTCTTTTTTCTGATTTTTTTCAATTTTGATGCCCATTTGAATCTTGTCAAATCCTAGGTTTGACCGAGATAATTTAAACAAGCTTAAAACATGAATATGAAAAGGGAAGCATGTATCCTTCTTTGTCACTCTAAAATGAAGTTTTTGGGAGGTTTTTCAAATTTCCATGTTTGAAACCCAAAACCACTTCTCTTCATATGCTTGACTTCATAAGACGAGTTTAGGGGTTAGGGGTATAGATACATGATTTGTCTAGTTTGAATATGTCTAGACCTTGTTTATCAACTTTAATGCTTACTATATGACATAAGAAAACTATTTGCTTTGGTTTTTCTTTTTTCTGACTTTTTTTTCAATTTTGATGCCCATTTGAATCTTGTCAAATCCTAGGTTTGACCAAGATAATTTAAACAAGCTTAAAACATGAATATGAAAAGGGGAGCATGTATCCTTCTTAGTCACTCTAAAATGTAGTTTTTGGGAGGTTTTTGAAATTTCCATGTTTGAAACCCAAAACCACTTCTCTTCACATGCTTGACTTCATAAGACAGAGTTTAGGGGTTAGGGGTATAGATACATGATTTGTCTGGTTTAATATGTCTAGACCTTGTTTATCAACTTTAATGCTTACTATATGACATAAGAAGACTATGTGATTTGGTTTTTCATTTTTCTGTTTTTTATTTTTCTGCCCATTTGAATCTTGGTCAAATCCTAGGTTTGACCAAGATTTAGACAAGTTTAACACGTAAATGAGTTAACTTGGATTTCCTACCCTTGAATCCATAGGAAACTTTGTTCTAATGCACTATTATAATCAACCGAGTTTTTACACCAACAGGTCTGTCACTTACGTGTGGTGCCCACGCTTGAGGTCCCACACTTCAGTGAGCACAAGTCACGTGCAATAGGTACGCAAACTCCCAGCCATCTTCTTTGTCAAGAGAAGACGCATCAGGATGCGTATTGGAAGTCTGTGGGTCCTTCTGGATCCTTCGGTTGTCCCTCTCACAAAAAAACAAATCTCTCTCATTCTCGGCCTCGCTCGACTCGCTCGCGCTCGCTCGCTCGCACCTCCTGCTCACTGACAAACCCTGCACAAAAGTCAACATCATCACCCGAAAAAGGGGAGACACCATAATGCTCTCCCTTCTTCTCTCCTTCCGAGTGATCCCTCTTCCTCCGAGTTTCACTCGACGGGCAAACACCCATGTGCTGCATAGTAATAATAAAAAGGTAGTACTCGTAGAAAAATCGATATACGAATCTGTAATTAAATAGGTTAAACTAGGGTTTTGCCCAGTTCTACAGATCAAGGGTTCAAAAAAATCCAACTACGGGGTTCGAACAACACGATTCTAATCCAAGAATTTTTTCGACCTAGGTCACCCAAATGGCCTCAAACTATAGGGTTAGCATCTAGTGCAGTATGTGTGAAAATGTATGCACTATGTGTGCTATAACTTGTATGTCTTTCATATTTGAACCAAATTTGAATAAGTTTGAAATATTTGAAAAGGGGCTTTTGGCTTAAACGTTTGAAACCAAAAACCACTTCTCTTCATGCATGCTTGACTTCATAAGACAGAGTTTAGCTAGGGTTAGGGGGTAGATGCATGATTTTCCTGGTTTGAATATGTCTAGACCTTGTTTATCAACTTAATTGAATGCTTACTATATGACATAAGAATACTATGTGCCTTGTTTTTATTTTTTGATTTTTTTAAAATTTTATGCCCATTTGAATCTTGGTCAAATCCTAGGTTTGAACATGGTTTAAACAAGTTTAAATCATGAATATGAAAAATTAAGCATCTATATATCCTTCTTAGTCACTCCAAAATGTAGCTCGATCTTGGGAGGGTTTTCGAAATTTCCATGTTTGAAACCAAAAACCACTTCTCTTCATGCATGCTTGACTTCATAAGACAGAGTTTAGGGTTAGGGGTAGATATATACATTATTTTCTGGTTTGAATATGTCTAGACCTTGTTTATCAACTTGAATGCTTAATTACTATATATATATGACATAAGAATGTTATGTCCTTTGGTTTTTCATTCTTTTGATTTTTTATGAATTTCTATGCCCATTTGAATCTTTTGGTCAAATCCTAGAGGTTTGACCAAGATTTAAACAAGTTTAAAACATGAAAATGAAAAGGGAAGCTTGTATATCCTTCTTAGTCACTCTAAAATGAAGTTTTGGGAGGTTTTTGAAATTTCCATGTTTGAAACCCAAAACCACTTCTCTTCATGCTAGACTTCATAAGACAATTTAATTAGGGGTTAGGGGTAGATACATGATTTGTCTGGTTTGAATATGTCCAAACCTTGCTTGTTTATCAACTTGAATGCTTACTATATGACATAAGAATGCTTACCATATGTTTGAATTTTAAAAGCATATAGTCTTCTTATGTCATATATATAGTAAGCATTCAAAAGTTTTTCTTTGAGAGAGTAGCATGCATTCAAAAGTTGATAAATAAGATTTGGACATATTCAAACCAGACAAATCATGTATCTACACCCCCTAACCCTAAACTCTGTCTTATGAAGTCAAGCATGAAGAGAAGTGCTTTTGGGTTCAAACATGGAAATTTCACAAACCTCCCAAAGCTTCATTTTACAGTGACTAATTAAGGAGGATCCATGCTTACCTTTTGGCTTAAACGTTTGAAACCAAAAACCACTTCTCTTCATGCATGCTTGACTTCATAAGACAGAGTTTAGCTAGGGCGTTAGGGGTAGATACATGATTTTCCTGGTTTGAATATGTCTAGACCTGGTTTATCAACTTAATTAATTGATTGTTTACTATATGACATAAGAGGACTATGTGCCTTGGTTTTAAATTTTTCTGTTTTTTTTTGAATTTTATGCCCATATATTTGAATCTTGGTCAAATCCTAGATTTGACCAAGATTTAAACAAGTTTAAACATAAAAATGAAAAGGGAAGCATGTATCCTTCTTAGTCACTCTAAAATGAAGCTTTTGGGATGTTCTTGAAATTTCCATGTTTGAAACCAAAAACGACTTCTCTCTTCATGCTAGACTTCATAAGATCGACAGGGGGTAGATACATGATTTGTCTGGTTTGGATATACCTAGACCTCGTTTATCAACTTGAATTCATACGATATGACATATGAAGACTATGTGCTTTAATTTGTTTTCATTTTTCTGATTTTTTTGAATTTTGTGCCCACCCATTTGTATATTGGTCAAATGCTAGGCTTGATAATGATTTAAACAAGTTTAAAATATGAAAATGCAAAGGTAAGCATGGATCCTTCTTAGAAACTCTAAAATGAAGTTTTTCGGAGGTTTTTGAAATTTCCATGTTTGCAACCCAAAACCACTTCTCTTCATGCTTGACTTCATAAGACAGAGTTTAGGGGTTAGGGGTATAGATGCATGATTTGTCTAGTTTGAATATGTCTAGACCTTGTTTATCAACTTTAATGCTTACTATATGACATAAGAAAACTATTTCCTTTGGTTTTTCTTTTTTTTTGATTTTTTTCAATATTGATGCCCATTTGAATCTTGTCAAATCCTAGGTTTGACCAAGATAATTTAAACAAGCTTAGAACATGAATATGAAAAGGGAAGCGTGTATCCTTCTTAGTCACACTAAAATGAAGTTTTTGGGAGGTTTTTGAAATTTCCATGTTTGAAACCCAAAACCACATCTCTTCATGCTTGACTTAATTTATAAGACATAGTTTAGGGGTTAGGGGGTAGATACATGATTTGTATGGTTTGATATTTCTAGACCTTGTTTATCAACTTTAATGCTTACTATATGACATAAGATGACTATGTGATTTGGTTTTTCATTTTTCATTTTTCTGTTTTTTATTTTATTTTTCTGCCCATTTGAATCTTGGTCAAATCCTAGGTTTGACCAAGATTTAGACAAGTTTAACACGTGAAAACGAATAAGTAAGCATGGATCCTTCTTAGTCACTCAAAAATGTACCAATCGATAGATGTGTTAACTTTGCTTCATGGAAATAATAATGTCATGTAAATGAGTTAACTTGGATTTCCTACCCTTGAATCCATAGGAAACTTTGTTCTAATGCACTATAATAATCAATCGAGTTTTTACACCAACATGTCTGTCACTTACGTGTGTTGCCCACGCGTGAGGTCCCACACTTCAGTGAGCACAAGTCACGTGCAATAGGTACGCAAACTCCCAGCCATCTTCTTTGTCAAGAGAAGACGCATCAGGATGCGTAAAAAGTAAGTCCCTGGATCCTTCTTAGTCACTCTAAAATGAAGCTTTTGGGAGGTTCTTGAAATTTCCATGTTTGAAACCCAAAACCACTTCTCTTCATGATTGACTTCATAAAACATAGTTTAATTAGGTTTTAGGGGTAGATATATACATGATTTTTCTGGTTTGAATATATATGTCTCTAGACCTTTGTTTATCAACTTGAATGCTTACTATACATATGACATAAGAATGCTATGTGCTTTGGTTTTTCATTCTTTTGATTTTTTCTGAATTTTTAGGGCCATTTGAATCTTGGTCAAATCCTTGGTTTGACCAAGATTTAAACAAGTTTAAAACATAAAAATGAAAAGGGAAGTCTGTATCCTTCTTAGTCACTCTAAAATGAAGCTTTTGAGAGGTTTTTAAAATTTCAATGTTTGAAACCCAAAACCACTTCTCTTCACATGCTTGACTTCATAAGACAGAGTTAATTAATTTAGGGGTTAATTAGGGGGTATAGATACATGATTTGTGTGGTTTGAATATGTATGGACCTTATTTATCAACAACTTTAATGCTTACTATATGACATAAGAAAACTATTTGCTTTGGTTTTCTTTTTTCAATTTTTTTCAATTTTGATGCCCATTTGAATCTTGTCAAATCCTAGGTTTGACCAAGATAATTTAAACAAGTTTAAAACATGAAAATGAAAAGGGAAGCATGGATCCTTCTTAGTCACTCTAAAATGAAGCTTTTGGGAGGTTTTTGAAATTTCCATGTTTGAAACCCAAAACCACTTCTCTTCACATGCTTGACTTCATAAGACAGAGTTTAGGGGTTAGGGGGTATAGTTACATGATTTGTCTGGTTTGAATATGTCTACACCTTGTTTATCAACTTTAATGCTTACTATATGACATAAGAAAACTATGTGATTTGGTTTTTCATTTTTCTGTTTTTTTATTTTTCTGCCCATTTGAATCTTGGTCAAATCCTAGGTTTGACCAAGATTTAGACAAGTTTAACACGTAAATGAGTTAACTTGGATTTCCTACCCTTGAATCCATAGGAAACTTTGTTCTAATGCACTATTATAATCAACCGAGTTTTTACACCAACAGGTCTGTCACTTACGTGTGGTGCCCACGCTTGAGGTCCCACACTTCAGTGAGCACAAGTCACGTGCAATAGGTACGCAAACTCCCAGCCATCTTCTTTGTCAAGAGAAGACGCATCAGGATGCGTATTGGAAGTCTGTGGGTCTTTGGATCCTTCGGTTGTCCCTCTCACAAAAACAAATCTCTCTCATTCTCGGCCTCGCTCGACTCGCTCGCTCGCTCGCACCTCCTGCTCACTGACAAACCCTGCACAAAAGTCAACATCATCACCCGAAAAAGGGGAGACACCATAATGCTCTCCCTTCTTCTCTCCTTCCGAGTGATCCCTCTTCCTCCGAGTTTCACTCGACGGGCAAACACCCATGTGCTGCATAGTAATAATAAAAAGGTAGTACTCGTAGAAAAATCGATATACGAATCTGTAATTAAATAGGTTAAACTAGGGTTTTGCCCAGTTCTACAGATCAAGGGTTCAAAAAATCCAACTACGGGGTTCGAACAACACGATTCTAATCCAAGAATTTTTTCGACCTAGGTCACCCAAATGGCCTCAAACTATAGGGTTAGCATCTAGTGCAGTATGTGTGAAAATGTATGCACTATGTGTGCTATAACTTGTATGTCTTTCATATTTGAACCAAATTTGAATAAGTTTGAAATATTTGAAAAGGGGCTTTTGGCTTAAACGTTTGAAACCAAAAACCACTTCTCTTCATGCATGCTTGACTTCATAAGACAGAGTTTAGCTAGGGTTAGGGGTAGATAGATGCATGATTTTCCTGGTTTGAATATGTCTAGACCTTGTTTATCAACTTAATTGAATGCTTACTATATGACATAAGAATACTATGTGCCTTGTTTTTTATTTTTTATTTTTTTAAAATTTTATGCCCATTTGAATCTTGGTCAAATCCTAGGTTTGAACATGGTTTAAACAAGTTTAAATCATGAATATGAAAAATTAAGCATCTATATATCCTTCTTACTCACTCCAAAATGTAGCTCTTGGGAGGGTTTTTCGAAATTTCCATGTTTGAAACCAAAACCACTTCTCTTCATGCATGCTTGACTTCATAAGACAGAGTTTAGGGTTAGGGGTAGATATATACATGATTTTCTGGTTTGAATATGTCTAGACCTTGTTTATCAACTTGAATGCTTACTATATATATATGACATAATAATGTTATGTCCTTTGGTTTTTCATTCTTTTGATTTTTTATGAATTTCCATGCCCATTTGAATCTTTTGGTCAAATCCTAGAGGTTTGACCAAGATTTAAACAAGTTTAAAACATGAAAATGAAAAGGGAAGCTTGTATATCCTTCTTAGTCACTCTAAAATGAAGTTTTTGGGAGGTTTTTGAAATTTCCATGTTTGAAACCCAAAACCACTTCTCTTCATGCTAGACTTCATAAGACAATTTAATTAGGGGTTAGGGGTAGATACATGATTTGTCTGGTTTGAATATGTCCAAACCTTGCTTGTTTATCAACTTGAATGCTTACTATATGACATAAGAATGCTTACCATATGTTTGAATTTTAAAAGCATATAGTCTTCTTATGTCATATAGTAAGCATTCAAAAGTTTTTCTTTGAGAGAGTAGCATGCATTCAAAAGTTGATAAATAAGATTTGGACATATTCAAACCAGACAAATCATGTATCTACACCCCCTAACCCTAAAAAATCTTTGAGTGAAGTCAAGCATGAAGAGAAGTGCTTTTGGGTTTCAAACATGGAAATTTCACAAACCTCCCAAAAGCTTCATTTTACGATGACTAAGAGGATCCAGGCTTACCTTTTCATTTTCATGTTTTAAACTAGTTTAAATCTTGGTCAAACCTAGGATTTGACCAAGATTTAAATGGGCATAAAAAATCAGAAAAAACAGAAAAAATGAAAAACCAAAGAACATAGCCTTCTTATGTCATATAGTAAGCATTCAAGTTGATAAACAAGGTATAGACATATTCAAACAAGAAAAAGCATGTATCTACCCCTAACCCTAAACTCTGTCTGAAGTCAAGCATGAAGAGAAGTGGTTTTGGGTTTCAAACATGGAAATTTCAAAAACCTCAAAAAGCTTCATTTTAGAGTGACTAAGAAGGATCCATGCTTACCTATTCATTTTCATGTTTTAAACTTGTTTAAACCTTGATAAAACCCAGGATTTTACCTATTTAATCATAGATTCATAGGTCGATTTTTTACTTTTTTATTATTACTATGCAGCACATGTGTGTTTGCCCGTCCAGTGAAACTCGGAGGAAGAGGGATCACACGGAAGGAGAAGAAGGGATAGCAGTCACGGGGCCCCTCTTATTATTTATGGTGTATATCTTTTTTCTGGTGATGTTGACTGTTGTGCAGCGTTTGTCAGTGCGCAGGAGGTGCGAGGCTGCGAGCGAGCGAGTCGAGCGAGGCCGAGAATGAGAGAGATGTTTTTTTCTTTTTCTTTTCCGTGAGAGGGACAACAGAAGGATCCAGAGACGACTTCCACTACGCATCCTGGTGCGCGTCTTCTCTTGACAAAGAAGATGGCTGGGAGTTTGCGTACCTACTATAGTACTACTACACAAGAACCATATACATGTCAAACTTTTCAATCATGACCCACATGCATTTTATGTATATATTCACAACTTTTAATGCATGCATGAAAACTCAGCAAAATATGTGCATTTTGGGTTGTCGCACATAAATGTGCTTTTACTTGTCTGCCACCAATCCAATTTTCATGTGAGGGGGAAACATGACACACGATGGACATTTCCAATGTTTCACGAATTAATTATCTCAATTTGCATCCATATATATATGCGCCTGGTTACTGAAAGATCGAACCAAAGGTGAACTTGAAACGTTTTCATTTTCATGTTTTAAACTTGTTTAAATCTTGGTCAACCCTTGGATTTGACCAAGATTCATAAAAAATTCAAAAACATAGTCTTCTTATGTCATACAGTCAACATTCAAGTTGATAAAACAAGATCTAAACATATTAAAAGAAGAATCATGTATCTACCCCCTATCGGAATTTGAAGTCGAGGTCCGCATCAAGATGGACTTGAAGATATATTAGGAGAAATACGTGAATCGGCCTTGTGTACCAAGTTTGGGCTAAATGCCCGTGTATCTGTAACATATTAGGATACGTGTCGTTTGGAGGTTAGAGTTTGGGCTCGTGCCCGGTTGGGATTGCCCACGTTAGAAAGTCCCCTGGACTATAAATATGTATCTAGGGTTTATGGAATAAACAACAACCAACGTTCAACACAAACAAATCTCGGCGCATCGCCAACTCCTTCGTCTCGAGGGTTTCTCCGGTAAGCACCATGCTGCCTAGATCGCATCTTGCGATCTAGGCAGCACGAGCCTGCCTACGTTGTTCATGCGTTGCTCGTACTGAAGCCTTTTTGATGGCGAGCAACGTAGTTATCTTAGATGTGTTAGGGTTAGCATTGTTCTTAGCATCATATGCTGTCGTAGTGCAACCCTTGCGCATCTAGCCGTCCTTACACCTATCTTAGGTGTAGGGGCGGCACCCCGCTTGGTCATTATTTAGTAGATCTGATCCGTTACGGTTGCTCCTTGATTCTTCAAGGATTAGTTTAACATCCGCAATAGTTAGGCCTTACAAAGGGTTGGAGGATCCAGCGGCGTGTAGGGTGTAGTTTGCTAGCCCTAGACAGGACGTTCCGAGGATCAACCTCGTGTTGGTTTTTAGGCCCTGTCTAGGATCGGCTTACGATCACCGTGCGCGAGCGCGAGGCCCAATCGTGAGTAGGATGATCCGATTATGCGGTGAGAACCCTAAATCGTCGTGGATCTCATTAGCTTTATCTTGATCAAGCAGGACCACCATATATTCGGCCACCTTGGACGAATCATGGGTGGATCGGCTCCTCGAGCCGATTCACAGGATAACCAGAGCCGATCGAGGCTCGTATTTAACGTGTACGTGTGTGCCCTGCAGGAAACTAAGCGAGGCATCATCCACACCTTCCTGACCAGGTATAGGTCAGGTGGCACGCCCTTGCGATAGCATCGGACGTGCGACCAGGAGGCTTTGCGGGCCGTCGCTCGAGGGGCTGGGGCCAGCCGCAGCCCTAGTTGTTCCCGGCTCTACGGTGTTGACCATCCAATCGGGGGCTTCACATTCTGGCACGCCCTGGGAGCTCAAGAAGAAGTATGACGAGATCAAGGCAGTCCTCGAAGCCGAACTCATCGGCTCCTTTGAGAAGACCCGTTCGCACGGCATCAAGCTCAACGGAGACACGCGTCCGTTGCCTGGTGTCAACATGGTGGATCTCAGCCACTCTAAGGAAGCCAGAGTTCTCCTTTGGTGTCAACATGGCAGGGCTTGCGAGCCGCCATGGCAAAGACGAAGCAGAGAGCAGCCGCTCTCATAGCAAAGACACAGAGGAAGCCGCTCCACGCGATCGGCTCCGCCAAGACGGCAAGCGCTACGTCACAGAGGGAGAAGTGAAGAACATAAGATATCAACGACCCCTCTCTGATCACCTCCTCAACAAGTATGTGAGTCAGTATGACCAACGCGGCGACCAGCGACGATGATGAAAAGATCGTCTGGCTGGGGACGACATGAGACATCGTCGGCATGATCACGATGAGGAGCGATATGAGCGCCACGCCAAGTCGAGGGAGCAAGACGACGTGGACAGGCATTGGGACTGCCCCTTCTTCAGACACTGCTGGGACTCAGGAATGAGCCGATTGCCTACAATCGGCAATTGCCCAGAATGTAACCAGAAAAAGAAGGAGGCAGCCAACGTGTCTGTGTTCCAACGCTTAGGGCCTCTCCCGCCTCGAAGCAAACGTGCTGAGTCCCCTCGATGGGAAGATCTCGAGGATTTAGAAGACGACGAGGAAGAGGAGAGGTACCACCGGCCAAGGTGGTGCCCTGATGGTCTCAGCCGCTCCCAAAAGCGAAGGGTTCAGCGACTACGTGCGTTAGAGGAAGCCGAAAGGTTATACTTGCACACGTTGAGGAAGGCGCGGCCTGATCTGGCCGCTAAAATTCAGCGAACCCTGGACGAAGAAGGTCGGCCACAAAGAAAAGAGTGGCGCCCCAAGCAAAGGAAAGCCGATGATGAAACATCGGCTGGCACAAACATGGTGTTCATCCTCCCGACGGAATTTGCTGCTCAAGGAATAAACGATGCACTCAAGGTAAACGACAGCGAGCGCATCAGTGTGACGAGAGGATGACGGCTGGCCATATCCGCTGGCCTAGCCATGTGTTGGAGCAGATCAACGGCGAATGTGGCGATGCCGATCCGGAGATTGGCCCTAAGGATTTATGGAGGAACATTACAAGAACCTTCATCGAACCAGCACCGTGGCGGCCGATTCCAGCAATCGGCCAAAATTATCCTCACCATCTTTTCTGCCCGGGATCAACGTCTGACCCAACAGGGACTACCTAAAGAGCCGATACCATCAATTCTCTTGACAGAATCGGCTCGGGGGGCACCTAGGTGGATAAAACACGAGGATATGAGGTAACACAGTCAAGTATGGGGGCCGACACACAAATCGGCCTAAAATTCAAAATCTCAATGGAGCCGGTATCGAGTTGCAGGGAGAGGCTCTACGGAATGAGATCCTTTTGTTGGCAGGTTCGGTGGGTGAGGGAACATCAGTGTTGGCGTCAGAGCCACCTTTGGTTCATTTAGCCACCTTTGGTTCATTTAAAGCCACTGGTAGACGGAGGACCGCAACAAGAGCAGCATGAACATGCAGATCGGGCTAGGATCATGAGAACAGCCGATGATCGGCCAGTTGGCTGCGGAACTCTTCTCGGGCTTGACCAGGGCGACGATTTCGTCAACATTCTCATCAAAAGCTCCTGCATTAAGCCAAAGAAGCTCGGGGGGCAACTCACCGAAGGTTCGCTGCTCCTAAAGCCGATTTGGTTAGAATCGGTTGATCGCTGCATTACAACTTGGAGCTAATGGTGACTCCTTTGGATAACTTGCGGTTTTCATCTCGAGGCCTGGGGGCAGCTCGCCTTCAATGTCCTATGTTCTGGAAAGCTAAAGCCACCAAGTTAAAGAGGGAGCCATCACAGCTGATAGGCGTTGGGTCAGTTTGCTGCTGCAAATTTTCAGAGAATGTTGAGTCTTGAGCCTTACCGATTGGAACTGGCATTAAACTCAGGGGTTTGGATTTCTAAGATCTGAGGTTGGCACGATTACGAGGTGGTCTTGTTCGACTGGGATTTGGGGAGTCTAAATTGATCCATCTCGAAAGTTGTCATGAGAAACCGATGCACTGCCATCGGCTCATTAAGCTTTGGTCAAAATTCGCAATCGGCAAGGTCAAAGATGAAGAAAAATCGGCTAAAACAGCATAGGGGAAATCGGCAAGATCGAAGGAAGTTCTTCATACTCAAGGAATTTTCCATTAATGTTAAGGTTTCTTACAAAGAGGAGCCAGAGGCTTAACAAAGGGGATTACTACTGCTAATCTTATATTAGTGGATCCCTATTCTAAAAGCCGTCGCTGCCCTCGTCGTCACTGCCGTGGCCGCCGTCGGTGCTGCTGCCGGTGGGCTTCTCGTCGCTGCTACTGTGACCTTCAGCGGAGGCTTCTTCCTCGTCATCATCGTCATCAGACCAAGCCCAGCCGCGAAGGCGCTTGGCCGGCGGTACCGGTGTCGGAGAGTCTTCTTCTTGGCTCTTCGCTTCTTCTTCCTCGTCGGAGGAAGGATCTATCTCCCATGAGAGAAGGTCGTGCGCACGCCGCTTCCAGCTCCCCGTCGACGAGGAACCGAGGTCTTCTTCCCCAATGGTGCGGGGTTCGTGACCCGACTCGATGGAGAAGTCCCGGTCTCTCGCATCCCAATGCTCAGGCGCGAGAGCATTGTAGATGGCCATCTGATTGACCTCTGGCTCTCCTTCACTCGAGGAAGAGGATTGGGTAGAGGAGGAGGAAGACATGGCTGTAGGGGAAGAGGGTTTTTTTCGACCGATGGCTGGTTTAGAGCAAGGGGGATGAAGAGGTGAACTATTCGATGTGGTTAAATAACGGAGGGTATAGTGGAGAATTAATGCTCGGACAGTTTCCAAGGATGCAGTGCCAGAGTTGTCAAATCGTGCAGAGAAGTTGCGAAGGCAAGGCGTCATGATGAAGAATACTGCAACAGCTCTGCTCTGCCACGACATGACCCGACGAAGGAAAAGCGTAATGATTTTGGAAATGTCATTTCCAAAACCAGGGGGGCATGTGTTATCACCGGAATTTGACCAAGTCAGAGGTGGGCCGCGATCAAGATGGACTTGAAGATATATACTTAGGAGAAATACGTGAATCGGCCTTGTGTACCAAGTTTGGGCTAAATTGCCCGTGTATCTGTAACATATTAGGATACGTGTCGTTTGGAGGTTAGAGTTTGGGCTCGTGCCCGGTTGGGATTGTTCCCACGTTAGAAAGTCCCCTGGACTATAAATATGTATCTAGGGTTTATGGAATAAACAACAACCAACGTTCAACACAAACAAATCTCGGCGCATCGCCAACTCCTTCGTCTCGAGGGTTTCTCCGGTAAGCACCATGCTGCCTAGATCGCATCTTGCGATCTAGGCAGCACGAGCTTCACGTTGTTCATGCGTTGCTCGTGCTGAAGCCTTTTTGATGGCGAGCAACGTAGTTATCTTAGATGTGTTAGGGTTAGCATTGTTCTTAGCATCATATGCTGTCGTAGTGCAACCCTCACGCATCTAGCCGTCCTTACACCTTATCTTAGGTGTAGGGGCGGCACCCCGCTTGGTCATTATTTAGTAGATCTGATCCGTTACGGTTGCTCCTTGATTCTTCAAGGATTAGTTTAACATCCGCAATAGTTAGGCCTTACAAAGGGTTGGAGGATCCAGCGGCGTGTAGGGTGTAGTTTGCTAGCCCTAGACAGGACGTTCCGAGGATCAACCTCGTGTTGGTTTTTAGGCCCTGTCTAGGATCGGCTTACGATCACCGTGCGCGAGCGCGAGGCCCAATCGTGAGTAGGATGATCCGATTATGCGGTGAGAACCCTAAATCGTCGTGGATCTCATTAGCTTTATCTTGATCAAGCAGGACCACCATATATTCGGCCACCTTGGACGAATCATGGGTGGATCGGCTCCTCGAGCCGATTCACAGGATAACCTGAGAGCCGATCGAGGCTCGTATTTAACGTGTACGTGTGTGCCTGCAGGAAACTAAGCGAGGCATCATCCACACCTTCCGACCAGGTATAGGTCAGGTGGCACGCCCTTGCGATAGAATCGGACGTGCGACCAGGAGGCTGCGGGCCGTCGCTCGAGGGACAGGGCCAGCCGCAGCCCTAGTTGTTCCCGGCTCTGGTGTTGACCAGTCACTGCCCGCCGGTGGGTTTCTACGTCCCCTAACCCTAAACTCTGTCTTTTGAAGTCAAACATGAAGATACGTGGTTTTGGGTTTACAAGATGGAAATTTCAAAAACCTCCGAAAAGCTTAATTTTGGAGTGACTAAGAAGGATACATGCTTACTTTTTCATTTTCATGTTTTAAACTTGTTTAAAGCTTGGTCAAACCTAGCTAGCTAGGATTTGACCAAGATTCAAGTGCGCATAAAAAATTCGAAAAAACCCCCAAAAATGAAAAACCATAACACATAGTCTTCTTGCGTCACATATATTGTAAGCATTCAAGTGTTGATAAACAATATCTAGACATATCAAACAAGAAAAATCATGTATCTATACCCCTAACCCTAAATTTGTCTTATGAAGTCAAGCATGAAGAGAAGTGGTTTGGGTTTTCAAACATGGAAATTTCGAAAACCGCCCAAAAGCTTCATTTCGGACTGACTAAGAAGGATCCATGCTTACCTTTTCATTTTCATGTTTTAAACTTGTTTAAATTCTTGTTCAAACCTAGGATTTGACCAAGATTCAAATGGGCATAAAAACAATCGAAAAAATCAAAAATGAAAAACCAAAGCACATAGTCTTCTTATGTCACATAGTAAGCCATTCAACTTGATAACAAGGTCTAGACCTATTCAAACCAGAAAAATCATGTATCTACCCCTAACCCTAAACTCATCTGTCTTATGAAGTCAAGCATGAAGAGAAGTGGTTTTGGGTTTCAAACATAGACATTTCAAAAGCCTCCCAAAAGCTTCATTTTGGAGTGACTAAGAAGGATCCATGCTTAATTTTTCATTTTAATGTTTTAAACTTGTTTAAATCTTGGTTAAACCTATGATTTGACCAAAATTTGATTCGGCATAAAAATTCAAAACAAATCAAATAAATGAAAAACCAATGCACATAGTACATCTTCTTATGTCATATACTAAGCATTCAAGTTGATAAGCCAGGTCTAGACATATTCAAACTAGAAAAATCATGTATCTACCCCTAACCCTAAACTCGATTTGTCTTATGAAGTCAATCATGAAGAGGTGTTTTGGGTTTCAGACATGGAAATTTCAAAAACCTTCCAAAAGCTTCATTTTGAAGTTACTAATTAAGAAGGATCACTACAAGAAAAGTTTGGCAACTTTTCTTGTAGTGGATCCAGGCTTAATTTTTCATTTTCATGTTTTAAATTTTGGTCAAACCTAGGATTTGACCAAGATACAAATGGGCATAAAAATTCAGGGTAGCATCATACCCCCCTCCTTCCCGCGTAGAAAAAGTGTTAGGCGAGTAGTAGAATGGCATGACCAACAAGTTTCAAGTAAAATTTTGAATATGACCAAAATATACCAATTGATAGATGTGTTAACTTGGCTTCATGGGTGTGTGACCTAAGATTGAGCCATGGTACATTTTGCCAACAAAGTAGCAATTGAGTTGGCTTTCTACCTTAGTAGGCGTGCATTGGAAGGATGCATTATGCCGGCAAAGTTTTCAAACGTTCAAACTTTTCCGGTTTCTCATACAGTATTTGGCTCCTTGAGAAGCATTGATGTGATCATATAAGGTTATGCAAAACTTCGCCTTTCCCGTACTTGCCCGAGCACTCGACACCCCTCGTCCCATGGCGACTCCTCCAGCCTTAGCCCCGTGCACCCAGGCTCCACGACTCAGCCTCGGAGGGGTGTGCGCTAAAAGCTCGCAAATGTCTGTGTGCCATTGGTGTGCGATGAAGCAGGCGGCTCTGTGTCTTGCTGTGGCTAGACTCCTGGCGCCCTTTGATCTAGGAGAGGGAGAGGAGGGAGGGGGTCCCATGAAGCGGCGGTGGCCCAGGTATCGGCGGCAGCCCAGGCAGCAGCGGCAAAGTGGGCTGGTCGGAGCATAGGCATGCGCCGGGGGCGAACCTCGCCGGGTGAGGATGCTTCCATTGTGAAGAAGCACTTGCCATCCAGGGCTTCGGGTTCGCCAACAAACTCAGCGCCTCGGTCCATGGCGTTGCCGTCGTGGGGACGTCGGGGGCGGCGGCGACGTGCTGCAGCCCCAGCCTTTAGTGGGGACCAAAGTGCGACCGACCACATCACGGCGTCGGCAGCATTGGGGATGCCGATGGGCATCCACTGCCACACACAGATTTGGGAGGTTCTGGCCGGGCCGAGTTCCAAACTTCCATCATCGGAGCCGAGGGCTTGGTACTTCAAATTCCGAATCAGGCAATCCTTCGACCCCAATCAGCTTCTGCCTGTGGTCCAAATCCGAGATATCTTGGCGGCAGCTATGCTGGTTAAGCTTAGCCGGACAGCGGCAATCGACGATCTGCAAAACCTAGATGCCTTCCGAGGATTTGCAGCAGCCGTCAATGCACTCGTGGAGGCATCGCATGCTGGTAGCAGCGGCGAATGCGGGTATGTTGTTTTACTCCCTTTGTATGCTTTTGTCATAAAAATCAATTTGCTAATTCTCATTCGATTGAAAATTAGACCCATTCACCATCAACTCTCAAACAGTGGACACTAGTAATATGTAGAACTAGAAATTACACAAGATTTCTGTACTCCTAGTACTATTACTTCGACGCTACATGTTGTTTACACGAGGAAATTGCACAAACTACCGCTTATTGCTGCCTTCGTTGCGTAAAACACTTTTTAAAACTGTAATTTTTTTCCGCACAAACCACCAACTATCGTGTTCTGTTGCAGGGAGGTTCAAATTTAGGATTGAGCTGTTTAAGAGCAAATCAGATGATCGGGGACCACCAACTACTATAGTTTTAATTGCAAATAGAATCGATTTTGCAAAATTATGAAACGCACATAACGTTTGAATTACTACAATTTTTTTGAAGGTTTGATATTTTCATCATTTTTGTGTGAATCTTACACCAAGTAACACAACTTTCAGACGGAATACAAAATATTTTCAAACTTCCTAGATTTGATAGCTCAAATATTTTTAATTACTAGTTTTTCAGTATTTTAAAAAGTCGAAACACTATATTTTGGCTGAATGTTAGAAAATATATTTCATGATTATCCCATATTAGTTAAGAAGTACATAAACTAGTAGTAGTAATAAAGAACAGAGGGAGTTTATGGAGATACATCCATTAAGGGCATGTTAGTGTGTGTTGGTGTATTACTTATGCCTTCTTTGGTTAATACACTTCTCAAGTGATCCCCGCAAACCCTCTATTCTTGCCTAGAATACAAAAACTCCCCATCAAAGTATTAGTGCATTTTTTGGATGAGTATTCGAGAGGATTGGGTGAACACCAAGGATTTGCATAGGAAATTGGTACAATTGAATCCTTGGCTGTTTGATTTGTAGGATTGTTTCCGATAGGAATTTTTCCTAAGGATTTCTTTGCACAGATTCCATAGAAAATTAAACATCTACTCATGCCTCTTTTTAAGAATGCTTTACTTTTCCTATGGTGGAATCAAACAAAGTTTGGATTCTATGAATTCCTATAGGATTGGAGTGGACATGACATTGCAATCCTACATTTCCCTATTCCTACATCTTTCGGTAGGCATTTGCCTAGAATAAATAACCATGTGTATTACGGAGTAGCAATAAAATATAGGTTTATTTCTCTAAAGCATCTTGCACTGTACTAGTACATGGCTTAAGAGACAATATTTTTACCATTTTTTTTGCGAGAAGACAATATTATTACCATAGTTACTAAGTACATTTTATTGGATGATGAAGTGATAGCCCTCATCAATGCATTGTGAATTATTAGGGCATGGGTCGCACGTGATTTACGAGTACACCGCACGATCGAGAGCCGCCGTCCCTCTTTGCTTTCTACCGATGCGGCGGAGCTCCTCCCCACACCCACGAATAACTGAAAGCCACAACTGCTGGGGAAAAGTCTTGCGCCGAGAAAATCTACAACCGTGGTTGAGTACATGTGTTTCTTAAGATACGAGTGCTCCAATGCATTTTTTCTTTCCTTTTACTAATTTACCTTGAAAATCCCGCACGTCCACTTATTTGTGGACGGAGGGAGTATCACGCCAAGAGGAAGTAGGACAATAGTGGGCGCTTATAGCCCGCCTACGTGGTACTTTTGCCAGCTGTTGGCTCTTCTATTGTTCTTGCTCTAAAGAAACCCCGATTGTGAAAGGCCAAGGCGTACTTCTTTTGGTCACGCAAAATTCAAAATACTGCCATGGACATTGAATTGACATGACAACACATAGCTTGGGATGTCCAAATTTGCACGTTAGACCAGTGACTTGTTCTTCACCTTTTCAGAGGGAACAGTGACTTTTTATTATGGGTCTATACACTTTCCAAGAAACAGGAGGAGATGCTGTAGAGTGTAGAGGAGCGAAGTCAAGCGCCCCGCCCCCACCTGCCCTATTTCGGTTCACCTCCATCGTCTACCTCCGCCCCCGCCCGCACCAATCGACCACCTTCCATAGCACGCGCCAGTGCCGCCGCCATGCAGCTTTAGAATCAATTCCACCGCCCAGTTTGAGAGCCTCCGTTCTTCATCTTCCCCGCCACCTGCCGCCATCGAACCCAAATTAAACTCCAATCAGTTGAACCCAAACCTCATAGACCCACCCCCTGCCCTGCGATGGCGGCATCGAACAAGGAAAATGATGACTCTGAACTGTTTCAGAAGGTCTTTTCCGAAGGTCCCCTTGAAGAACTCGTAACAAGATGCGACGTCATCACCGCCGCGAGCCTCGTCGGTTCGTCCAAACTATTTTTCGACTCTGCAAATGATAGTGCAACTCTATCTTTTTCTCTCCCGTTTGGCCTCCCATGTGTTCTTCATTCTCACCCGACGAAGGTAGCACGGGATTGCAAGCTGACGCCGCTGGACAGGTTCTCCTCCGACGCTGTGATGCCAGACGGTACGGGTAAGCAGTGGGTAGGTGCCAATGGAGATTGGGTTGCCATGGTTGACACTGGCTTTCCTGCTTGCAAATGGAAACTTGTCAACGTCTACACTCGCCGTGAAATTCCTCTCCCTGTGCCGTTTGAAACCACCCACATTCCAAATATATACCACCACAACCTTCGTGCTATTATATTTCACAAGATATATATTTGCCAAGTTCCCACAGCTGCTGGGGGGTACAAAAATTTCTCTCTTGTTGCTGTTTTTGACATCAGAGTTGCCCTCCTTTGCGGCGAAGATTCTGGATGGACAGTTCTTACAGAGCCCAAGTCCCACATCTTTTACAATTACAGCGATGCAATTCTCCACAATGGGCTTGTGTTTGCCACAACTCATACTGGCACTGTTCACGCATGGAATCCTCAGCAAGCTGGTAATTTTCCTCCGGACGTAGTGTATGATGAGCTTCATTATTCATGGCTGTAAAGATAATTTTAATGCACAAACTTATTAATTTTCGAACCTGACTGATCTGACTTGGAGGCTTGGGGCATATTTGCTTCGGATGAAATTTCATTGGTATTTAGACTTTTTATTCGAGATGATTACCATAGAAAAATTTGAGGATTGTATAATTAGGAGTTTTATTCTCAGATTGAATTATGTTGGATTTTGACCTCTACTTGAACTTCTTGAAATGAATCCTTTGGTTTCCCATGTGATGTACTCAAATACACCAATATGCTGTATTATTGAATGGAAATGCCATTATATCATCCCATCTGAATCCTAATGCGTTTTCCCAATTCTTACGTTTTCAGATTTGTGCAAACCAAACATACCCTTCTTAACAGTAATTTCGTTTTCAAGCAGGTCCTCCGCTGATCGTAGAGCCACCGCCCATTGTGTTTGAATGGCGGTGTGCACTTGATGATGCTCTTGGCCATGATCACGAGGTCGATTATGGCGTGTGGTGGTTAGCAAGATCTATAGATGGTTCTAGACTTCTTCTGATCCATACACTGGGCATTGCTGATGAAAGGGAATATTCCTGTAAAGTTTGCCATACTGCTTCTGATCGTCGTGTTCATCATGGTCGCACTGTTGGCAACTATGCTTCTGGGTTTGGTTGCCTGGTGTTCACGAAGGACACTAGTAAGTTAAATGAAGGTATTCCATGGGAAAAGATTGATGACCTTGGAGAATATTCTCTTTTCCTTGGAGTGAACTATCCGATTATGCTGCCATTAGGCGGTGCAGATGTTGTCCCAGGATGTCTGACGAGAAGAAATTGTGTGTACACCTTGCCGAATGAAGCATGGCTTCGCAATTCGCAGCTGCCTGAAATATGCCGATTCAGTCTGAATCGTGAAGATTGCGCCGTTGGTTTCCAAACCAACGCCTTGGAGAAAACATGCAAAACAAAAAGAGATAGGGTAACAGCAAGTTTTCCCTTAAGTGGATCACCCAAGGTTTATCGAACTCAGGGAGGAAGAGGTCAAAGATATCCCTCTCATGCAACCCTGCAACAAAGCAAGAAGTCTCTTGTGTCCCCAACACACCAAATAGGTGCACTAGTTCGGCGAAGAGATAGTGAAATACAGGTGGTATGAATATATATAAGCAGTAGCAACGGTGCCAGAAAATAGCTTGCTGGCGTGTAGTTGATGGTGGTAGTATTGCAGCAGTAGTAACACAGTAAAACAGTAAACAAGCAAGATTGCAGTATTTGGAAACAAGGCCTAGGGATTACACTTTCACTAGTGGACACTCTCAACATTGATCACATAACAGAATAGATAAATGCATACTCTACACTTTTGTTGGATGATAAACACATTGCGTAGGATTACACGAACCCTCAATGCCGGAGTTAACAAGCTCCACAATAATGCTCATGTTTAAGTAACCTTTAGTGTAAGATAGATCAACATAACCAAATAGATCACATCAATACCATCATAGTAATAGTTAACTTCACAATCTACAAGAGATCATGATCATAGCCTACGACAAGAACCACATGGTGCACACACTAGTCACCTTTACACCAATGCAGGAGGAATAGAACTACTTTAATAACATTGCTAGAGTAGCACATAGATAAATTGTGATACGATGCACATTGCAATCATAAAGAGATATAAATAAGCACTTCACTACGCTCTTCATAACAGTGAATAAGTATTCTGTGAAATATAGCCTAAGAGACCCACACGGTGCACACACTAGTCACCTTTACACACGTGGGACAAGGAGTCTCCGGAGATCACATAAGTAAAACCCACTTGACTAGCATAATGACATCTAGATTACAAGCATCATCATATGAATCTCAATCATGTAAGGCAGCTCATGAGATTATTGTATTGAACTACATAGGAGAGATATGAACCACATAGCTACCGGTACAGCCCCGAGCCTCGATGGAGAACTACTCCCTCCTCATGGGAGCAGCAGCGGTGATGAAGATGACGGTGGAGATGGCAGCGGTGTCGATGGAGAAGCCTTCCGGGGCACTTCCCCGTCCGGCGGTGCCGAACAGAGAATCCTGTCCCCGATCTTGGCTTCGCGATGGCGGCGGCTCTGGAAGGTTTCGCGTACCGTGGCTCTCTCCGTAAGGGTTTCGATGCGGGGCTTTATATAGGCGAAGAGGCGGCGCGGGAGGGTCAAGGGGCGACGACACCATAGGGTGGCGCGGGCCCAGCCCGGCCGCGCCACCATGTCATCTGGGGCCCACAGGGCCCCTCTCTCGGGTGTTCTGGATGCTTCCGGGCAAAATAGGAACTGGGCGTTGATTTCGTCCAATTCCGAGAATATTTCGTTACTAGGATTTCTGAAACCAAAAACAAAAACTGGCACTTCGGCATCTTGTTAATAGGTTAGTTCCAAACGCATAATAATGACATATAATGTGTATAAAACATGTAGGTATTGTCATAAAACAAGCATGGAACATAAGAAATTATAGATACGTTGGAGACGTATCAGCATCCCCAAGCTTAGTTCTGCTCGTCCCGAGCAGGTAAAACGATAACAAAGATAATTTCTTAAGTGACATGCTACCAACATAATCTTGATCCAATAATGATGTAAAGCATGTGAACTGAGATCAAATCACTCAAAGCAAATGTCTATATTGATATAAGAGATGATAATGCAAGAGTTAAACAAGCTAGAAGTTTTCATGAACTATTGCTTCAAAGACATGAAACCGCACAAAGTTCATTAAAGATGTGTTAAGTATTCAGCGTAGAAGTTCTATCCTTCATTCCAAGCATCAAGTAAATTTTCACAACATAAGAAGGATTCAGTCAAGTAAACATAAACATGAACGTCATGAATCAACTGTTTCGAAGTCTACTCAACCGGTGAGCGCAAGCATTTGGTATTAGCACCAGGATGTTATGGCATAAAGAACGTTAATGGGGGTTTGGAAGGCCAATGAGAGAAAGTCTTACAAAGCTGTAAATGATTACTAGACAAGAGGAAGTCTTATAATCGAAGCTATGCAAGGAGTAGTGATTGCCATGCAACGGATGCACATAGAGCTATATGTGTATGAAAGCTCTCCAATGGAACTAGTGGGGGTGCATCCAACTTGGTTGCTCACGAAGACCTAGAGCACTTTTGAGGAGGCTCATCATTGGAATATACAACCCAAGTTCTATAGTGTAAATTCCCCACATAGTTATACTAGTAAAACATGAAAACTCTCTCATATGGAGTGTAGGTGCTAAACATGAGCACAAATGATGACTATGAATATGCAGGTGCTAAAACATGAGCACAAGTGTGGATAAAAGATAGTAATGCTGCCCCCTTTTTTTTTTTCTTTTTTTTTTTTTCTTTTTCTTTTTCTTTCTTTTTTTTTCTTTTTCTATTTTTTTTTCTTTCTTTTCTTTTTCTTTTTGATGGCCTCCATGGCTCTTTTCACTTTTAGGGGCAACATCCTAATATGACAACACACTTTTTGGTACAAATAACTCATAATGAATAAAACATGAAGTATGAAACTGTATGCCTCTGCCAGTGTAGCAGGATGTGCAATGATCTAGCGTAACATGGGTAAACCACACATCAGCTGTATAGAATCATGCAAAGCAATATACAAATAATAAATGACAACATGGCATGTAATGTAAAATGGATGTTGCATGGCAATATATCTCGGAACAGCTATGGAAATGCTGTGGTAGGTAGGTATGGTGGCTGTTTTGAGGAGATGTATGGGCTTATGTGTAGGAGAACAAGAGAAAGTCCTCCCACGGGTTTGGATGTACCGGCGAAGTATGCACAATTCTCAATGTGAGCAAAAGGCAATGCACAGTACCGAAGAGGCTAGCAAATATGGATGGTGGAAGTGCCAAAAACCGTAGCTTAACATTAGTCAAAAAGAACTCACAAGCTTATTGCAAACATCTAGCAGGTTCAACATTAAGAGCATGATTTAAAATTTTACCGACCTTCAGCACAACTTAGTCATTACGATGAACCTTTAGACATGGAAAGCTATCAAGTCCAACTACGCCTTCAACTATTTAAATAGAGTTTGTAGTACGGCACAAGCTTAAAGACAACAATCCACTACTAATTTTAACTTATTCAACCAACAAGTTTTACCATCTAAATACCTCAAAACATTTGCAAAGAATCAAGTTATCAAAGCTCAATGATCTACAAGATTATGCAAGTGTTTCATTATACCATTACCACATGCAACATTTCCTTAACCAACCGAATAACAATTTAACGAAGAAGAAACTTCGCCATGAATATTATGAGCCAAGAACACATGTGTTCATACGAACCAGCGGAGCGTGTCTCTCTCCCACACAAGGATGAACTTATTCAGAGAACTAAGATAACAAAACAAAAACAAAAATAAAAGCACACACAGACGCTCCAAGTAAAGTACATAAGATGTGACCGAATAAAAATATAGTTTCAAGAGAAGGAACCTGATACTTTGTTGATGAAGAAGGGGATGCCTTGGGCATCCCCAAGCTTAGATGCTTGAGTCTTCTTGAAATATGCAGGGGTGAACCACGGGGGCATCCCCAAGCTTAGAGCTTTCACTCCTCTTGATCATAGTATATCATACTCCTCTCTTGACCCTTGAAAACTTCCTTCACACCAAACTTCAAGCAAACTCATTAGAGGGTTAGTGCATAATCAAAAATTCACATGTTCAGAGGTGACACAATCATTCTTAACACTTCTGGACATTGCCCAAAGCTACTGGAAGGTAATGGAACAAAGAAATCCACCCAACACAGCGAAAGAAGCAATGCGAAATAAAAGGCAGAATCTATCAAAAACAGAACAGTCCGTAAAGACGAATTTTAAAATGGCACCAGACTTGCTCAAATGGAAAAACTCAAAACTAATGAAAGTTGCGTACATATCTGAGGATCACTCACGTAAATTGGCATAATTTTCTGAGTTTCCTACAGAGAATTAGGCCCAGATTCGTGACAGACAGCAATGCTGTTTCTGCGCAGCAATCCAAATCTAGCATCAACTTTACCATAGAGACTTTACTTGGCACAAAAATGCAACAAAACTAAGATAAGGAGAGGTTGCTACAGTAGTAAACAACTTCCAAGACACAAATATAAAACAAAGTACTGTAGTAAAAAAACACATGGGTTATCTCCCAAGAAGTTCTTTCTTTATAGCCATTAAGATGGGCTCAGCAGTTTTAATGATGCACTCGCAAGAAATAGTATTTGAAGCAAAAGAGAGCATCAAGAGGCAAATTCAAAACACATTTAAGTCTAACATGCTTCCTATGCAAAGGAATCTTGTAAATAAACAAGTTCATGAAGAGCAAAGTAACAAGCATAGGAAGATAAAACAAGTGTAGCTTCAAAAATTTCAGCACATAGAGAGGTGTTTTAGTAACATGAAAATTTCTACAACCATATTTTCCTCTCTCATAATAACTTTCAGTAGCATCATGAGCAAACTCAACAATATAACTATCACATAAAGCATTCTTATCATGAGTCTCATGCATAAAATTATTACTCTCCACATAGGCATAATCAATTTTATTAGTTGTAGTGGGAGCAAATTCAACAAAGTAGCTATCATTATTATTCTCATCATCAAATATAGGAGGTATAGTATCATCAAAGTAAATTTTCTCCTCAATGCTTGGGGGACTAAAAATATCATGCTCATCAAAACCAGCTTCCCCAAGCTTAGAATTTTCCATATCATTAGCAACAATAGTGTTCAAAGCATTCATATTAATATGTTCCATGGGTTTTTTAATTTTCGCATCAAACCATCCATGTCTTAAATCAGGAAATAGAATAAGAAGCTCATTGTTGTCCATTATGCCTAACTAGTGTAAACAAGAAACCAAATGTCGCAATTGCAGAGTCTAAAGGAAATAGCTTCGAGCACTTACAACGGCGCCGGAAAATAGCTTGGTAGCCGAGATCCGGAGTGTGAGTACCTTTTACCTTTCCTCCCCGAACGGCGCAGAAAATAGCTTGATGTCTACGTTCCCCCTCCTTTCCTGTAGACAGTGTTGGGCCTCCAAGAGCAGAGGTTTGTAGAACAGCAGCAAGTTTTCCCTTAAGTGGATCACCCAAGGTTTATCGAACTCGGGGAGGAAGAGGTCAAAGATATCCCTCTCATGCAACCCTGCAACCACAAAGCAAGAAGTCTCTTGTGTCCCCAACACACCAAATAGGTGCACTAGTTCGGCGAAGAGATAGTGAAATATAGGTGGTATGAATATATATAAGCAGTAGCAACGGTGCCAGAAAATAGCTTGCTGGCGTGTAGTTGATGGTGGTAGTATTGCAGCAGTAGTAACACAGTAAAACAGTAAACAAGCAGTGATTGCAGTATTTGGAAACAAGGCCTAGGGATTACACTTTCACTAGTGGACACTCTCAACATTGATCACATAACAGAATAGATAAATGCATACTCTACACTTTTGTTGGATGATGAACACATTGCGTAGGATTACACGAACCCTCAATGCCGGAGTTAACAAGCTCCACAATAATGCTCATGTTTAAGTAACCTTTAGTGTAAGATAGATCAACATAACCAAATAGATCACATCAATACCATCATAGTAATAGTTAACTTCACAATCTACAAGAGATCATGATCATAGCCTACGACAAGAACCACATGGTGCACACACTAGTCACCTTTACACCAATGCAGGAGGAATAGAACTACTTTAATAACATTGCTAGAGTAGCACATAGATAAATTGTGATACGATGCACATTGCAATCATAAAGAGATATAAATAAGCACTTCACTACGCTCTTCATAACAGTGAATAAGTATTCTGTGAAATATAGCCTAAGAGACCCACACGGTGCACACACTAGTCACCTTTACACACGTGGGACAAGGAGTCTCCGGAGATCACATAAGTAAAACCCACTTGACTAGCATAATGACATCTAGATTACAAGCATCATCATATGAATCTCAATCATGTAAGGCAGCTCATGAGATTATTGTATTGAACTACATAGGAGAGATATGAACCACATAGCTACCGGTACAGCCCCGAGCCTCGATGGAGAACTACTCCCTCCTCATGGGAGCAGCAGCGGTGATGAAGATGGCGGTGGAGATGGCAGCGGTGTCGATGGAGAAGCCTTCCGGGGGCACTTCCCCGTCCCGGGTGCGGAACAGAATCTGTCCCCGGATCTTGGCTTCGCGATGGCGGCGGCTCTGGAAGGTTTCGCGTACCGTGGCTCTCTCTGTAAGGGTTTTCGATGCAGGGGCTTTATATAGGTGAAGAGGCGGCGCAGGAGGGTCAAAGGGGCGACGACACCATAGGGTGGCGCGGGCCCAGCCCTGGCCGCGCCACCATGTCATCTGGGGCCCACGGGGCCCTCTGCGACTCTCGGGTGTTGGATGCTTCGGACAAAATAGGAACTGGGCGTTGATTTCGTCCAATTCCGAGAATATTTCGTTACTAGGATTTCTGAAACCAAAAACAGCAAACAGGGCACTTCGGCATCTTGTTAATAGGTTAGTTCCACGCATAATAATGACATATAATGTGTATAAAACATGTAGGTATTGTCATAAAACAAGCATGGAACATAAGAAATTATAGATACGTTGGAGACGTTGGTTTCCAAACCAACGCCTTGGAGAAAACATGCAAAACAAAAAAAGATAGGTACCTGGTAAAGACACCGCTTTGGTTCATCCCAAACTTCGCCAACGCCCCGGATTGGAACAAGTGTGATGTTTAATTCTGAAACAGGGCCTGCAGCCATTGTAGCTACTGATAGTATGTAATTTCATAGCTAATGAACGAGGCAATTGTGGTCTACTAATTACAACTGTTTTGTAAAGAGGTGGTCTATAAGTATACCCCTCTCTTCATTGATGCATTTGTGGTCTACATGATGGTACTCTTAAATATATGGGTGTGGCTCCTCAACACATAATGTGGGGGTATTATTGTGTTAAAGTTGAAGGCTTGATCAACTATAGGTTCACTTCTCTAGTTACATTACTAGGTACTCCGGTTGGCTATGTTGTGATGAACACATTGTGTTCTGTTGTTCGGTGAAGACAAAAGTAGAACTATGGTATGCTTATGTTTAAGAGCAAGCGAGGGTTTAGCTTGAGATGTTAAAATTCAGATTTGAACTATTTTTTGATATGGAAATTTGAAATATATATGGTACTGTATATGATTATGTATAACAACAAGCGACGAAAGGGCTGATGCTCCTATTCCTTGTCGGCGGGAGGACTATGTGTGCGGCGACTTGAGCCAAATTAGAAGGCCATAGCTATGTTGATTGGTCCTTGAAGTTGGAGGGGCTAGGATTTCGGATGAGCGGAGTGGGGGAAGTTGTTGCTCATGGAACAAAAGTCCTTAAAATAATAATGTTAGTATATAGGAGTACAAGGTATATACTTGTACTATTTTAGTACTATAATAAGTATATCGGGTTCATCAAAAAGAATTATCTCGGGTTCACAACCACGTGGGGTCAAGGTGAGGGAAAGTTGGTCAATACCTCTTACCGCTATATCCCCGCCCCAAGTTCTAATGCGCAAGTGCTGTTATTTTTTTAAGGGAAATAGTGGTTCCTCTCCCCCGGAAACATGCCCCGCATCTCCACCTCCTAGTATCGTAGTACTACTACTGCATCTTCTCCAAAAAAAACCCTCTTCTGTCTCTTTCTCCCGTTCACCCCTCTCTCCCTTGCATTAGATTACCGACTCCAATGAAGCAGAAGCGTAAGGTTGAGGAGATTCCTGATTGCTACCACCAGTCCATGGGGTGGGGCAACCTCCACTACCCACTGGTGGAGAACATAGCCGAGCGGGCGGATATCCTCAGCACTGGTCGCCTCGCTCGAGGCATGATCGGCATGCGGCATGCCATCCGCGGAGCGCATAAGGTTCCGTTCGGTTTACCGAGCCTGCTCCACTGCGACCCCGAGACATGGCCAGACGACCGCGACAATACTGTAAGAGTATTTATTTATTTACTCATCTCGTTTCAGCTTGTGTTTTTTCAATCAACTTTTCTTATTGCCAAACATCATGCATGAATTTAGACTCAACATCATCACCTGATTTGGGAGTACTGTAAGGTTTGCTGCCTTCACTATGCACATGTACTCTTCGGAATTGCTTTATTTATCCATTACATCTGTGCTTCAGTTCTGCACAATCCGCTCTTCATTCTGTCGAATACCTTGCATGCATAGACAATTTTGAAACAAATCCTATTTGCAGGGCATTCACGCGTTGCTGATGCCATTAGACAAGCCGACAGTTCCAGCATTTATCCATACCAAGGAGGAACTGGATGGACATGGACCCATGCACTGGGTGGGTTGTAACGGCGACTGGGTGGCATTTGTCCAGCAGGACGGGCACTTGACGATCCGCAACATATACATATCAGATACTATTATACCTCTTCCATCTCTGCAAGATGCAGGAATTTCTTTGGGCCCTACTAGTGAATGGTGGCATGGCAGCCCACCATTCCTGTTCAAATACAAAATAGATAAAAGTTTGGAACTGCTCAAAGTACGGATCGTCAAGAGGCCGTACAAAGATGATCTAGCAGGGCCATGGCATTACGAGGTAATCGTTGTATTTGACGAATTGATCGCTATCCTACAAGCGCCCCTAGAAAAGGAGTGGAATATCCTGAGAAACCCTGAATTCTTTGATAGAAACAGCTATGTCGATGCCATGGGCATTCCTGGATATGGTACAAGTTCACACCTACATCGTGTATACGCAGTTACATATCCGTATGGAGATGTTCTGGTTTGGGAACCATATACCTGTGGTGAGTCTTTGTTTTATGTCTTAACTAGTAAATGGCATGCTGCACATGTTGGACCAATTACGATTCGCAATACTGATGTATAAAAGTTGCGTTCTAAATGTTGTTCAAACTTTCAATACAACTAATAATTTGGTTATACCATCAAAATAAGTGTGAGCATACAGTTTATAAATATGAACAAAAATTTGGAACCTTTCTTAATCACTATCAAGTGGGACGTGTGATATCGGTGTGAGACTGCTCTGATTTTTCTTCATAATGGAAACATGACGGTTCTAGAAACACGTGGACACTGGTGTGGTATTTTTTTCACGCGAATACCTCTAATCCCAACCGTTAGATTTTGGACACCAACAGTTGGAATTGCTGCTACATGTCTTGTTAAAAACTGGTGCCTTATAGTAGTAGAAAATAGAAGATAGAAGAGAAGAGATAATTTTCAGTGTAGTTCCTACTTGCTGCATTGTGGTTGATCTTTGTGCATTGCAGGGACACATGCAGCCCCGCGTCTCATTGACGCCCCTGTCATTGAAGATGAAGAAGCAGAAGTGGCTGCAATTTTCGCTCAAATCGAGGGAGATGCTGTCATGGAAGATGATGAAGCAAATGTGGCTCAAGGCGATGGAGGTGCCGATGAAGATAATGATGCTGATGAAGAAGAATTAGAAGAAGAAGAATTAGAAGAAGACGAATTCGATGATGAAGAATTAGATGATGAAGAATTAGATGATGATGGTGATAATCATAATTATGAAGATGAAGATGTATTTCTTGGATTTTCTGACCAGCGCACTTGGTTCCTGGCACCAATGAGAGCAGAGTCCATTACTGGTGAATCTGATCTCGCGTGGATTCAGGTTAAAGGTTATCGGCCCATCCTCGGTCCTCCAATATTACATATGGGTAACAAGCTGAGGTCTTATCCTTTGGTACGGTGCTACGTTTTCTTGAGATCTGCCCATACCTTGGACCCTGTAGAAGAGGCAAGGTGGGAAAGATTGAACAATTTGAAGGGGCGTTCTTTATTTCTTGGACTCAATCACCCAATTTTCATGCTACCCCCGCCAATCGACGCAGAGGCTGCAGAACCAGATTTCCAATTGTTCAAACCTGACTGTGTCTTTGCTACCCACAATCGCGCCCGTGATACATGGATACGTCCAAGGCCAAATTGGTGCAGAATGCACGTCAATGGAGGTCCTGCCATAGGCTCAAGATTGCAGTACAAAAAAGAGAAGATTGAACATAGAGCCGAAGCACCCATGTGGTTCGTCCCAACACTTCCACCTGTTTTTCCTTGAGAAATAAGAGACAGATGGTGACCTTATTTTATAGAGAAAACATAGTGTTCGTGAACTTAACCTCATGAACATTCGCTGTTCGGTTTTTGCTGAAATCAAAATTTTGCAGAGATGAAGATCTTTGTTTGAATCCCGTGCTGAACATATTTTTCACAAATTAGCTACCCGTATTGTGATGAATACATGCTGGTTTGTTGTTTGGTGCAGTAGCAGACATGAAGATCTTTGTCCTGAATACCACAATGGACATCTTTTTTTTCTTCAAAAATTAGCTAAGCTCACGCTATTAGGCGCAAATGCCTATTAAGAGATTTGGTGCTCTTGGGCACCAGTGCTCCTGCTATTTTAGAAAAAATAAAAAATATATTTATTTGTTCAAAAAATTAGAAAAAAAATCATGGAGTAGCTAATGAATTGTCCCATAAACGTGCAAAATTTCAGTTTCAAATACAAAAAATTCTGGGCTACACAAAAGTAACAAACGTGTGGATCTGGGTATGCATATTTCAAATCTCCAAATTTCAACAGATTTTGTCTTTTTTGTGTAGTCTACAATATAAAGAATGTCATATTAAAATTTTACACGCTTGTAGGTTACTTTATTTATTATGTCTACATTCATTTTCAGATTTTTTTGAAACAAATATGTATGATATTTGATTTTTTTTAAACAGCAGAGCACTGGTGCCCATTAGCCAAAGACACTTTTCGCAAATGCCTTCAATAAAGGAACGGATGGTGACCTTATTTTATAGAGAAACCATAGTGTTTGTGAACTTAAAGTCATGAACACACGCTGTTCGGTTTTTGGTGAAATCAAAATTTAGCAGAGATGAAGATCTTTGTTTGAATCCCGTGATGAACACATTTTTCCTAAATTAGCTACCAGTATTGTGATGAATACATGCCGGTCTGTTTTTCGGTGGAGTAGCAGACATGCAGGGGATCGAAAGAAACGGCAAAGTAGCCAGAAATCAGGGGTCAAATATAAATTCGAGAAAGGAAACGTTTATTCAACAGTCAGGCTGACATGTGGGACGTATCTTGCAGCCGCGGCCTCAACATTTATCATTCAGAGAGGATGACATGTGGGACCCACGAACCAGCATCGTTCTCGACGTTTCTCAAAGGGGGCAGGAGATCGAAAGAAAAAGGCAAGTAGCTCGAAATCAGGTGTCCAAAAAATCCAAGAAAGGAAAGGTTTATCGCACAAAGAGGCTGACATATTGTACCCAGTTTGCAGCAGCGTCATCAACGTTTCAAAGGCGGTGGAGTTCGAAAGAAAAAGGCAAATAGCCAGAAATTAGGGGTCAAAAATAAATCCAGCAAAGGAAACTTTTATCGTACAAAGAGGCTGACATGTGGGACCCAGCCAGCAGCGTCCTCAACGTTTCTAAGGTGGCAGGCAATGGAAAAAAGGCAAATAGCCAGAAATTAGGGGTCAAAAATAAATGCAACAATAGAAACTCTTATTGTTCATAGAGGCTGACATGTTGGACCCATGAGCCAGCAGGGCCCTCAACGTTTCAAAGGCGTCACGGGATCAAAAGAAAAGAACCAAGTAGTCATTAATTAGGTGTCAAAAATAAATCCAAGAAAGTAAATGTTTTACTTTTCATAGAGGCTGTCATATGGGACCCATGAGCCAGCAGCGTCCTCAACGTTTCTAAGGCGGCTGGGGATCGAAAAAAAAAGCGAAGTAGCCATTAATTAGGGGTCAACAATAAATCCAAGAAAAGAAATGTTTATTGTTCTTAGAGGCTGACATGTGGGAGCTATGCGCCAGCAGCGTCCTCATCGTTTCAAAGGCGGTCGGGGATCCAAAGAAAAAGGCAAATAGCCAGAAATCAGGGGTAAAAAAATCCAAGAAAAGAAATATTATTGTTCATAGAGGCTGGCATGTGGGACCCATGAGCCAGCAGCGTCCACAATTTCAAAGGCGGCACAGGATCGAAAGAAAAAGGCAAGTGACCAAAAATCAGGGGGTAAAAAATCCAAGAAAAAAACTTTATTGTACATAGAGGATGACATGCGGGTCCCATGAGCCAACAACTTACTCGTCGTTTCAGAGGGCCGAGGCGGCATGAGATCGAAAGAAAAAGGAAAGTGACCAAATATCAGGAGCAAAAAATAATCCATGAAAAGAAACTTTCATTGTACATAGAGGATGACATAGGGTCCCATGTTGTAGCAGCGGTCTGAACGTTTCAAAGACGGCATGAGATCGAAAGAAAAAGGCAAGTGACCAAATATCAGGAGCCAAAAATAATCCAAGAAAAGAAACTTTTATTGTACCTTTGAGAGTCGGCATGAGATTGAAAGAAAAAGGCAAGTGACCAAATATCAGGAGCCAAAAACCTAGAAAAGAAACTTTTATTGTACATAGAGTATGACATGCGGGTCCCATGACGCTGCAGCATCCTCAACGTTTCCAAGGCGGCAGGGGATCAAATGAAAAGGAAATAGCCAAAAAGCAGAGGGTGAAAAAAATCGAAGAAAAGAAACTTTTATTGTTCATAGTGGATGACATGTGGGACCCATGAGGCGCAGCATCCTCAACGTTTCCAAGCAGCAGGGGATCGAAAGAAAAAGGAAATAGCCAAAAATCAGAGCGTGAAAAATAATCCAAGAAAAGAAACTTTTATTTACATAGAGGATGACATGTGGGTCCCATTTTGCAGCAGCGGTCTCAATGTTTCATATGCGGCTTGAGATCAAAAGAAAACGAAAGTAGCCCGAAATTAGGGGGAATAAAACTCCAAGAAAAGAAAGTTTTTTGTACATAGAGGATGACATACGGGTCCCAAGGCGGCAGGGGAACAAAAGAAAAAGGAAATAGCCAAAAATCAGAGGGGTGAAAAAAAAATCCAAGAAAAAAGAAACTTTTAGAGTTCATAGTTCATAGAGGATGACATGCGGGTCCCATGAGGCAGCAGCGTCCTCAACGTTTCCAAGGCGGCACACAGGACCAAAAGAAAAAGGATGTATCCCTGCTGGGCCTTTTGATCAAAAAATAATCCAAGATAAGGAAGATATAAATTGGGGCTGCCTGGCCATCTGGGCCTTCTAACCTGCTGGACGTCTTTTGACTCGTACAATTTCAGCCCACTCCAAAACAAGAAAGTCCTATGCTTCGCAAAAACAAAACAAAAACAAGGAGATTCATATTAGTTCGTTTATGTAAAAATAAAGATTTAATTTATCCGTTTGCAATAGCTCAGAGCGAAATACAATTTTTATTGTCTGCAAAATAATCAAGATATCACATGTTTCTTGTACGGGGAGGCTGACATCGGGACCCATGAGCCAGCAGCGTCGTCAAAGTTTTAAAGGCGGCAGGGGATCGAAAGAAAAAATAAATCAAAAATCAGTTGGTAAAAAAATCGAAGAAAAGAAACATTTATCGTTCTGAGAGGATGACATGCGGGACCCATGTGGCAGCAGCATCCTCAACGTTTCCAAGGCAGCACGGGATCCAAAAAAAAGGCAAAATAGCCAGAAATTAGGGGTCAAAATAACTCCAAGAAAAGAAAGGTTTATCGTCCATAGAGGCTGACATGTGGGACCCATTAGCGAGCAGATTCTTCAACGTTCAAAGGCGGCAGGGGATCAAAAGAAAAAGGAAGTAGCCAGAAATTAGGGGTAAAAAATAACTCCAACAATGGAAACTTTTATTGTTCATAGAGGATGACATGCGGGACCCATGAGCCAGCAGCTTCCTCAACGTTTCAAAGGCGGCATGGGATCGAAAGAAAAAGGCAAGTGACCAAATATCGGGAGCCAAAAATAATCCAAGAAAAGAAACTTTATTGTACATAGAGGATGACATGCGGGTCCCATTTAGCAGCAGCGGTATCACCGTTTGAGATGCGGCAGGAGGTCGAAAGAAAAAGGCAAGTGACCAAATATCGGGAGCCAAAAAATCCAAGAAAAGAAAGTTTTATAGTACATAGAGGATGACATGCGGGTCCCATTTTGCAGCAGCTGTATCACCGTTTGAGAGGCGGCGGGGGATCGAAAGAAAAAGGCAAGTGACCAAATATGAGGTGCCAAAAATAATCAAAGAAAAGAAAGTTTTCAACGTTTCAAAGGCGGCAGGGGATCAAAAGAAAAAGGAAGTAGCCAGAAATTAGGGGTCAAAAATAACTCCAAGAAAGGAAACTTTTATTGTTCATAGAGGATGACATGCGGGACCCATGCGCCAGCAGCTTCCTCAACGTTTCAAAGGCGGCATGAGATCGAAAGAAAAGGCAGGTGACCAAATATCAGGACCCGAAAATAATCCAAGAAAAGAAATTTCTGTACATAGAGGATGACATGTGGGACCCATTTTGCACAGGACCAAAAGAAAAATGAAGTAGCCAGAAATCAGGGGGTGAAAAAAATCCAAGAAGAAAGATTTCAATTGGGCTGCATCTGGACATCTGGGCCTTCGAACTATCCTGCTGGGCCTTTTGACTCGTACAATTTCAGCCCACTCCAAAACAGGAAAGTTCGGTTTTTCTCAAAAAAAAACAGGAAAGTCCTATGCTTCGCAAAAACAAAAAACAAGGACACTCAACATATAAGTTTGTTTATGTAAAAATGAAGATTTAATTTATCCGTTTGCAATAGCTCAGAGCGAAATACACTGTTTATTGTCTGGAAAATAATCAAGATATCACATGTTTCTTGTACGGGGAGGCTGACATCGGGGACCCATGAGCCAGCAGCGTCGTCAACGTTTCAAAGGCGGCAGGGGATCGAAAATAAAATAAAAAACTAAAAATCAGTTGGTAAAAAAATCCAAGAAAAGAAAACATTTATCGTTCTGAGAGGATGACATGCGGGACCCATGAGGCAGCAGCATCCTAACGTTTCCAAGGCGGCAGGGGATCAAAAGAAAAAAAGGAAATAGCCAGAAATTAATTAGGGGTAAAAAATAAATCCACCAAAGGAAACTTTTATTGTTCATAGAGGATGACATGTGGGACCGACCTGCCAACAGCGTCCTCATCGTTTCAAAGGGGGCAGGGGATCAAAAGAAAAAGGCAAATAGCCAGAAATTAGGGGTCAAAAATAACTCCAAGAAAGGAAACTTTTATTGTTCGTAGAGGATGACATGGGGGACCCATGAGCCAGCAGCTTACTCAACGTTTCAAAGGCGGCATGAGATCGAAAGAAAAAAACGCAAGTGACCAAATATGAGGTGCCAAAAATAATCCAAGATTTATTGTACATAGAGGATGACATGCGGGTCCCATTTTGCAGCAGCGGTCTCAATGTTTGAAATGCGGCTTGAGATCAAAAGAAAAAGAAAGTAGCTAGAAATTAGGGGGTCAAAAAAATCCAAGAAAAGAAAGTTGATGGACATAGAGGTTGACATGCGGGTCCCATGTGCCAGCAGCTTACTCAACGTTTCAAAGGGGCAGGGGATCAAAAGAAAAAGGCAAGCCAAAAATCAGAGGGTGAAAAAAAATCCAACAAAGGAAACTTTTATAGCACATAGAGGATGACATGCGGGTCCCATGAGCCAGCAGGTTCCTCAACGTTTCAAACGTGGCATGAGATCGAAAGAAAAAGGCAAGTGACCAAATATGAGGTGCAAAAAAAATCCAAGAAAAGAAAGTTGATTGCTCATAGAGGATGACATGCGGGTCCCATTTAGCTGGCGGTCTGAGATTGGAGGGATCGAAAGAAAAAGGCAAGTGACCAAATATCAGGAGCCAAAAATAATTCAAGAAAAGAAAGTTTTATAGTCCATAGAGGATGACATGCGGGTCCCATTTAGCGAAATCGGCGTACAAGGTTCTCGGCCTTTGTCTATCCAAGCTTACCAGAGTTGGGGAGGTCAAGCAAATTTTGCAGGATAATCCTTTGACACAACACAATGATCAGTGGGTTTATATTTGGGGAGAGCACTATGCTTCGGCTAGATTCTATCAGCACATTCATGATCACATACAGGTGCCTAGTGTTTATAAATGGCTTTGGAAATCATGTTGTATCATGAAGCACAAGGTGTTTGCCTGGCTGCTGCTATCTGATAGGTTAAATACAAGGGACTTGTTAAAGAGAAGACATTGGCATGTCACGAGGATGAGCATTGTGTGCTCTGTCCAGTAGGAATTATGAAGATCGTATCCACTGTTCTTTGAGTGTAACTTCAGCGAAGAATATGGAGCTATCTGCAGATTGAGTGGGTGGGTACTAATGACATGCAGCAGGTCCTGAATGGTGCAAGGAAGAGTTTTGCTAAGCCTTTTTTCATGGAAGTAGTCATATTGACTTGTTGGCACATCTGGTTACTTAGAAATGGGAAGATCTTCAGTTTGAGGTTCACTCTTTCACTAAGTGGAAGGGGAAGTTTATTCATGACATCACTTTGTTGCAATATCGGATTAAAAAGAAGCATAAGGATAGATTGTTAGATTGGATTAGGTCGCCTTAGAGCCTTTCTTCCTCTGTTGTACACATTTTTTTGTTTTTGGTTTGTACATTCTTTTAATTGTAAGAATTGCTAAGTTTCTGGGGCCAGGGTTTCAAAAAAGTAAAAGGCAAATAGCCAAAAATCAGAGGGTGAAAAAAATCCAAGAAAACAAACTTTTATAGCACATAGAGGATGACATGCGGGTCCCATGAGCCAGCAGGTTCCTCAACGTTTCAAACGTGGCATGAGATCGAAAGAAAAAGGCAAGTGACGAAATATCAGGAGCCAAAAATAATTCAAGAAAAGAAACTTGATTGTACATAGAGGATGACATGCGGGTCCCATGTGTAAGCAGCTTACTCAACGTTTCCAAGGCGGCAGGGCATCAAAAGAAAAAAGGAAATAGACAAAAATCAGAGAGTGAAAAAAACCATAGAAAATAAACTTTTATAGCACATAGAGGATGACATGCGGGTCCCATGAGCCAGCAGGTTCCTCAAAGTTTCAAACGTGGCATGAGATCGAAAGAAAAAAACGCAAGTGACCAAATATCAGGAGCCAAAAATAATCCAAGAAAAGAAAGTTTTATAGTACATAGAGGATGACATGCGGGTCCCATTTAGCAGCAGCGGTATCACCGTTTGAGAGGCAGCAGGGGATCGAAAGAAAAAGTCAAGTACCAAATATGAGGTGCCAAAAATAATCCAAGAAAAGAAAGTTTTATAGTACATAGAGGATGACATGCGGGTCCCATTTAGCAGCAGGTTCCTCAACGTTTCAAACGTGGCCAAATATCAGGAGCCAAAAATAATTCAAGAAAAGAAACTTGATTGTACATAGAGGATGACATGCGGGTCCCAATTAGCAGCAGTATCACCGTTTGAGAGGCTGCACGGGATCGAAGAAAAAGGCAAGTGACCAAATATCGGAGCCAAAAATAATCCAAGAAAAGAAATTTTATTGTACGTAGAGGATGACATGCGGGTCCCATTTTGCAGCAGCGGTCTCAACGTTTCCAAGGCGGCACAGAACCAAAAGAAAAATGAAGTAGCCAGAAATCAGGGGGTGAAAAAAATCCAAGAAGAAAGATTTCAATTGGGCTGCATCTGGACATCTGGGCTTCGAACTATCCTGCTTGGCCTTTGACTCGTACAGTTTCAGCCCACTCCAAAACAGGAAAGTTCGAATTTTCTAAAAAAACAGGAAAGTCCTATGCTTCGCAAAGACAAAAAAACAAGGAGATTCAACATATAAGTTTGTTTATGTAAAAATAAAGATTTAATTATCCGTTTGAAATAGCTCAGAGCGCAATACATTGTTTATTGTCTGCAAAATAATCAAGATATCATATGTTTCTTGTACGGGGAGGCTGACATCGGGGACCCATGAGCCAACAGCGTCGTCAACGTTTTAAAGGCGGCAGGGGATGGAAAGAAAAAATAAACCAAAAATCTGTTGGTAAAAAATCCAAGAAAAGAAACATTTTCGTTCTGAGAGGATGACATGCGGGACCCATGAGGCAGCAGCATCCTCAGCGTTTATTGTTCATAGAGGTTGACATGTGGGACCCGTGAGCCAGCGGCGTCCTCAACGTTTTAAAGGCTGCAGGTGATCGAAAGAAAAAATAAGCCAAAAATCGTTTGGTCAACAAAATCCAAGAAAATAAACATTTACCGTTCTGAGAGGATGACATGCGGGACCCATGAGGCAGCAGCATCCTCAACGATTCCAAGGCGGCAGGGGAAATATCCAGAAATTAATTAGGGGTTCAAAATAAATCCATCAAAGGAAACTTTTATTGTTCATAGAGGATGACATGTGGGACCGACCTGCCAACAGCGTCCTCATCGTTTCAAAGGGGGCAGGAGATCAAAAGAAAAAGGCAAATAGCCAGAAATTAGGGGTAATCCAAGAAAGGAAACTTTTATTGTTCGTAGAGGATGACATGCGGGACCCATGAGCCAGCTTACTCAACGTTTCAAAGGCGGCATGAGATCGAAAGAAAAGGCAAGTGAAAAAATATCAGGAGCCAAAGATAATCCAAGAAAAGAAACTTTATTGTTCGTAGAGGATGACATGCGGGTCCCATTTAGCAGCAGCGGTCTCAACGTTTCAAATGCGGCTTGAGATCAAAAGAAAAAGAAAGTTGATTGTACATAGAGGATGACATGGGTCCCATGAGTCAGCAGACTTACCCAACGTTTCCAAGGCGGCAGGGGATCAAAAGAAAAAGGAAATAGCCAAAAATCAGAGGGTGAAAAAAAAATAAAGAAAATAAACTTTTATACATAGAGGGTGACATGCGGGTCCCATGAGCCAGTAGGTTCCTCAACGTTTCAAACGTGGCATGAGATCGAAAGAAAAGGCAAGTGACCAAATATGAGGAGCCAAAAATAATTCAAGAAAAGAAAGTTTTATAGTACATAGAGGATGACATCGGGTCCCATTTTTAGCAGCGGTATCACCATTTGAGAGGGAGGGGATCAAAAGAAAAAGAAATTGCCAAAAATCAGAGGGTGAAAAAAACCAAGAAAATGAACTTTTATAGTACATAGAGGATGACATGCGGGTCCCATGAGCCTGCAGGTTCCTCAACGTTTCAAACGTGGCATGAGATCGAAAGAAAAGGCAAGTGAAAAATATCAGGAGCCAAAAATAATTCAAGAAAAGAAAGTTTTATAGTACATAGAGGATGACATGCGGGTCCCATTTAGCAGCGGTATCACCGTTTGAGAGGCGGCAGGGGATCGAAAGAAAAAGGCAAGTGAAAAAATATGAGGAGCCAAAAATAATTCAAGAAAATAAAGTTTTATATTACATAGAGGATGACATGCGGGTCCCATTTAGTAGCAGCGGTATCACCGTTTGAGAGGCGCGGGGATCGAAAGAAAAAGGTAAGTGACCAAATATGAGGTGCCAAAAATAATTCAAAAAAAAAGTTTTATAGTACATAGAGGATGACATGCGGGTCCAGCAGCAGCGGTATCACCGTTTGAGAGGCGGCATGGGATCGAAAGAAAAAGGCAAGTGACCAAATTTGAGGTGCCAAAAAAACTCCAAGAAAAGAAAGTTGATTGCACATAGAGAATGACATGCGGGTCCCATTTAGCAGCAGCGGTCTCAACGTTTCCAAGGCGGCAAGGGATCAAAAGAAAAAGGAAGTAGCCAGAAATCAGGGGGTCAAAAAAATCCAAGAATAGAAAGAATTTTGGTTCATAGAGGATGACATGCGGGACCCATGATCCTGCATCGTAAACGGCTCGATCGGAGAACGTTGAACGAGATGGCGCGATCGAGAAAAAAACAATGCTAGAGAGGCTGCCATCTGGGCCCTACATCCCTCGGCGGTGCGGATTTGCGTTGACTCGGCCGGCGAACCCGAGAATTCGCGATGCACCACGTCCCGGGCCACCATACGCGACGTTTTGGCCGCTTTCGTCGGGCTAGGTGGCCTCAAAAACGAGAAAAAAAGTTTTCACATGCACCACGGAGGGACCAAAAATCGTCGGCCATGGTACACCAGCAACCACGGCGCGACTTCAACTTCGTCGGCCATGGCAACTTTTCTTGTAGTGACATGTGAAGAGAATTATTAATGAAAGTTAATTAATTGGGACTGGGCACCCCATTGCCAGCTCCTTTTGCAAAATTATTGGATAAGCGGATGTATATGCCACTAGTCCATTGGTGAAAGTCCGTCAGAAGTAAATGACAAGGTTGAAAGATAAACACCACATACTTCCTCATGAGCTATAAAACATTGACACAAATAAGAGATAATAGCTTTTGAATTGTTTAAAGGTAGCACATGAAGTATTTACTTGGAATGGCAGAGAAATACCACATAGTAGGTAGTTATGGTGGACACAAATGGCATGAGTTTTGGCTCAAGGTTTTTGGATGCACGAGAAGCATTTCCTCTCAGTACAAGGCTTTGGCTAGCAAGGTTGTTTGAAGCAAACACAAGTATGAACCGGTACAGCAAAACTTACATAAGAACATATTGCAAGCATTATAAGACTACACTGTCTTCCTTGTTGCTCAAACACTTTTACCAGAAAATATCTAGACCTTAGAGAGACCAATCACGCAAACCAAATTTCAACAAGCTCTACGGTAGTTCTCCACTAATAGGTTTAAACTACATGATGCAAGAGCTTAAACATGATCTACTTGACTAGCAAGGTTGTTTGAAGCAAACACAAGTATGAACCGGTACAACAAAACTTACATAAGAACATATTGCAAGCATTATAAGACTCTACACTGTCTTCCTTGTTGCTCAAACACTTTTACCAGAAAATATCTAGACCTTAGAGAGACCAATCACGCAAACCAAATTTCAACAAGCTCTACGGTAGTTCTCCACTAATAGGTTTAAACTACATGATGCAAGAGCTTAAACATGATCTACTTGAGAGCTCAAAACAATTGCCAAGTATCAAATTATTCAAGACAATATGAAGCATTTTCTGTTTCCAAATAACAATAAGTGCAGCGGTTTTCAACTCCGCCATGAACATTAAAATAAAGTTAAGAACACCAGTGTTCATATGAAAAAGCGGAGCGTGTCTCTCTCCCACACAAGGATTGCTAGGATCCGAATTTATTCAAACACAAACAAAAATAAAAACACAGACGCTCCAAGTAAAGCACATATGATGTGGAAGAATAAAAATATAGTTTCACTAGAGATGACCTGATAAGTTGATGAAGAAGGGGATGCCTTGGGCATCCCCAAGCTTAGACGCTTGAGTCTTCTTGAAATATGCTTGGGTGAACCACGGGGGCATCCCCAAGCTTAGGCTCTTCACTCTTCTTGATCACATTATATCACCCTTCTCTCTTGACCCTTGAAAACTTCCTTCACACCAAACTTCTCATAAACTTCATTAGAGGGGTTAGTACTCAAAAAACTTTAATCCACTTTAGTTCTGTAGTGACACATTGCAAGAACTCAATAAAACATTAGCTACAGCCCTCTGCACGTCTAGAAAACCTCGCTTAAAGTCCACAAGAGACAATGCAAAAAATAGAGACAGAATAACAGATCAGCCAGTAAACACGAATTTTTAAGAGGTACTTCCGTTGCTCAAATCAGAAAACTCAAAACTAATGAAAGTTGCGTACATATCTGAGGACACGCATGAATTTTTGCAGAATTTTTAGGTTCTCCTACAGAGAGAACTACTCAAATTCGTGACAACTAAAAATCTGTTTCTGCGCAGAAATTCAAATCTAGTATCAACTTTCTATTAGAGACTTAACTTGGCACAACAATGCAATAAAATAAAGATAAGGAGAGGTTGTTACAGTAGTAACAACTTCGAAGACGCAACAAAACAGTAGCAAAATAAAACATGGGTTATCTCCCAAGAAGTGCTTTCTTTATGGCCATTAAGATGGGCTCAGCAATTTTAATGATGCTCACATAAGGAGGAGAGTTGAAGCAAAGAGAGCATCAAAAAGCAAGTATGAAACAAATTTAAGCCTAACCCGCTTCCTATGCATAGGAATCTTGTACACAAATAAATTCATGAAGAACAAAGTGACAAGCATAGGAAGATAAAACACGAGTAACTTCAAAATTTTCAGCATGTAGAGAGGTGTTTTAGTACCATGAAAATTTCTACAACCATATTTTCCTCTCTCATAATAATTTCCAGTAGCATCATGAACAAACTCAACAATATAACTATCACATACAGCATGCTTTTCATGATCTACAAACACATAATTTTTATCAAGCTCAAAAATAATTGGATTAAAACTTTCAAACCCACTTTTATCAATAATGTAACAAGATGATTGATCAATCTCAAAAGATATGGGACTCCTAGATAAAGTCAAGACTTCTCCAATCCCATTTTCATTAGTAGTACAATTAATATTATCAAGTAACATAGGACCATCATCTAGAGCTTTATCATAAACATTTGCTAAGCAAAACTCTTTAGTACCATGCATTTCGACATCAGGCACAAACAAAGCATTATCATAAGATTTATCAAAATAGCATGGATTATCATAGATAACAGTAGCATAATTATTCTCACAAGTTTTACTCATAGGGAATATTTCAAGAGAATCCACATGAACATAACATTCATCCTCCTTTGGTAAGCATGGAGGACAATCAAATAGTGTAAGAGATAAAGAGTTACTCTCATTAGAAGGTTGGCATGGGTAGCTAATCCATTCTTCCTCCTTTTGTTCATCACTCTCCTCCTCTTTTTCATCCAATGAGCTTTCAGGTTCATCAATTTCTTCTTCCACAGGTTCCTGCAAATTGTGAGTGCATTCTTGTGCATGAATGAGTCTCTCTTTATAATCAATGATATAAGGATTATTGTTGTAACTTTCTATGCAGAAATTAAGGATAGAAGAGACATAATCTTTAAGGTTCTTACAAGCAATACAAGTTTCATAATTTTTAGCCATGAAGGATTCTATCTCAGAAGCTCCCATAAATAAAACAAATTGTTCCACTTCTTCGAACCCAAGATGAATATAGTTATTCCAATTATAGTTCATAATTAAAACTTCCTCACTAAAGCCACATTGAAATTTAAGATGTTTAGTATCCTGTTTAGAGCAACAGTTTATATCATGGCGTTTAAGCAAGATTTTAGCAATTGTATTCAATTTTTCTATCACATCACTCATGACTTTACCCTTTCTTGATTCTTTACAATTGTTATATAATTCTATAAGCTCCATATAGGTTGTGGGTTCTCCCATAACAACAGTTTTTAATTTTTCGATTTTTCAAATTTTTATGGATTTTCGGGTATATAAGAAAAATAAAACAAGACAAAAACAAACTAGACAAAAGTAAACTAAGCAAAACAAAATAAAATAAAAACAGAGAGAGAGGTAGAGTGTACTCCCCAGGTGAACTTATGAGTAGAGCTATGCCTCCCCGGCAACGGCGCCAGAAAATAGTCTTGATGACCCACAAGAATAGGGATCGCAACAGTCTTCGAGGGAAGTAAAACCCAAGTTATTGATTCGACACAAGGGGAGACAAAGAATACTTATAAGCCTTAACAATTGAGTTGTCAATTCAGCTGCACCTTGAAAAGCACTAGTAACAGGGTGATGTGAAAGCAGCGTAATATGAGAGCAATAGTAAGTAACACGGCAGCAGTACTTATACAGAGGCAATGGCACAAGAAAATAGTTGATACTACTTCCAATGACATATAGGACCGAGTGAGTATTTGATGATGATGATACGTCTCAAACGTATCTATAATTTCTTATGTTCCATGCTTGTTTTATGACAATACCTACATGTTTTATACACATTATATGTCGTATTTATGCATTTTCCGGCACTAACCTATTAACAAGATGCCGAAGAGCCAGTTGCTGTTTTCTGCTGTTTTTGGTTTCAGAAATCCTAGTAAGGAAATATTCTCGGAATTGGACGAAATCAACGCCCAGGGGCCTATTTTTACACGAAGCTTCCAGAAGACCGGAGGGGAGACGAAGTGGGGCCACGGGGCGCCGCCACACTAGGGCGGCGCGGCCAGCAAGGGGCCCGCGCGGCCCTAGCGTGTGGGGCCCGTGACTCTCCCGACTCCGCCCTTCCGCCTACTTAAAGTCTTCGTCGCGAAACCCCCTGTACCGAGAGCCACGATACGGAAAACCTTCCAGAGACGCCGCCGCCGCCAATCCCATCTCGGGGGATTCAGGAGATCGCCTCCGGCACCCTGCCGGAGAGGGGAATCATCTCCCGGAGGACTCTTCATCGCCATGATCGCCTCCGGAGTGATGAGTGAGTAGTTCACCTCTAGACTATGGGTCCATAGCAGTAGCTAGATGGTCGTCTTCTCCTAATTGTGCTTCATTGTTGGATCTTGTGAGCTGCCTAACATGATCAAGATCATCTATCTGTAATACTATATGTTGTGTTTGTCGGGATCCGATGGATAGAGAATACTATGTTATGGTGATTATCAATCTATTACCTATGTGTTGTTTATGATCTTGCATGCTCTCCGTTATTAGTAGAGGCTCTGGCCAAGTTTTTGCTCTTAACTCCAAGAGGGAGTATTTATGCTCGATAGTGGGTTCATGCCTCCATTAAATCTGGGACAGTGACAGAAAGTTCTAAGGTTGTGGATGTGTTGTTGCCACTAGGGATAAAACATTGATGCTATGTCTAAGGATGTAGTTATTGATTACATTACGCACCATACTTAATGCAATTGTCTGTTGTTTGCAACTTAATACTGGAAGGGGTTCGGATGATAACCGAAGGTGGACTTTTTAGGCATAGATGCATGCTGGATAGCGGTCTATGTACTTTGTCGTAATGCCCTGATTAAATCTCACTATATTTATCATATCATGTATGTGCATTGTTATGCCCTTTCTATTTGTCAATTGCCCGACTGTAATTTGTTCACCCAACATGCTTTTATCTTATGGGAGAGACACCTCTAGTGAACTGTGGACCCCGGTCCTATTCTTTACATCGCATACAATCTCTGCAATTGTTCTTTACTGTTTTCTTGCAAACAATCATCTTCCACACAATACGGTTAATCCTTTGTTACAGCAAGCCGGTGAGATTGACAACCTCACTGTTTCGTTGGGGCAAAGTACTTTGGTTGTGTTGTGCAGGTTCCACGTTGGCGCCGGAATCCCTGGTGTTGCGCCGCATTACATTTCGCCGCCATCAACCTTCAACGTGCTTCTTGGCTCCTCCTGGTTCGATAAACCTTGGTTTCTTTCTGAGGGAAAACTTGCCGCTGTGCGCATCATACCTTCCTCTTGGGGTTCCCAACGGACGTGTACATCTACGCGCATCAAGCACTTTTTCTGGCGCCGTTGCCGGGGAGATCAAGACACGCTGCAAGGGGAGTCTCCACTTCCCAATCTCTTTACTTTGTTTTTGTCTTGCTTTATTTTATTTACTACTTTGTTTGCTGCACCTAAACAAAACACACAAAAAATTAATTGCTAGCTTTACTTTATTTATTGTCTTGCTCTCTATATCAAAAACACAAAAAAATTAGTTACTTGCATTTACTTTATCTAGTTTGCTTTATTTACTGTTGCTAAAATGAATACTCCTGAAAACACTAAGTTGTGTGACTTCACAAACACTAATAATAATGATTTCTTATGCACACCTATTGCTCCACCTGCTACTAAATTAAACCTGCTTTACTGAATCTTGTCATGAGAGAGCAATTTTCTGGTATTAGTTCTGATGATGCTGCTGCCCATCTTAATAATTTTGTTGAACTTTGTGAAATGCAAAAGTATAAGGATGTAGATGGTGATATTATAAAATTGAAATTGTTTCCTTTCTCATTAAGAGGAAGAGCTAAAGATTGGTTGCTATCTTTGCCTAAGAATAGTATTGATTCATGGACTAAATGTAAAGATGCTTTTATTGGTAGATATTATCCTCCCGCTAAAATTATATCTTTGAGAAGTAGCATAATGAATTTCAAGCAATTATATAATGAACATGTTGCTCAAGCATGGGAGAGAATGAAATCTTTGGTAAAGAATTGCCCAACCCATGGACTGACTACTTGGATGATCATCCAAACCTTCTATGCAGGACTAAATTTTTCTTCGCGGAATTTATTGGATTCAGCTGCTGGAGGTACCTTTATGTCCATCACTTTGGGGGCGGCTACAAAGCTTCTTGATGATATGATGATAAATTACTCTGAATGGCACACGGAAAGAGCTCCACAAGGTAAGAAGGTAAATTCTGTTGAAGAAACCTCCTCCTTGAGTGATAAGATTGATGTGATTATGTCTATGCTTGTGAATGGTAGATCTAATGTTGATCCTAATAATGTTCCTTTAGCTTCATTGGTTGCTCAAGAAGAAAATGTTGATGTGAATTTCATTAAAAATAATAATTTCAACAACAATGCTTATAGGAACAATTCTGGTAATAACTATAGGCCATATCCTTCTGCTAATGGTAATGGTTATGGTAATTCTTATGGGAATTCTTACAACAATAATAGGAGTGTACCCCTGGTCTTGAAGCTATGCTTAAAGAATTTATTAGTACACAAACTGCTTTTAACAAATCTGTTGAGGAAAAGCTTGATAAAATTGATATTCTTGCTTCTAGAGTTGATAGACTTGCCTCTGATGTTGATCTTTTAAAATTGAAAGTTATGCCTAATAAGGATATTGATAATAAGATTACTACTACAGCAAATGCCATCCAAGTTAGAATTAATGAGAATATAAGATTAATGGCTGAATTGCGTGCTAGGTGGGATAGAGAAGAAAATGAAAAACTAGCTAAAGAGAATAATGTAGCTAAAGTTTGGACTATTACCACCACTAGTAATGTTGATTCTTCACATGTTGCTGCATCTCCTACTATCAATGGTAAAATAATTGGTGTTGGCAATGTTTCTACTCCTAGTGCAAAGCGTACAAAACTGCCTGAAATTGCTAAAACTGCTGAAACTGCTTGTGATAAAACTGCTGAAATTTTTTCCAACCTTGGGGACAATGATCCCATTGCTGTAGCTCATAATGATTTAGATTTTGATGATTGTCACATCTCTGAAGTTATAAAGTTCTTACAAAAACTTGCTAAAAGTCCTAATGCTAGTACTATAAATTTGGCCTTTACAAAACATATTACAAATGCTCTCATAAAAGCTAGAGAAGAGAAACTAAAACGTGAAACCTCTATTCCTAGGAAGTTAGAAGATGGTTGGGAGCCCATCATTAAGATGAGGGTCAATGATTTTGATTGTAATGCTTTATGTGATCTTGGTGCAAGTATTTCTGTTATGCCTAAGAAAGTCTATGATATGCTTGACTTGCCACCATTGAAAAATTGTTATTTGGATGTTAATCTCGCTGATAATGCTAAAAAGAAACCTTTGGGGAGAGTTGATAATGTTCATATTATGGTTAACAATAACCTTGTCCCCGTTGATTTTGTTGTCTTGGATATTGAATGCAATGCATCTTGTCCCATTATATTGGGAAGACCTTTTCTTCGAACTGTTGGTGCTATTATTGATATGAAGGAAGGTAATATTAAATATCAATTTCCTCTCAAGAAAGGTATGGAACACTTCCCTAGAAAAAGAATGAAGTTACCTTATGATTCTATTATTAGAGCAAATTATGATGTTGATGCTTCATCTCTTGATAATACTTGAATTACACTTTCTGCGCCTAGCTGAAAGGCGTTAAAGAAAAGCGCTTATGGGAGACAACCCATGTTTTTACTACAGTACTTTGTTTTATATTTGAGTCTTGGAAGTTGTTTACTACTGTAGCAACCTCTCCTTATCATGTTTTTGTGCCAAGTAAAGTCGTTGATAGTAAGGTTCATACTAGATTTGGATTACTGCGCAGAAACAGATTTCTTTGCTGTCACGAATCTGGGCCTAATTCTCTGTAGGTAACTCAGAAAATTATGCCAATTTACGTGAGTGATCCTCAGATATGTACGCAACTTTCATTCAATTTGGGCATTTTCATTTGAGCAAGTCTGGTGCCACTTTAAAATTCGTCTTTACGAACTGTTCTGTTTTGACAGATTCTGCCTTTTATTTCGCATTGCCTCTTTTGCTATGTTGGATGAATTTCTTTGATCCATTAATGTCCAGTAGCTTTTTGCAATGTCCAGAAGTATTAATAATGATTGTGTCACCTCTGAACATGTAAACTTTTATTGTGCACTAACCCTCTAATGAGTTGTTTCGAGTTTGGTGTGAAGGAAGTTTTCAAGGATCAAGAGAGGAGTATGATATACTATGATCAAGAGGAGTGAAAGCTCTAAGCTTGGGGATGCCCCGTGGTTCACCCCTGCATATTTTAAGAAGATTCAAGCGTCTAAGCTTGGGGATGCCCAAGGCATCCCCTTCTTCATCGACAACATCATCAGGTTCCTCCCCTGAAACTACATTTTTATTTCACATCTTATGTACTTTGCTTGGAGCGTCGGTTTGTTTTCGTTTTTGTTTTTGTTTGAATAAAATGGATCCTAGCATTCACTTGTGTGGGAGAGAGACACGCTCCGCTGTTGCATATGGACAAATATGTCCTTAGGCTTTACTCATAATGTTCATGGCGAAGGTTGAATCTTCTTCGTTAAATTGTTATATGGTTGGAATTGGGAAATGCTACATGTAGTAATTCTAAAATGTCTTGGATAATTTGATACTTGGCAATTGTTGTGCTCATGTTTAAGCTCTTGCATCATATACTTTGCACCCATTAATGAAGAAATACATAGAGCTTGCTAAAATTTGGTTTGCATATTTGGTCTCTCTAAGGTTTAGATAATTTCTAGTATTGAGTTTTGAACAACAAGGAAGACGGTGTAGAGTCTTATAATGCTTACAATATGTCTTTTATGTGATTTTTGCTGCACCGGTTCATCCTTGTGTTTGTTTCAAATAAACCTTGCTAGCCTAAACCTTGCATCGAGAGGGAATACTTCTCATGCATCCAAATCCTTGAGCCAACCACTATGCCATTTGTGTCCACCATACCTACTTACTACATGGTATTTTTCCGCCATTCCAAAGTAAATTGCTTGAGTGCTACCTTTAAATATTCAAAATTTATCACCTCTTATTTGTGTCAATGTTTTATAGCTCATGAGGAAGTACGTGGTGTTTTATCTTTCGATCTTGTCATTTACTTCGGACAGACTTTCACAATGGACTAGTGGCTTCATCCGCTTATCCAATAACTTTGCATAAAGAGCTGGCAATGGGGTTCCCAGCCCCAATTAATTAACTTCATTAATAATTCTCTTCACATGTTTTGCTCTGATTCATCAGTAAGCAACTTAATTTTGCAAATAGACACTCCTCCATGGTATGTGAAATGTTGGAAGGCACCCGAGGATTCGGTTAGCCATGGCTTGAGAAAGCAAAGGTTGGGAGGAGTGTCATCTAAATAAAACTAAAATAAAAAGGCACTCCTTCATGGTATGAGATTGTTGGCAGGCACCCGAGGATTCGGTTAGCCATGGTTTGTGAAAGCAAGGTTGGAAGGAGTGCCACCAAAAATAAAATAAACTAAAATACATGTGTAAACAAAAGAGAAGAGGGATGATCTACCACGGTGGTAGAAATAACGTCCTTCATGGGAGCCGCTCTTGAAAGTCTGGTTGATAAGGTAGTTAGAGTACCCACTACCATTCGTTGACAACAACAAACACTTCTCAAAACTTTACTTTTATACTCTCTTGATGTTTTCAAAATAAAAGCTCTAGCACAAATATAGCAATCGATGCTTTCCTCTTTGAAGGACCTTTCTTTTACTTTTATGTTGAGTCAGTTCACCTATTTCTCTCCACCTCAAGAAGCAAACATTGATTCCTACATACTTGCATATTGCACTTGTTATATTACTTTACATTGACAATATCCATGAGATATACATGTTATAAGTTGAAAGCAACCGCTGAAACTTAATCTTCCTTTGTGTTGCTTCAATACCTTTACTTTGATTTATTGCTTTATGAGTTAAATCTTATGCAAGACTTATTGATGCTTGTCTTGAAGTACTATTCATGAAAAGTCTTTGCTTTATGATTCATTTGTTTACTCATGTCATTACCATTGTTTTGATCGCTGCATTCATTACATATGCTTAAAATAGTATGATCAAGGTTATGATGGCATGTCACTTAAGAAATTATCATTGTTATCGTTTACCTGCTCGAGGGCGAGTAGGAACTAAGCTTGGGGATGCTTGATACGTCTCAAACGTATCTATAATTTCTTATGTTCCATGCTTGTTTTATGACAATACCTACATGTTTTATACACATTATATGTCGTATTTATGCATTTTCCGGCACTAACCTATTAACAAGATGCCGAAGACCAGTTCTGTTTTCTCTGTTTTTGGTTTCAGAAATCCTAGTAAGGAAATATTCTCGAATTGGACGAAATCAACGCCCGGGGGCCTATTTTTACGAAGCTTCAGAAGACCGGAGGGGAGACGAAGTGGGGCCACGGGCGCCGCCACACTAGGGCGGCGCGGCCTAGAGGGGGCCGCGCGGCCCTGGCGTGTGGGGCCCGTGACTCTCCCGACTCCGCCCTTCCGCCTACTTAAAGTCTTCGTCGCGAAACCCTCTGTACTGAGAGCCACGATACGGAAAACCTTCCAGAGACGCCGCCGCCGCCAATCCCATCTCGGGGGATTCAGGAGATCGCCTCCGGCACCCTGCGGAGGGGAATCATCTCCCGGAGGACTCTTCATCGCCATGATCGCCTCGGAGTGATGAGTGAGTAGTTCACCCCTGGACTATGGGTCCATAGCAGTAGCTAGATGGTCGTCTTCTCCTAATTGTGCTTCATTGTTGGATCTTGTGAGCTGCCTAACATGATCAAGATCATCTATCTGTAATACTATATGTTGTGTTTGTCGGGATCCGATGGATAGAGAATACTATGTTATGGTGATTATGAATCTATTACCTATGTGTTGTTTATGATCTTGCATGCTCTCCGTTATTAGTAGAGGCTCTGGCCAAGTTTTTGCTCTTAACTCCAAGAGGGAGTATTTATGCTCGATAGTGGGTTCATGCCTCCATTAAATCTGGGACAGTGACAGAAAGTTCTAAGGTTGTGGATGTGCTGTTGCCACTAGAGATAAAACATTGATGCTATGTCTAAGGATGTAGTTATTGATTACATTACGCACCATACTTAATGCAATTGTATGTTGTTTGCAACTTAATACCGGAAGGGGTTCGGATGATAACCTGAAGGTGGACTTTTTAGGCATAGATGCATGTTGGATAGCGGTCTATGTACTTTGTCGTAATGCCCGATTAAATCTCACTATATTTATCATATCATGTATGTGCATTGTTATGCCCTTTCTATTTGTCAATTGCCCGACTGTAATTTGTTCACCCAACATGCTTTTATCTTATGGGAGAGACACCTCTAGTGAATGGACCCCGGTCCTATTCTTTACATCGCATACAATCTACTGCAATACTTGTTCTGTTTTTCGCAAACAATCATCTTCCACACAATACGGTTAATCCTTTGTTACAGCAAGCCGGTGAGATTGACAACCTCACTGTTTCGTTGGGGCAAAGTACTTTGGTTGTGTTGTGCGGGTTCCACGTTGGCGCCGGAATCCCTGGTGTTGCGCCGCATTACATTTCGCCGCCATCAACCTTCAACGTGCTTCTTGGCTCCTCCTGGTTCGATAAACCTTGGTTTCTTTCTGAGGGAAAACTTGCCGCTGTGCGCATCATGCCTTCCTCTTGGGGTTCCCAACGGACGTGTACATCTACGCGCATCAGATGACAGATGGACCGGGGTTCCCAGCTATCTACACTAGTGGTAACTCTCCAATAACAAGTGACAAGTGTTGGGTGAACAAATTACAGTTGGGCAATTGATAGGATTGAAATAGCATTAAGACAGAACATCAAGTCTATTAATTATGTAGGCATGTTTTCCATATATAGTCATACGTGCTCGCAATGAGAAACTTGCATAACATCTTTTGTCCTACCAGTAGGTGGCCCGGGCCTCTAGGAATCTCCCGGTAATTAAGGTACTCCTTTTAATAGAGCACCGGAGCAAAGCATTAACACTTGGTGAAAACATGTGATCCTCATATCTAAGCCTTCCCCTCCGGTTATCCCAGTTGCTGTCACTCTGGGGCCTCGGGTTCCGGAAATAACATAGAGCTTAAATCTAAGATCATGCCACTCGGGCACTAGTGACAAGCATTAAACACAACAAGATTGCAGCAACAATAACTTCACAAACTTATATAGATAGACTGATCATAATATAACAATTCATCGGATCCCAACAAACACAACACCGATTACATCAGATGGATCTCAATCATGTAAGGCAGCTCATGAGATCATTGTATTGAAGTACATGGGAGAGAGAGTACCAACTAGCTACAGCTAGAAACCGTAGTCCATGGGGGAACTACTCACGGAGCATGATGGAGGCGGTGGCGTCGATGGAGATGGCTTCGGGGGTACTTCCCCGTCCCGGGCTTGCGAATAGAGTCTGTCCCCGAAATGGAGTTTCGCGATGGCGGCGCGCCCTGAGTCTTTCTAGAGTATGGTTGATTGTTATAGGGTTCTCGCGTCGCGGATTATATAGGCAAAGAGGCGGCGAGGGTGCAGGAGGGTCCACCCATATCTGGGCACGCCCCTCTGGCCGCGCCGCCGGGTGGTGTGGGGCCCTCACGCCCCCTCTCCGTCTCTCGGTGTTGCAGGTCGTCTCGGTAAATACGAGTTCGGCTTTGTTTCGTCCAATTCCGAGAATATTGCCGGAACAGCTTTTCTGGAACCAAAAAGCAGAAAACAGGAGCTGGCACTTCGGCATCTTGTTAATAGGTTAGTCCGGAAAATGCATAAAAACATTATAAAGTGTGAGCAAAACATGTAGGTATTGTCATAAAACTAGCATGGAACATCAGAAATTATAGATACGTTGGAGACGTATCAACGTGCTTAGTTCCTTCCGTTTTATCTTGCTTGCCATGAAGCCAGGTTGCGGACAGTAGCAAAGTCGAAGACTCCGGTAAGTTTAGCACGTTACTAAACCGGAAAGAAAAAACGTTCAACAAGCAACCGGTAAACTGAAAAAATAAACACATTACATGCAATTTCGGTAGAGGCAGTCCCCGAGATTCATTCGAGGTGCCGGCATCTTTTATTCATAGCAAATAAGGTACAAAAAAGGAACTTCTTACACCACAACTTCAGGAGTAGAAAGGACGCAACAAAGCTATGTTCCACGGACGCTTGGTCTCATCTCCGGATTTGTCCGCCTTTCCTTCCTTCCATTCCTGTGCATCGATTAAGTAGTAGGCATCATTGTGCAGAGCCTTGCTCACAATGAATGGTCCTTCCCATGGAGGTGAAAGTTTGTGGCGTCCCTCGCTGCACTAGGCGTAACACCAGATCTCCTTCCCGGAACACCCTCGGGTTAACCTTCCGGCTATGGTAGCGCCTGAGGTTTTGCTGGTAAATGGTTGTTCTTGCCAAAGCCAATTCTCTTGCTTCTTCTAGCAAGTCCACATCATTCTCTCGGGCCTCTTTTACCTCTTCTTTGGTATAGAGTTGAACCCTTGGTGAATCATGTATGATATCGGATGGGATTACAGCTTCCGCCCCATAAACCATGAAAAATGGAGTGTATCCGGTAGACCGGTTCGGAGTCGTTCTTATGCTCCACAACACTGATGGTAGCTCATCGAGCCAACATCCCGGTGTCTTTTCGAGTGGTTCAATGAGCCTTGGTTTTATGCCGGAAAGCACGAGTGCATTAATTCTTTCAACTTGACCATTGCCTTGCGGGTGTGCCACTGAGCACAAATCCAAACGGATGTTGTTATCCTCACAGAATTGCTTGAATTCACCTTGGTCAAAGTTTGAGCCATTGTCAGTAATGATGCTATGCGGGTATCCATACCGCAAGATAACATCTTTCAGGAATTTCACCGATGTATGTCCATCACACTTTGCGATAGGTTTTACTTCTAGCCACTTGGTGAACTTGTCCACCATGACCAAGATGTGGGTCATGCTTCCCCTTGCAGTTTTGAATGGGCCAACCATGTCAAGGCACCAAACAGCAAATGGCCAAGTTAGCGGTATGGTTTTTAAACCGGATGCTGGGGTATGATTTTGCTTGGCGTACCTCTGGCACCCGTTGCATTTTCGTACCAAATCCTCAGCATTTTCCAAAGCGGTTGGCCGGTAGAACCCATGCCGGAACACTTTTGCCACTAGCGCGCTGGATGACTCGTGGTGCATGCATTCCCCTTGGTGAATTTCCACAAGCATCTCTTTTCCCTCTTCCGGTTCCACACACCTTTGGAGGACACCGGTAACACTTCTCTTGTACACCTCGCCATTGATGATGGTGTATGCTTTGGACCTCCTCTGGATCCTTCTGGATTCATTTTCGTCAACCGGCAAGGTGCCGTTGATCAGGAATTCCTTAATAGGTTTAACCCAAGATGGTGCTTCTCGAACCAGAAATACCGGTACGTCTATATCCATATTATCCACTAGCATTGCTTCTTCCGGCATGGTCACGCAGTCCACGAGTTTACCGGAACAGTCCCCGAGTTTACCGGACAGCCCCCGGGTTTCCTTCATCAATATCCATTGGCACCACATGTGATTCCGGTACGAAAATTGATTCTGACTCCGGACTTGGTTGATCGATGGAACTCTTAAGTGTGCCAAGGCTATTCCGGGAGGAATTTCCTGCCTAGACGAGCCCAGCTTGGATAAAGCATCCGCGGCTTCATTTTCCGCTCGTGGCACATGGTGAAACTCACACCCTTCAAAGAAGCCGGCAATCTTTTGCACGTGAAACCGGTATGAGGCCATGTTGGCATCTTTCGCGTCCCAATCTCCGGAACATTGTTGCACCACAAGATCTGAATCACCGTAGCAAATTATCCGATGTGCACCGATTTCTTTTGCGACCTTAAGCCCATGGATCAGAGCCTCATATTCAGCTACATTGTTTGATGCCCTGAAATGCACTTGCAAAACATACCGGAGATGATCTCCCTTAGGTGAGGTGAGTACCACACCGGCACCCAGACCCTCTTTGAGTTTGGATCCATCAAAGTGCATCTTCTTGCATTTCGCCCGGGACCAGGAAATCAGCCAAAGCTTGTGACTTTATGGCATCTCTTCTTTCGTATACCGGCACATAAGGTGACAGCTGAATTGCCCATTTTGCAATCCTGCCGCTAGCATCTTTGTTGCCCATGATGTCTGAAATGGGTGCCTCACTCACCACCTTCATGGGGTGCTCCTCAAAGTAATGCTTAAGCTTTGTGGCGGCCATGAACACGCCATAGGTCATTTTCTGGAAGTGAGGGTAGTTTTGCTTTGAGAGGGAGAGCACCTCGCTCAGGTAGTATACCGGCCTTTGCACGGTTTTTTCTTCCTCTTCTCTTTCCACTACAACCACAACACTCACGACCCGGTTGGTTGCCGCTATGTACAACAGCATGGGTTCCCTTTCCAAAGGCGAAGCCAACACCGGTGCAGTGGCTAGCATTGTTTTTAGCTCTTTAAACGCTGCGTCTGCCTGAGGGGTCCAGACGAAGGTATCGGATTTTTTCATCAAAGCATAGAGCGGCAGAGCCTTCTCTCCCAACCTGCTTATGAACCGGCTTAGCGATGCCAAGCTTCCGGTAAACTTTTGCACGTCCTTGAGATCTTGTGGTATAGTCATTCTTTCGATGGCCCGGATTTTTACCGGATTAACCTCAATGCCCCGGCTTGATACGAGAAAACCAAGAAGTTTGCCGGCAGGGACACCGAAGGTGCACTTTGCCGGATTGAGTTTCATCCGGAACCTTCTTAGGTTGTCAAATGTTTGCCTAAGATCATCGATCAAGGTTTCTTTTACCTTAGTTTTTATCACGACGTCGTCCACATAGACTTGCACATTTTTTCCAATTTGATCAAACAAGCATTTTGCATACATCGTGATCGTGCACCGCGTTGCAAAGCAAGGCATAGTGACATAGCAATAAGCCCTGTGCGTGTAATGAACGCAGTTTTATTTGATCTTCCTTTTTCAGGAGAATCTGGTGGAAACCGGAATAAGCATCCAGGAAAGACAACAACTCACAACCAGCAGTGGAATCAATCACTTGATCGATCCGTGGTAAAGGAAAGGATCTTTGGGCAAGCTTTGTTCAGGTTGGTGTAGTCGATGCACATGCGCCACACCTTTGGAGCTTTGGCGTCTTCTTCTTTTCTTCTCGACCAGCACCGGATTGGCTAGCCACTCAGTATGCAGTACTTCCACGATGAAACCGGCAACCAACAACTTTGTCACTTCTTCTCCAATGATTTTTCTCCTGTCTTCAGCGAACCGGCGTAAGGGCTGTCGCACCGGCTTAGCATCCTTCCGGACATTCAGAGAGTGCTCAGCCAGCTCCCTCGGAACACCTACCAAGTCATCAGTAGACCAAGCAAAGATATTCCGATTCTCACGGAGGAAGCTGACGAGCGTGCTTTCCTATGCCTGATCGAGTCCGGCACCGATACGAACGGTACGCTCAGGGTAAGCCGGGTCCAGCACAATGTCCTTTGTTTCTTTTGTCGGCTTGAATGCCGGTGTGCCCAAGTTGCCACTCATTGCCGCTAAGCTCAACTGTGAGGACTGAGCCAGCGCAACCGCAGTTTGCATCCTTCTTTTTTCCTCTGCTATCACCAGCGACTCTGCCAGGTTTGATCCGGCGGAAGCGGTTTCCAGTGAGACTTTGTAGTTTCCCACCACAGTTAAGGGTCCCCGAGGTGTCGGCATCTTCATCTTGAGATACGCCGAATGAGTTGTGGCCATGAACGCTGCCAATGCCGGTCTCCCCAGCAGTGCATGGTAAGGACTATCTAGGTCCACCACTTCGAACACAATATTTTTGACCTGACAATTGTCACGTCCCTCGAATGACACATCCACCCGGACTTTTCCCACCGGCTCGCAGGACAGGCCCGGAACGATTCCGTGGAATGTTGTGTGAGTTGGTTGTAGCATGTTTCTGTTATCCCCAGCGTATGCATGGTGTGCTGGTACATGATATTTATGCTGCTTCCATTGTCTATCAGCACTTTGCTGAACTTGACTCGAGTCGTTGGCCCATGCATGATTGGGTCTACAACAAGAGCATAACCACCCGGATTTGGCATTATTTTTGGGTGATCTTTGAATGACCAGGTAATTTCCTGATCTGACCACAGCATGTATTTTGGAACTGCCGGCATCACTGCGTTCACTTCCATGGAACGACGATGCAAGCTTTGCCTGTCGGTTGGCTCTATAACAAACACAACACATCACAAGTGCGGGTCCTTGTAGACGTTCCGGCCTAAAGGTGCCGGCGGTGGCGTGATGGCGTGTAACTCACACGTTCGTTGGGAACCCCAAGAGGAAGGTATGATGCGCACAGTAGCAAGTTTTCCCTCAGAAAGAAACCAAGGTTTAATCGAACCAGTAGGAGCCAAGAAGCACGTTGAAGGTTGATGGTCGCGAAATGTGATGCGGCGCAACACCGGGGATTCGGCGCCAACTAGGAACCTGCACAACACAACCCAAGTACTTTGTCCCAACGAAACAGTGAGGTTGTCAATCTCACCGACTTGCTGTAACAAAGGATTAAACGTATCGAGTGAAAGATGTTTGCAAAGAAAACGGTAAAACAAGTGGATTGTATGCTATGTAAAGAATAGGACCGGGGTCCAGTTCACTAAGGTGTCTCTCCCATAAGATAAAAGCATGTTGGGTGAACAAATTACGGTCGGGCAATTGACAAATAGAGAAAGGCATAATAATGCATATACATGACATGATAAATATAGTGAGATTTAATTGGGCATTACGACAAAGAACATAGACCGCCATCCAACTGCATCTATGCCTAAAAAGTCCACCTTCAGGTTATCGTCCGAACCCCCTCCAGTATTAAGTTGCAAAGCAACAGACAATTGCATTAAGTATTGTGCGTAATGTAATCAATAACTACATCCTTAGACATAGCATCAATGTTTTATCCCTAGTGGCAGCAGCACATCACAACCTTAGAACTTTCATCCTTGTCCCAAGTATCAATGAAGGCATGAACCCACTATCGAGCATAATTACTCCCTCTTGGAGTTAAGTAAAAACTTGGCCAGAGCCTCTACTAATAACGGAGAGCATGCAAGATCATAAACAACACATGAACAATAGATTGATAATCACCATAATCATAGTACTCTCTATCCATCGGATCCCGACAAACACAACATATAGAATTACATATAGATGATCTTGATCATGTTAGGCAGCTCACAAGATCTAACAATGAAGCACAACAAGGAGAAGACGACCATCTAGCTACTGCTATGGACCCATGGTCCAGGGGTGAACTACTCACTCATCCCTCCGGGGGCGATCATGGCGATGAAGAGTCCTCGGGAGATGAATCCCCTCTGGGGGTGCCGGAGGCGATCTCCAGAATCCCAGAGATGGGATTCGCGGGCGCGTCTGCAAGGTTTTCGTATCGTGGCTCTCGGTTTGGGCTTGTGACGGGGGCTTTAAGTAGAGGCGGAAGGTCGCGAGGGGCCAGGGCCCAGGGGGCGGTCGGCGCGGCGGGGCCTGGGCCGCGCCGGCCACCCTCTGGCCGCCTCGTGGCCCCACTTCGTTCTTCGGTCTTGCAGGCCGTGCAAAATAGGACCCTGAGGCGAAAGTTTCGTCAATTAGAGAATATTTCTTTACTAGGATTTAAAACCAAAAACAAAACAAAGCGGCTCTTCGGCATCTTGTTAATAGGTTAGTTCCGGAAAATGCATAAATATGACATATAATGTGCATAAAACATGTAGGTATCATCAATAAAGTAGCATGGAACATAAGAAATTATCGATACGTTGGAGACGTATCAGCATCCCCAAGCTTAGTTCTGCTCGTCCCGAGCAGGTAAAACGATAACAAAGATAATTTCTGAAGTGACATGCCATCATAATCTTGATCATACTATTTGTAAACATATGTAATGAATGCAGCGATCAAAGCAAAGGTAATGACATGAGTAAACAACTGAATCATATAGCAAAGACTTTTCATGAATAGTACTTCAAGACAAGCATCAATAAGTCTTGCATAAGGGTTAACTCGTAAAGCAATAAATCAAAGTAAAGGTGTTGAAGCAACACATAAGAAGATTAAGTTTCAGCGGTTGCTTTCAACTTGTAACATGTATATCTCATGGATATTGTCAACATAAAGTAATATAACAAGTGCAATATGCAAGTATGTAGGAATCAATGCACCGTTCACACAAGTGTTTGCTTCTTAAGGTGGAAGGAGATAGGTAAACTGACTCAACATAAAAGTAAAAGAATGGTCCTTCAAAGAGGAAAGCATCGATTGCTGTATTTGTGCTAGAGCTTTTATTTTGAAAACATGAAACAATTTTGTCAACGGTAGTAATAAAGCATATGAGTTATGTAAATTATATCTTACAAGTTGCAAGCCTCACGCATAGTATACTAATAGTGCCCGCACCTCGTCCTACTTAACTTGGACTACCGGATCTTTGCATGCCATGTTTCAACCAAGTGTCACAAGGGGTACCTCCATGCCGCCTGTACAAAGGTCAAGGAGAATGCTCGCATTTCGGATTTCTAGCTTTTGATTATTCTCAACTTAGACATCCATACCGGGACAACATGGACAACAGATAATGGACTCCTCTTAAATGCATAAGCATGTAGCAAAGTTATTATTCTCATATGAGATTGAGGATATATGTCCAAAACTGAAACTTCCACCATGATTCATGCTTTAGTTAGCGGCCCAATGTTCTTCTCTAACAATTTTGCATGCTCCAACCACTAAAATGATAGACCTTCAGACAAGACGGACATGCATAGCAACTCACATGATATTCAACAATAGTTGATAGCGTTCCCCGAAACATGGTTATCGCACAACAAGCAACTTAATAAAATATAAAGTGCATAAGTACATATTCAATACTACGATAGTTTTAAGGCTATTTTGTCCCATGAGCTATATATTGCAAAGGTGAATGATGGAATTTTAAAGGTAGCACTCAAGCAATTTACTTTGGAATGGCGGGTAAATACCATGTAGTAGGTAGGTATGGTGGACACAAATGGCATAGTAGTTGGCTCAAGGATTTTGGATGAGAAGTATTCCCTCTCGATACAAGGTTTAGGCTAGCAAGGTTATTTGAAGCAAACTCAAGGATGAACAAGTGCAGCAAAACTCACATAAAAGACATATTGTAAACATTATAAGACTCTACACTGTCTTCCTTGTTGTTCAAAACTCAATACTAGATATTATCTAGACCTTAGAGAGACCAAATATGCAAACCAAATTTTAGCAAGCTCTATGTATTTCTTCATTAATGGGTGCAAAGCATATGATGCAAGAGCTTAAACATGAGCACAACAATTGCCAAGTATCACATTATCCAAAGACATTTTTAGAATTACTACATGTATTTTCCAATTCCAACCATATAACAAATTAACGAAGAAGAAACTTTTGAACATTATGAGTAAAGCCTAAGGACACATGTGTCCATATGCAACAGCGGAGCGTGTCTCTCTCCCACAAAGTGAATGCTAGGATCCATCTTATTCAAACAAAAACAAAAACGAAAACAAACCGACGCTCCAAGTAAAGAACACCAGATGTGACTGAATAAAAATATAGTTTCGGGGGAGGAACCCGATGATGTTGTCGATGAAGAAGGGGATGCCTTGGGCATCCCCAAGCTTCGACGCTTGAGTCTTCTTAAAATATGCAGGGATGAACCACGGGGGCATCCCCCTAGAGCTTTCACTCCTCTTGATCTTAGTATATCATTCTCCTCTCTTGACCCTTGAAAACTTCCTTCACACCAAACTTCAAGCAAACTCATTAGAGGGTTAGTGCATCATTAATAATTCACACATTCAGAGGTGACACAATCATTCTTTTCACTTCTGGACATTGCATAATGCTACTGGACATTAATGGATCAAAGAAATAAATCCAACATAGCAAAAGAGGCAATGCGAAATAAAAGGCAGAATCTGTCAAAAGCAGAACAGTCCGTAAGACGAATTTTAAAATGACACCAGACTTGCTCAAATGGAAAAACTCAAAACTAATGAAAGTTGCGTACATATCTGAGGATCACGCTCGTAAATTGGCAGATTTTTCTGAATTTTCTACAGAGACTTATGCCCAGATTCGTGACAGACAGCAATGCTGTTTCTGCGCAGCGATCCCAAATATAACATCAACTTTGACATAGAAACTTTACTTGGCACAAAAACATGATAAGAGAGGTTGCTACAGTAGTAAACAACTTCCAAGACTCAACAAAACAAAAATTGCTGTAGTAAAATAAACACATGGGTTATCTCCCAAAAGTTCTTTCTTTATAGCCATTAAGATGGGCTCAGTAATTTTAATGATACTCTCGCAATAAATAAGAGTTGAAGCAAAAGAGAGCATCAAGAAGCAAATTCAAAACACATTTAAACCTAACCCACTTCCTATGAAAAGGAGTCTTGTACACAAATAAATTCATGAAGAACAAAGTGAGCAAGCATAGAAAAGCAACACAAGTGCAATTTCAAGATTCTCAACATAAAGAGGGGAAACTTAATATTATTAAGATGCATATAACATGTTTCCCTCTCTCATAATAATTTTCAGTAGCATCATGAACAAACTCAACAATATAACTATCACATAAAACATTCTTGTCATGAGCCACATGCATAAAATTATTACTCCCCACATAAGCATAATCAATTTTATTAGTTGTAGTGGGAGCAAATTCAACAAAATAGCTATCACTATTATTCTCATCACCATAATCATCATATATAGGAGGCATATTGTAATAATAATTAATTTTCTCCTCAATAGTAGGTGGACTGAAAATATCATATTCATCATTGCAAGCATCATATATAGGAGGTAAAGTATCATTAAAGTAAATTTTCTCCTCCATGCTTGGGGGACTAAAAATATCACAACCAGCTTCCCCAAGCTTAAATTCTTCCATAGCATTAGCAATAATAGTGTTCAAAGAGTTCATGCTAATAACATTGCTACAACTATTTTGCAAACAAAGTTCCATGGGTTTTTTAATTTTCTCTTCAAACACATCATGTCCTAATTCAAGATAAAGTTCATAAAGATCTCTAATTTTTGTTTTCCATTATGCCTAACTAGTAAAAATAAAAACAAGTACAGGACTAGACATGATAACAAAATAAATTAAATGCAAGTAACTAATTTTTGTGTGTTTTTGATATAGAGAGCAAACAAAGTAGTAAATAAAATAAAGCAAGACAAAAACAAAGTAAAGAGATTGAGAAGTGGAGACTCCCCTTGCAGCGTGTCTTGATCTCCCCGGCAACGGCGCCAGAAAAAGAGCTTGATGGCGTGTAACTCACACGTTCGTTGGGAACCCCAAGAGGAAGGTATGATGCGCACGGTAGCAAGTTTTCCCTCAGAAAGAAACCAAGGTTTAATCGAACAGTAGAGCCAAGAAGCACGTTGAAGGTTGATGGTCGCGAAATGTGATGCGGCGCAACACCAGGGATTCCGCGCCAACTAGGAACCTGCACAACACAACCCAAGTACTTTGTCCCAACGAAACAGTGAGGTTGTCAATCTCACTGGCTTGCTGTAACAAAGGATTAAACGTATCGAGTGGAAGATGTTTGCAAGAAAACCAGTAAAACAAGTGGATTGTATGCTATGTAAAGAATAGGACCGGGGTCCACAGTTCACTAGAGGTGTCTCTCCCATAAGATAAAAGCATGTTGGGTGAACAAATTACAGTCGGGCAATTGACAAATAGAGAAAGGCATAATAATGCATATACATGACATGATAAATATAGTGAGATTTAATTGGGCATTACGACAAAGAACATAGACCGCCATCCAGCATCTATGCCTAAAAAGTCCACCTTCGGGTTATCGCGAACCCCCTCAGTATTAAGTTGCAAAGCAACAGACAATTGCATTAAGTATTGTCGTAATGTAATCAATAACTACATCCTTAGACATAGCATCAATGTTTATCCCTAGTAGCAACAACACATCACAACCTTAGAACTTTGTGTCACTGTCCCAGGTATCAATGAAGGCATGAACACACTATCGAGCATAATTACTCCCTCTTGGAGTTAAGTAAAAACTTGGCCAGAGCCTCTACTAATAACGGAGAGCATGCAAGATCATAAACAACACATGAACAATAGATTGATAATCACCATAATCATAGTACTCTCTATCCATCGGATCGACAACACAACATATAGAATTACATATAGATGATCTTGATCATGTTAGGCAGCTCACAAGATCTAACAATGAAGCACAACAAGGAGAGGACGACCATCTAGCTAGCTGTGGACCCATGGTTCAGGGGTGAACTACTCCTCATCACTCGGACGATCATGGCGATGAAGAGTCCTCGGAGATGAATCCCCCTCTCCGGCGGGGTGCGGAAGCGATCCCAGAATCCCCCGATTGGCGGCGGCGGCGTCTCGTAAGGTTTCGTATCGTGGCTCTCGGTGCGGGGGTTTCGCGACGGGAGCTTTAAGTAGGCGGAAGGTCAGCGCGAGGGGCCACGAGGGGCCCGGGGAGCAGGTCGGCGCGGCCAGGGCACAGGCCGCGCGGCCACCTCTGGCCGCCTCGTGGCCCCATACGTTAGGTCTTCGGTCTTGGAAGCTTCGTGCAAAAATAGGACCTGGCGAAATTTCGTCCAATTCCGAGAATATTTCTTTACTAGGATTTCTGAAACCAAAAACAAAGAAAACAGCAACTGGCTCTTCGACATCTTGTTAATAGGTTAGTTCCAGAAAATGCATAAATATGACATATAATGTGCATAAAACATGTAGGTATCATCAATAAAGTAGCATGGAACATAAGAAATTATCGATACGTTGGAGACGTATCATGGCGGTTGGTCATTGCCATCCTCCACCTGATGAACTTGTGGTGCTTCTTTGCCGGTTTGCTCCGAGGCGGTGGTGGTGGTAGTGGATTTGCTTTGCAACATGTCTTGAGGAGTGGCAGTATCGTGGAACAGCCTTGTGCTTGCGCATCTTTTACCGCACCTTTCAACATCAAGTACTTAGTCGAGAACGATCTTTTGTCGGATGGTTTGTCGGCTTCGCCGGATTCGGAGTGTGCCACCGGCATGGTTGTTCCATTGCCGATTCCATGGTGTACCTCGCATGTTCTTGCCAATTCTTTTTCTCTCCCCACGGCTTCTTTCAACCCATTGTGAAAGAACATGGAGCCCCCATGTGTGGTTTTGGTAATTGATGACAATCCCTATGGACTAACGGTTGCATTGAGTATCTATCTTAGGTCCATAGCCATGTGTTGGTCTCAAGGTTTCAAGATGGAGAAGATGGAGTACAATGACGAAGACGGTGTCGAAGAGAGACGAAGACCATGTTGAAGATGAAGATGGATGAAGACGGTGGCGTGCGTACAAGATCGAAGAAGACGGTGGCGTGTATGTTGGAGGAAGACGGTGGCATGTACAATGATGAAGAGGATGAAGACGGAGCTTGCCGACTCGAGAGGAACGCGCAAGGTTAAGGTTTGTGCTCGATAGGATAGTGGATCGCATCATCGGAGAGAGCTCAAACCTTGCATGCATTGCATCGTGTTTCTTGGTTGTTCTTGGTTCTTATCCATGAGATGAGTTAGAGCTTGTGTTCATCTCCATGACAAGCTCTAGCTCATCGGAAACGGATTCCGGATGCATCGCATGTTGCATGTGCGAGGGTGATGATTTTCCCGATATACCATATTGAGAGGTTACACCTCTAGGACCAAGCTCTCGTCGTCCTCTTTCCGGCAAAATTGGTTTCATGTCATTCCGAGTTTCCTAGCTCAAGTTATGGATTTTACATTGCACTGAAAAAGTCCCACAGAACAAGTTACGGTACCTTTGCGGTACCTTGAGCGGTAGTACCGCTTGTGAGCGGTAGTACCGCCTATGGTACCGCTTAAGTACCGTAACTAGTGTTACGGCAGTACCGCTTCGGTACCGCTGCGGTACCGCTTGGGATCCAGTAAGGTTTGGAGCCCATTGCGGTACCTCGAGCGGTACCGCGAGCGGTAGTACCGCTTTGTGTCCACATGGACAAGTTCTGTGGGGATTTCGAATCCAGAGCGGTAGTACCGCTTACCAAAGCGGTAGTACCGCTCGGGCGCGAATCTGACCGTTTTCTCAGCCCCAACAGCTATATTTTGGGCCCCCTATTTATACCTCTCTTCCACCTCCGACCCAACTACTTCTTCCCCTCATTCTCTCTCCTCCATTGTTGACCTTGAGTTCTTTCTTCCTCCTCTTGATCCCCCCACTATTTCTTGCATATTTTTGGGGGAAAGGAGAGAGGAGACCTAGATCTAGAGCTTCACCAATTGAATCCCTCTCCAAGTGAGGGGATCTTGCTAGATCTAGGTCTTGGAGTTATTTGGTGTTTCTCCACATATTTGTTCTTCCTCCCTTATTCCCCCAATAGCTTGTGTAGCTTTGTTGGAATTTGGGAGAGAAGAACTTGGGCATCTTAGTGGTGTTCTTAGCCATTGCATTAGGTGCATCGGTTTGGGTTCTCTCCGGGGTTTCGATCTCGTAGAGGGCATGTTACCTTAGTGGTGTTGTTGCCTTAGTGGCCTTGTTACCTTAGTGGTGTTCTTGCCTTAGTGGTCGTGTTTCCTTTGTGGAGTGTGTTAGCCTCTTGTGGCGCATCGTTTCCTTGGTGGAGTGTGTTAGCCTCTTGTGGCGCATTAGCATCCTTGGTGGAGTGTGTTTCCTTGGTGGAGTGTGTTAGCCTCTTGTGGCGCATTAGCATCCTTGGTGGAGTGTGTTTCCTTGGTGGTGTGTGTTGCCTCTTGTGGCCGTGTACTTGAGAGCCTCCTTGTTGTGGAGTTGCCTCAAGTGTGATACTTGGGTGTTTGCCCAAGCTTGTACGGGTTCGGTGACCACCCTCAAGTGTCCCTTAGTGGATCGAGGCTTTCCTTTGGTGGAAAGGCTCGAGGAGAATACGGTGGCCCTAGTGGCTCATTGGAGTGCCTCATGCCTCCACACCGCTCCAGACGGAGACGTAGCACCTTAGTGTGTGAACTTCGGGATACATCGTCGTCTCCTCGTGCACCGGTTACTTCTCAACCCGAGCTCCTTAACCTATGCGCTTTACCTTGTTATATCTATCTTGCTTGATGTGCTATACTTAGCTTGTTATCACATTGTGCTCATCATGCTAGCATAGGTTGTTGGTGCTCTTAGGCAAACCCCTAGTTGATAGGCCTTGAGCTAAACTAGTAAACACATGTGTAGTTTTATTCCGCCTAGTTTAGCTCTCAAGTAGAAGTTTTTATACACCGCCTATTCACCCCCCTCTAGGCGACGTCCTAGTACATTCACATTGTTTTTTAGGACCCGCCCATGGCTGCGATCCGGTTTTTTGCCTCTGGCTTCCGCTGGGGCCGGAATTATCCTGCACCGCGGCTACTTGCTGCGGACCATACCTTCGATCCGGGAAAATCTTCCCTTCTTTTGTTGTGCCGATTATCCCGGTATTGATCTTGGCGCGGTTGGCTTGTTTGCGCCGGATCAGCTTGCACTGCCGGTTGCATTGGGTCTCCCAATGCGTAGCTATCTGCCACACGTATCATCTCTGCCTTGTTGTCGGCATGTTCCGCTGCAGCTTTTGCCACAACGGTGAACCTCTCCGGCACCCATTGCAAAACCAAGCAATGGCTTGTGCTTCTATCACACCTTCACAAGAGTTCCTTGTGGAGTTCCACCTGGTCAGATAATCCCGGTCTGTTTCATTCGGGCGTTGCACGCACAAAGCGAGCTGTTGTGGCCTGTTTGGCCTCCGGTATGCTGCTGAGAAGTTGTTCACAAATGCTTCCTCAAAATCCAACCAGCCATTTATGCTTCCTGCCGACAAGTTGTTTAGCCAGATACGTGCCGGTCCTACCAGGAAAGATGGTACAATTCTCACGGCCCAGCGCCGGTTTCCTCCTGCAGTTATGGTTCCTCCACCGCCAGCGACGTACACCGCGGTCACGTAATCCGCGAGCCGAGTCTTAGGCTTAGTGGTGCCATCATGTTTTTGTGTCATGGGCAAGTGGAAGTTGCGAACCGGTGGTTCCTCTCATGATTCTCGGGCCAAAGCACTTTGGGCGGAGGACCTCGCTCGATCATTTCAGATAAATACACTCTATCCAGACGGTGCCTCGCATCCCGTTCTGGCACGTCTTTCTCCCACGCGTTCCCCCAACGGGTTCCGGTATGCCGTAAGTCTTCTTGTTGAATCAGCTTCATCGTAACGTTCGTACCGCGGCCCTTGCCTGCGGTACCTTGGTGGAGGCATTCCTCTCATCATACGCTGCCCTTGCAGCTTGATAATTTTGCCCGGTTTCATATCTACCGGCATGATTGTTTCCGGCATAGCCTCTTCTGGCGTAGCCTCGATCTGCCCCTTGGCTTTTTCTACCGGCATCGTGTTGCCCGGCTTGTTGCTTTCCGGCAAGAATCGGATCGTACACAGTCAATTGCTGCGCATTCATTTCTTTTTCTTTTCTTCTGGATGGGGACGATGCACGCCCATGGGACTTGCTTCGGCATTCTTTGTTGAATGCACAGATTTTGATGCCGCTGCTTTGTTTGCTCTATCAGCTGCTCAGCATTTGTTCCTGAATCATGTCAAGGCTCCCTAACACGATCTTGTGTTTTGCTAAAACATCTCCATTAGCGATTCACACATCTCTACACAGCCCTAGCAGCTTTTATGGCTTTATCCGGGCTACTGTACTTAGGTTTCTCTACGATGCTCAAAGATGCAGAGGTACTTTTGCCAACAAGAACTTCCTTACGCAGATCCTGATCTAGATTGCGAGCCTTAAGCCGGTTTTCCGGCACCCTACCAGCCTGAGCGCTAACAGAAGCAAAGCCATGGGCAGCGTTATACTCACGTAGGGTTAGGTTCAGCTCGCTGCATCCGGATGATGTCGCGCCCCCGGAAGAGCTTCTTGCGCGTTGCCTCCAACTCCCCCGAGCCGCTGCGGGAGTCGATGTTGCGCGATGGCGTCGCCGGCACGTTCATCTCCGCTTGGAGAGAGTCTCGGTGGCGCCGAATACCTGCAGCACCTTGGTCGCTCGGTCGGCTGCTTGCGCGCGCGTGGACCCTGCTGCCAGGCGCCTTCCGCCGCGATCTCCTTGCCTGCGTCATCCACGCCTGCCATCATCACCTCCACGCTGCCGGCGGCGCGGCCGGCCACACTGACCACCTTGGCGGATCCGGCGCCACCAGCACCGGCGAGAAACCGCTGGCGCACAGGGACGGTGCCGAAGTAGACGCGGTGGCTGCCGAACTCGATGACGCGGCCGTTCTTGGGGAAGACACCGCCGTTGGCGAAGCAGCTCGCGTTGTCGTTGATGAAGTCCAGCGAGTAGATGCGCTGCACAAGCGCAGACACCACCCGCTCGCCGGAGACGTTGAGGAGGCTCGCCGAATATGAACTCCGACAAGCGCCGCTTCTTGCCCCACGGTGGCGCCAGGCGTCGTCGTGGTGAGCAGACGATGCCATAGGATGGCTTAAGTTGGGGCCGAATGGGCGCTAGAGGATTCGGGGGAGGGTTTTGGTTATATGGGATTGGTTTCCGGATGGGTTTCCTGATGAACTAGGCCTTGGCCAGAGGTAGAAGGAGAAGAACTCAAGAACTATTTCCCCTTCAGATCTTTCTACTCATTGATCAAAGGAGTGTACAGGTTTCTGGATACAAGATAGCTCACAACATGTAACATAGCATCTGCCCACGATGGGGTGTGCCCCCTCTCCTAATATAGGGGAGAGGGTGGCTTACAGCGGAAGAAACCCTAGGAAACCCTAATGGCATCTTTGACTAGACAAACTAGTTTACAAAGCCTCTTTGGCCACAGGTGACACCGGTATCTTTTTAATCAGGAGGAGTGACGTCCTCCGGATGCTTTTAGCGTCACCTTCCTCTTTGGCGTCAAGGCTTCGTTTAAAGCTACTTTGCTTAGCTCATCCTTGTCCTCTAGCTCTTGAGAGAATCTTTGACCAGTCTTGCCGACGTGTGATGTCTACGTGTGCTTCTATTCTTGTAGACAGTGTTGGGCCTCCAAGAGCAGAGGTTTGTAGAACGACAAAGTTTCCCTTAAGTGGATCACCCAAGGTTTATCGAACTCGGGAGGAAGAGGTCAAAGATATCCCTCTCAAGCAACCCTGCAATAACAAAAAGTCTCTTGTGTCCCCAACACACCCAATACACTTGTCGGATGTATAGGTGCACTAGTTCGAGCGAAGAGATAGTAAAACACGGGTGGTATAGATGATGGTAATATTGCAGGAAGTAAAGATGCGGTAAAACAGTGAAACAAGCGGTGCGAGAAAATAGCTTGCTGGTGTGGGAAGCAATTCTTGGTGGTGTAACTTTCTATTCGGAAACAAGGCCTAGGGATCATACTTTCACTAGTGGACACTCTCAACATTGATCACATAAGCTGAATAAACAAATACTACTTTCTCTACACTCTCTTGTTGGATGACAAACACCATTCATTGTGTAGGGCTACAAGAGCACCTCAATGCCGGAGTGTTATCACCAGAATTTGACCAAGCCAGAAGTGGGCCGCGATCAAGACGGATTTGAAGATATACATATAGAAGAGATTGTGAATCGGCCTTGTTTACCAAGTTTGGGCTAGTTAGCCCGTGTATCTTTATAGTAGGTTACGTAGAGATTAGAGTTTGCCTCGTGCACGGTTTAGTGCACGCCCACATTAGAAAGTCCCCTGGACTATAAATATGTACCTAGGGTTTATGGAATAAACAACAACCAACGTTCAACACAAACCAATCTCGGCGCATCGCCAACTCCTTCGTCTCGAGGGTTCCTCCGGTAAGCATTATGCTGCCTAGATCGCATCTCGCGATCTAGGCAGCAACCTGCTACCTAGTTGTTCATGCGTTGCTCGTCTTGAAGCCCTTTTGATGGCGAGCAACGTAGTTATCATAGATGTGTTAGGGTTAGCATTGTTCCTAGTATCATATGCTTGTCGTAGTGCAACCCTTGCGCATCTAGCCGTCCCTGTACCTCATCATGGGTGCAGGGGCGGCACCGCTTGATCGTTATTTAGTAGATCTGATCCGTTACGATCGCTCCTTGATTCATCAAGGATTAGTTTAATATCTGCAATAGTTAGGCCTTACAAAGGGTTGGAGGATCCAGCGGCATGCAGGGTGTAATTTGCTGCCCCTAGACAGGACGTTCCGAGGATCAACCTAGTGTTGGTTTTTAGGCCTTGTCTAGGGCTGGCTTACGATCACCGTGTGTGAGCGCGAGGCCCAATCGTGAGTAGGATGATCCGATTATGCGGTGAAAACCCCGGATCGTCGTGGATCTCATATGCTTTATCATGATCAAGCAGGACCACCATATATTCGGCCACCTTGGACGAATCATGGGTGGATCGGCTCCATGAGCCGATTCACAGGACAACCTGAGAGCCGATCGAGGCTCGTATTTAACGTGTACGTGTGTGCCCTGCAGGAAACTAAGCGAGGCATCATCCACACCTTCCTGACCAGGTATAGGTCGGGTGGCACGCCCACTTTGCATCGGCGCGCGACCAGGAGGCTTTGCGGGCCGTCGCTCTGAGGGACTGGGGCCAGCCGCAGCCCTAGTTGTTCCCGGCTCTACGGTGTTGACCAGTCACTGCCCGCCGGTGGGTTTCTGACGTCAACACATTCTGGCACGCCCGGTGGGACTCATCTTCAACATCAAACACAATGCCATCTACATCAGAGGTGGCAGAAGAAACTCCGGTCACGTACGAGGAGCTCTCTGGCGAGCTCAAGAAGAAGTATGACGAGGTCAAATCTGCCCTCGAAGCCGACCTAGTGGCTCTTTCCACAGGGACCCGCTCCCATGGCATCGATGGAAGGGGTTCACACCACAGGCGCGCTTGATGGAGTGGACCTGCTTCGTCAGAGGAACGCACAGGGTCGCTGCGTCGGGAGATAAACTTCATGGTGGCTCATTCGCTGCCGCCATTCGAGAGCTTTGGTGAATACGTTGGGCGCGTCGCTGCGCGTGATCCGAGGAGATCATGAGCCATCGTACTCTCCGTCCAGGACCAGCCCTAGGGACTCACCAAGGAGTTGCTACTCCAGTCCGATCCCCGCTGCCGTTCGTGGCGGCGAAGCCCGAACTCATCGGCTATGTAGTCTACAAGATTGGTGGTGACCCCGTGACTACCAATTTCTACGGGGCGCACCCAAGGAGATCCCGCACGGGTACGCATGCGCATACGTGCCAGACTGCAGCACCTGGGCACCCTCGAACCAGGTTGCTATAGCGAGGACTTCTGGGGCAACGGGAGGAACGTCGGAGGCAGACCAGAAGCAAACGTGGCTAGCTAAATACGCCACCCCGACAAAACTCCCGAGCCCAGCTCCTGCAGTTGGCTCAGAACCAGAGAAACAAGCATGGCTGGTTAAGTACGCCACTCAGACGAATCTTCAGGGTTCGGCACTGCAGCCATCACCGCGGATCAATTTGTGCGATCCTGAAAGATCAGTTCGGCATGATGCCGAAAAGAAAGGCGATCGGCTATACCAAGCCGTACCCCAACGAGTACGAGTTGATCCCGCTACCACCCAAATATCGGCTCCCGGACTTCACAAAGTTCAGCGGATCTGATGGTTCCAGCTCCATCGAGCATGTGAGCCGATATTTGGCACAGCTGGCATGATCTCAGCGTCGGACAGTGCGCGTGAGGTACTTCTCACAGTCCCTCACAGGATCGGCTTTCGGTTGTACACGTCGCTGCCACCGAACTCAATCCAGACTTAGAAGCAGCTGGAAGAACGGTTCCATGAGCAATATCACTCAGAGGCTTCCGAGGCTGGCATAGCCGATCTAGCACAAGTGTCAGAATACATCCAGCGCTTCAGGACCGTTAGGAACCGATGCTATTCGGTTCACGTAAGCGAAAAGGAAGCAGTCGAGTTGGCGGTGGTGGGTCTGTCATCATCGATCAAGGACGTGGCCTCCCAAGCGGACTACCCGTCACTAGCGCACATGGTACTGAAGCTGTCAGCATATGAACAACGTCACCAGATGTCTACCAGGACAAATTCAAGCGTGTGGTTACCATGGTCGACGGGGCGAAGATGAGGTCGCTACGGGAGAACAAGAGGTCGCGGTGGTGAGTGGACTCGAGCTGCAGGACCCGTAACCTGCAAATGGGTGAAGGCACAGGACCTCCAAGAGGATTCGACTTCGACGTGACGAACCGAGCAAATTTTCGATCTCTTACTCGCGGAGAAGCATATAAAGATTCCCGAAGGCCACAAAGTTCCCACGGTGCAAGAGCTGAACGGAAAGCCATACTGCAAGTGGCATAACACGTTCACCCATACCACTAACGACTGCAGGGTGTGGCGTCAGCAGATCCAGATGGCAATAGAAAATGGGCGACTAATTTTTAACCAGTACGCCATGAAGGTCGACACACACCCCTTCCCCGCCGTCAACATGGTGGAGTTTGCCCACCTCAGAGGGTGCCAGCCTGATTTCTCAGCCAACATCAGCATGGTAGAGCTTGGACACCGCTCTGAGAAGGACGGGGATGAGGACAGCTGCTCTCAGAGCAAGGACACTGAGGGGGCCGCTCCATGCGATCGGCTCCGTCAAGATGGCAAGCGCTACGTCACGGAGGGGGAAGTTAAGAACATAAGATATCAACGACCCCTCTCTGATCACCTCCTCAATAAGTACGTGAGTCGGTATGATCAACGCCGGCGACACGGCGACGATGATGAAAAGAGGCCGTATGGCTAGAAACGACAGAAGACATCGTCGGCATAATCACGATGAGGAGCGGCAGGAGCGCCACGCCAGGGAGCAGGACGATACGGACAGGCATTGGGACTGCCCTTTCTTCAGACAACTGCTGGGATTCGGAATGGCCGATTACCAACAATCGGCAGCTGCCCGAGAATGCAACCAGAAAAAGAAGGAGGCAGCCAACGTGTACGTATTCGGCGCCCTAGGGCCTCTCCCACCACAAAACAGACGTGCTGAGACCCCTCTGTTGGAAGATCTCGAGGATTCGGAAGACGAGGAAGACGAAGAAGACAGGTACCACCGTCCAGGTGGTGCCCTGATGGTCTCAGCCATTCACAAAAACGCAGGGTTCGGCGATTGCGCGGTCTGGAGGAAGCCGAAAGGTTATACTTGCATACAGAGGAAGGCCGACCTGATCTGGCTGCACAGCGAACCCTGGATGAAGAAGGTCGGCCACAAAGAAAGAGTGGCGCCCCAAGCAAAGGAAAGCCGATGATGAAACATCGGCTGGCACAAACATGGTGCTCGTTCGTCCGGCGAAGTGTAGAGCTCCACGATCACACGATGCACCTAAGGTGGACAACAGCAAGCGCACCAACGTGATAAAATCGGAGATTGGGCTGGTTTTGTCCACTGACATGGACGAGTAGCAAGACTACGTCAATAAGCAACGTGGCGAGGCTGATCCTTGCGATCGGCCCTCCAAAACTGTTGAGGGGATATTACAAACCCTTCACCGAGCAAGCAACGTGGAGGCCGATTCCAGCGATCGGCCAAAATTATCCTCACCATCCATTCTGCCTGGGATCAACGTTTGACCCAACAGGGACTACCTGAAAAGCCGATACCATCAATTCTCTTGACAGAATCGGCTCGGGGGGCACCTAGATGGATAAAACACGAGGATATGAGATAATACTATCAAATATGGGGGCCGACACACAAATCGGCCTAAAAATTTCAAAAAAATTTGAGCGCAGCCGATGCAGCAGACATCGACTTAAGGATACAAGAAGCCGATACATGGACATCGACTCTAGCGGCATTATGCGATGTTTATCGAGTCTTCACCAAATTCAGGCCAGCGGTGGTGCCTTCCGTTGCTTCGAGCCGATTTGGATTCCTGAACCAAGTTCCGGCTGTCTGAGGAAGAAAGGGGATCGGCTTTGGCACATTCTCTTTGACAGTCTCGCCTCGAGTAAGGCTCGGGGGGCAGCAGGCCTGGTGGATGCTGTTTTGCTCTGTTTAAAAGCCGATTGGGATACCATCGGCTGGTCCTTCATCGGTTGAAGAAGGGAAGGGCGAATTTTGAAGGGCCGATGCGGTGCTATCGGCTCATCACGCATTGGCAAAGGGAACGAGTCGGCAAGGTCAGTAGAAGAGGGAATCGGCTCAAGTAAACTCAGAAGGAATCGGCAAAATCAGAATTGGGGAAAATTTCTCCATTAATTCGACGAGATTCCTTACATAAGAAGAGCTAATTGCTCTCAAAAGGAAAGTACTAGGGGATCTATTGCCCCATCTACTACTACTGGCCCTATTCTAGAGGACCTATCTATGGGCCATCACTGCCCTCGTCGTCGCCATCGTCGTCACTATCGGCGCTGCTCCCGGCGGGCTCGTCGTCGCTCCAATGGCCGCCGGCTGGGCCCTCGTTGTCTTCATCTTCTTCGTCAGCGTCGTCCTCATCGCTGTCGAAGTCGCTGAGATTGCCCGGCCAAGGGCAGAACCGCTTGGCCGGCGGCTCGTCGGAGGAGCTCTCGTCGTCGTCCTCCTCCTCCTCTCCCTGCTCCCCTTCCTCCCCGGAAGAGGTGAGGTCACAGGAGAAGCTGTCGTCGTCACTCTCCTCCTCCGCTTCCCCAACGGCGAGGAAGCGGAGGTCGCTCTCCCCGTCGGTCAAGGATTTGTCATCCTCGGACCGGACGAGGGAGTCATGGTCCTCTTTGTCCCACTTCGTTGGGGCGAGGATGTGTACGCCGCCTGCGTGCCCCACGAGGGCGTCGACTCTCGGATGGGAGAGGACACATAGGAAGACCCGATGAGGAGGAAGAAGAGGAGGACGAAGGCATGGTGGCAGAGGAGGGTTTTTTGAAGGCTAGTGCGAAGGGGATGAGGAAGAAGACTGTTTGCTGCGGTTAAATAAAAGGGAGCATAGTAAAAATTCAATGCCACAGCAGTTTCCGAGGAGGTGGTGCCAGAGCGTCAATCGTGCGAGAAGTTGAGAAGGCAAGTTATCATGATAAGGCTCTGCGACGGTCTGCTCTGCCACGACATGACCCTACGAGAGAAAAGCATAATGATTTTGGAAATGTCATTTCCAAAACCAGGGGGGCATGTTATCACGAGAATTTGACCAAGCCAGAAGTGGGCCGCGATCAAGACGGATTTGAAGATATACATATAGAAGAGATTGAGAATCGGCCTTGTTTACCAAGTTTGGGCTAGTTAGCCCGTGTATCTTTATAGTAGGTTACGTAGAGATTAGAGTTTGCCTCGTGCACGGTTTAGTGCACGCCCACATTAGAAAGTCCCTGGACTATAAATATGTACCTAGGGTTTATGGAATAAACAACAACCAACGTTCAACACAAACCAATCTCGGCGCATCGCCAACTCCTTCGTCTCGAGGGTTCCTCCGGCACCATGCTGCCTAGATCGCATCTCGCGATCTAGGCAGCAGAGCCTGCCTAGTTGTTCATGCGTTGCTCGTCCTGAAGCCTTTTTGATGGCGAGCAACGTGGTTATCATAGATGTGTTAGGGTTAGCATTGTTCCTAGTATCATATGCTGTCGTAGTGCAACCCTTGCGCATCTAGCCGTCCCTGTACCTCATCATGGGTGCAGGGGCGGCACCCCGCTTGATCGTTATTTAGTAGATCTGATCCGTTACGATCGCTCCTTGATTTCATCAAGGATTAGTTTAATATCTGCAATAGTTAGGCCTTACAAAGGGTTGGAGGATCCAGCGGCATGCAGGGTGTAATTTGCTGCCCCTAGACAGGACGTTCCAAGGATCAACCTAGCGTTGGTTTTTAGGCCTTGTCTAGGGCGCTTACGATCACCGTGTGTGAGCGCGAGGCCCAATCGTGAGTAGGATGATCCGATTATGCGGTGAAAACCCGGATCGTCGTGGATCTCATATCTTGTATCATGATCAAGCAGGACCACCATATATTCGGCCACCTTGGACGAATCATGGGTGGATCGGCTCCATGAGCCGATTCACAGGACAACCTGAGAGCCGATCGAGGCTCGTATTTAACGTGTACGTGTGTGCCCTGCAGGAAACTAAGCGAGGCATCATCCACACCTTCCTGACCAGGTATAGGTCAGGTGGCACGCCCTTGCAATTTGCATCGGCGCGCGACCAGGAGGCTTTGCGGGCCGTCGCTCTGAGGGACGGGCCAGCCGCAGCCCTAGTTGTTCCCGGCTCTACGGTGTTGACCAGTCACTGCCCGCCGGTGGGTTTCTGACGTCAACACGGAGTTAACAAGCTCCACAACATTCGATGTTCATATTTAAATAACCTTAGAGTGCATAATAGATCATTGCAATTATACCGAGTACTAACATAGCGCACACACTGTCACCATTACACTATGAAAGGGGGAATAGATCACATCAATACTATCATAGTAATAGTTAACTCTATAATCTACAAGAGATCACAATCATAGCCTATACCAAGTACTACATGATGCACACACTGTCACCATTACATCATGAAGGAGGAATAGACTACTTTAATAACATCACTAGAGTAGCACATAGATGATATTCAACTAGATCACAAAGCTCATGATCACATAAAGATCACATGAGAGAGATGAACCACATAGCTACCGGTACAACCCTTAGCCTCGAGGGAGAACTACCCTCCTCATCATAGGAGACAGCGATGGCGATGAAGATGGCGGTGATGTCGATGGAGAGCCTTCGGGGGCACTTCCCCATCCGGCGGCGTGCCGGAACAGAGACTTGTCCCCCAGATCTTGGCTTCGCGATGGCGGCGGCTCTGGAAGGTTTCTCGTACCGTGGCTTTTCCGTATCGAAGATTTAGGTCAGGGAGCTTTAAATAGGCGAAGAGGCGGAGTCGGAAGGGCCACGGGGGACCCACACAGTAGGGGGCGCCCCCCCCTCTGGCCGCGCCGCCATGGTGTGTGGAGGCCCTGGGCCTCCCCTCTGGTGCATCTCCCGTGTTCTGGAAGCTTCGTGGAATTATAAGATGCGGCGTTGATTTCGTCCAATTCCGAGAATATTTCCTTACTAGGATTTCTGAAACCAAAAACAGCAGAAAACAGGAACTAGCACTTCGGCATCTCGTTAATAGGTTAGTTCCGGAAAACGCATCAAAACGATATAAAGTGTGAACAAAACATGTAGGTATTGTCATAAAACTAGCATGGAACATAGAAATTATAGATACGTTTGGGACGTATCAAGCATCCCCAAGCTTAGTTCCTACTCGCCCTCGAGTAGGTAAACGATAACAAGAATAATTTCTTAAGTGACATGCTACCAACATAATTTTGATCAACATTATTGTAAAGCATATGAGATGAATGTGATTCGAAGCAATGATGAAGACAATGAGTAAACAACTGAATCATATAGCAAAGACTTTTCATGAATAGTACTTTCAAGACAAGCATCAATAAGACTTGCATAACAGTTAACTCATAAGCAATAAATTCTTAGTAGAAGGCATTGAAGCAACACAAAGGATGATTAAGTTTCAGCAATTGCTTTCAACTTGTAACATGTATATCTCATGGATAGTTGTCAACATAAAGCAATATAACAAGTGCAATAGGTAGATATGTAAGAATCAATGCACAGTTTACACAAGTGTTTGCTTCTAAGATAGAAAGAAGTGGGTAAACTGACTCAACAACATAAAGTAAAAAAAGGCCCTTCGCAGAGAAGCAGGATTAAATCATGTGCTAGAGCTTTTCAAGTTTTGAAATCATATAGAGAACATAAAAGTAAAGTTTTGAGAGGTGTTTGTTGTTGTCAACGAATGGTAGCGGGTATTCTAACTACCTTATCAACCAGACTTTCAAGAGCGGCTCCCATGAAGGACGTTATCTCTACCAGCAAGGTAGATCATCCCTCTTCTCTTTTGTTTACACATGTACTTTAGTTTAGTTTTTATTTTTTTATTTTTTAGATGACACTCCTCCCAACCTTTTTCTTTCACAAGCCATGGCTAACCGAATCCTCGGGTGCCTTCCAACAATCACATACCATGAAGGAGTGTCTATTTGCAAAATTAAGTTGCTTACTGATGAATCAGAGCAAAACATGTGAAGAGAATTATTAATGCAAGTTAATTAATTGGGGCTGGGAACCCCGTTGCCAGCTCTTTTCAAATTATTGGATAAGCGGATGAGCCACTAGTCCATTGATGAAAGTCTGTCCGAAGTAAATGACAACATCGAAAGATAAAACACCACATACTTCCTCATGAGCTATAAAACATTAACACAAATAAGAGATAATAGATTTTGAATTGTTTAAAGGTAGCACATGAAGTATTTGCTTGGAATGGCAGGAAATACCATGTAGTAGGTAGGTATGGTGGACACAAATGGCATAGTTTTTGGCTCAAGGATTTGGATGCACAAGAAGAATTCCTCTCAATACAAGGCTAGGCTAGCAAGGTTGTTTGAAGCAAACTCAAGTATAAAACGGTGCAGCAAGACTCACATATGAACATATTGTAAGCATTATAAGACTTTACATCGTCTTCCTTGTTGTTCAAACACCTTAACCAGAAAATATCTAGACTCTAGAGAAACTAATCATGCAAACCAAATTTTAACAAGCTCTATGTAGTTCTTTATTAATGGGTGCAAAGTACATGATGCAAGAGCTTAAACATGATCTATATGAGCACAACAATTGCCAAGTATCAAATTATTCAAGACATTGTACCAATTACCACATGCAGCATTTTCTGTTTCCAACCAAATAGCAATGAACGAAGCGGTTTTCAACTCCGCCATGAACATTAAAGATAGAACTAAGAACACTAGTGTTCATATGAAAAAGCGGAGCGTGTCTCTCTCCCACACATGGATTGCTAAGATCCGATCTTATTCAAACACAAACAAAAATAAAAACACACATACGCTCCAAGTAAAGAACATATGATGTGACCGAATAAAAATATAGTTTCAATAGAAGAAACCTGATAAGTTGAAGAAGGGGATGCCTTGGGCTTCCCCAAGCTTAGACGCTTGAGTCTTCTTGAAATATGCAGGGATGAACCACGGGGGCATCCCCAAGCTTAGCTTTCACTCTTCTTGATCATATATCATCCTCATCTCTTGACCCTTGAAAACTTCCTTCACCAAACTTCTCATAAACTTCATTAGAGGGTTAGTACTCAAAAAACTTTAATCCACTTTAGTCCTATAGTGACACATTGCAAGAACTCAATAAAAATTAGCTACAGCTCTCCACGTCTAGAAAGCCTCACTTAAAGTCCACAAGAGACAATGCAAAAAACAGAGACAGAATCTGTCAAAACAGAACAGCCAGTAAACACGAATTTTTAGAGGTACTTCCGTTGCTCAAATCAGAAAACTCAAAACTAATGAAAGTTGCGTACATATCTGCGCGCACGTAAATTGGCAGATTTTTCTGAGTTTCCTACAGAGAGCCCTGCCCAAATTCGTGACAGATAGAAATCTGTTTCTGCGCAGAAATCCAAATCTAGCATCAACTTTCTATTAGAGACTTTACTTGGCACAACAATGCAATAAAATAAAGATAAGGAGAGGTTGCTACAGTAGTAACAACTTCAACAAAACAGTAGCAAAATAAAGACATGGGTTATCTCCCAAGAAGTGCTTTCTTTATAGCCATTAAGATGGGCTCAGTAATTTTAATGATGCTCACATAAGGATGAGAGTTGAAGCAAAGAGAGCATCAAAAAGCAAGTGTGAAACAAATTTAAGCCTAACCCACTTCCTATGAAAAGGAATCTTATAATTTTTTTTTTTTGAACAAGGTTAGGAATCTTATAAATAAACAAGTCAATGAAGAACAAAGTGAATAGCATAGGAAGACAAAACAAGTGTAACTTCAAGATTCTCAACATAAAGAGGGAAAACTTAATATTATTAAGATGCATATAACCATGTTTCCCTCTCTCATAATAACTTTCAGTAGCATCATTAATGAATTCCACAATATAACCATCACTTAAAACATTCTTATCATGGTTCATGTGCATAAAAGTATCATTATTTTTGGCATAAGAAAAACTCTTCTCATCTATTATATTATTAAAACAACAAACAATCAACGGTATAGATTAGAGAGACATAAAGAAAACGGCCGAGATTTAATTCCTAACGCGCACCACGTTTGGATAAAGGCATATAAAGCGACCTTCTATACCACACCTACCCCGTCTAGGAGACACACACGAAAAGAATACTCAGGTTCTAGGGTATCATCTAAAAAAAAAGGTTCCAGGGTATCTGCCGCCGCCAGACAACCATCGCCGCCGCTTCGCATGGTTCTGCAGGATCTATATTCTAATTCTAACGGAAGTGGATCCGCTTCCACGCAAACAACACGACACGCTAGCGGAGCAATTCGAACCCTTCCGGCCGGCGCGGGCGCTCTTGCTTGCATCGTTAAATCCACTGCATGCGGATGCCAGGACACTAGCGGATCAGCGCATCATCAAATTTGGATAGTAGTTGCAATCTTCAGGTAACAGTTGTAATATTGCATTGCTAAGATTTTCCCCTCATTAAATAACACCAATCTGGTAACAGAGGCACGATAGATCAAAGGCACATCGATCAAGCTCACAATCATATTAACATACGCAAGTTGGACACTACGGATAGAAGGCAGCCGACTTGCATCGGCCAATCGATGCAATGCGGCGGACACCAGCAGATCAAAGGCACATCATCAAACTTTGGCAATAGCTGCAAATCTTCAGGTCATCGGCATATCGACGGCATGCCGCGGACATCAGCAGATCAAAGGCACATCATCCAACTATGGTAATAGCTGCAATGTTCAGGTAACAGCGGATCAAAGATAATAAATCGTATTATATACCAATCAGCATGGATTTCCCTGCCGTTTGCGACATGCAGAGCTGAGTTGATTCCGTGCTTGCCCTTCTGCATGGATTCCTGGCCACTTGCATGGATGGATATGCAAAAACTGATTTGCTTTAGTTGGTCGGCAGTGCTAACGTTCTTGATTTCCTTCTTTAGTATGGCAAGGCACACCATCAACTGATGACTTGACAGGTTCTATCTGAACAAACTGTTTCCACCGTGCAATGCTATTATTTATTTAGATTACTTTTTCTGATTAAAGTATCAAATTTCTGATATGGCTTTGAATAAAACAATATTTGTAAAATTGTTTTTAAGGCAATAACTCTGTGGTGTACAAGAAATTAAGTGACCTAACCACGAGCGAACAAGCATGAAACATTACAGTCAAAAGAATAAGAATATGGGATTAAATCCACCCTTCGACTGATGAACATATGGGCATCGACATGAACTTGATGTACAGCAGGTATTTTCCATAGATATTTAACAATAGATTTCTTCTACTGTCTGGACGTACTACTACTCCATACAAGTTTTTCTTTCCTTTTGTTTTGCATGGTGATACAATAAATACTACTACATGGAACAATATGACTGCCACATACGCATCAAAGATCATTGAGATCATGTATATGTTTTTAGCAACTTAAAGTTGTAGAATCTACAAAATAATGTCCAGCCAGCAGTGAAATTAAAATTACTTTTGCATACAGTAGAAGGTAGGGAGGTGAAGGAAGGCATCAAATAAATTTTCAGATTGCTGCTTTAAGTTTGCTACAAGGTCGTACCATACAAGAGCAGAAATAAAAACACCTACAGTGCTCTGTAATCTAGATATTCATACTTCTAACGTCAGCATGGTTATTGTTTGACTTTTTTGTAGTGTTGATATTTTATCTTTTGATTCCAAATGATTAATCTTTCTGTGCCGTGACTTTAAACAATAAATAGTTCATTCTTTCGTTAAATATATTATACTCAATACTTTGCAATGAAATCTTCAGGGTGGTAAAATCAGAATAACGTTATGGGGTATATTAGCTCATCATTAAAGTGAGGATTTAATTGGCAATCACCACTGTTATTATTGTTACCTCAACAATGGCGCAAGTATTTTATGTAAGCCAAACATTCGACGGAAGAAGGTTTACCAAAAAATCATCGAGATAGATAAATGTGATCAAGGGACATTGGAGAAACATTTTGTTTTACAAAAGGTGAACATTACAAAAATTTAATGGAAGATGCCATGACAGCAAACAAATCAGGTAATGTAACAAATCCTTCTAAGATATGATATTGTACAAGCCTCCAAGATCCACAAATGTATTTAACATATTTCTATGTGTTATAGCATGCTTCTTGAAGAGCTAACTTTTTACTGTGATGTTTCAGGAATTTGTGTTCACAATAATAGCTACAATTGTCACAAAATCCTCATCTCTATTATATAAACTCTCTCAAACACTACAATTGCTGCTGAAATTAGACCCGTTCAGATCCTCCACCACGTATTATTTCTCATCTGGCATAAAAGTTAGATGTGGAATGGACAGAGGGTGATGGATGTACCTATGGGCTCCTCCTGCGCCAAGCTAACCGACACAAGCTCTATCAGATGATCTGGTGATACTGGTACTGTTCTCTTTCCCAATGATAATGCCATTGCTGAGGAAATTAGATCAAAGCTACAATCAATCAGCAACTATCGATCATCCTGTGATGAAAATTGGGGAAAAATAGAAATATCCAAGCACTCAAGCAGAAGGTGAGTGGAGCAGTGGGAAATGCAACGCGAGATACCCTGCATGCCGAATGCCGGACGCAGATGCTGCGACTAAACGAGGCCGAGGCGAGCGGCCATCCTGATCCCCGAGCACCAGAGCTGGAACAACAACGCGGTGTGGATCTTCAGATTGCGTCTTCGGGGGCGGACACAGTGGCGCTCCACAAGGCTACTGTTGCAGTAGACTGGCGCAGCTGCGCTCCTTCGTTGCCGTCGAACACATCCAGGTCCACACCGGTCGCGGTGTCGCGCACGCCGAAATCAGGGACAATGAGATGCGGCATTACCTGCAAAAAAAAACCCACAAAAAAAGAGAGATGCGGCATTGCCGGCGAGCGACAACATATTCGCGGCTCCAGATTGTATCCTCGATTTGGTCAAGAATCGCCTCCAAGAACATGGCCTGGCAAGAATTGGAAACATGATTTTTGTTGGGGAACGTCAATGGATTGGATATGGCCGACTCACCATCACTGATATACTATATAGAAGAAAAGGGGATTTTTTTGCACGCTTAGAGATATAAAGAGTGTGTAATCTACTCTCACGGAGCCGTTTACTCAAGTAGAAGGTGAGAAAAATAACGGATGGATAAAATACAAGTAACATGTATGGAAACAATATGAAATACAGTTCATCATACTGGGCTATAAATTTTGGGTGCATAGATTTGATTCTAAAAAATTAAAAAATTCAACAAAACAAATGCTATACACGAATAAATCATCTAATCCTTATAAAGATCAAAATCAAAAAAAAAATATAAAGGACTCGACACATATTTTTGTGTCGCAATGACATTATTATAAAACTCAAACTAAATAAATCTATGAAAGACATTTAATCCATATAATCTACATGAACTTGAGAAAAAATGGAAGAAAATATATAACAAAATATTAAAACGTCGAAACTCAAAAATGATCCCGGATGCATCTGCACTTGGTACGTACAAAATATATTGGGACATGCTCTATGAGTACACGTAAAGTTTTACATAAACAGACAATTTTTATGCCCTATGTTAAAAAGACAAAAATTGTCTCGAGAAAATAGACTATTTTACCATCAAAAATATTTCTTTTTCATAGGGCACAAGATTTTAGCTGAAACAACTTTACGAGCATGTAACATGTCAACATATACACGAAACATTTTTTGTATTTTTAAACAGTTTTTGTATTTTTATAACGCATTTTAAATAAAAGGTGCATATGCACATGAAACGCACTGTCCTAAAAATAATCATTTACTGTATTAAATTTATAGCTATCAAATAATCTATCTATAAATTCTAAAAGATTAGACCAATAGATAGTCTAGCCGCGCAAATGCGCGGGCCACCCAGCTAGTTAATAGTAATTGGAGCAGGATCATTATCAAGAATTTGAACATGGTAAACAAGTTGCATACTAAGGGAATGGTTTTTGGCAATCCCATCATAACTATGAAAAGTTTCATAAGAATAATTATAACATGTGTCATATCCATCTCTATAACGATTATCCAAACCAGAATGTATAATATCATCATTTTCACTAAAAGTAAAGGTCTCAAATATAGGATCTTCAAGCACAACATCCCCAAGCTTAGAGCTTTCAATATCAACGTTTGAGGGAACATGAATAGTGCTAACATCATTACTTTCATAATCAGTACCAAAGAGATTTCCAATATCAAAGGTAGTGTGCTCTTTCAAATCATGATCACTAATGTAGGTAAAGGGCATAGGAAGATCATTGTACTCAGATTCATTATCATAATAATCATCGGGAGCAACATACTTACGGTTACCTATCGTTATCTCATACACGCGGGGATATGCTGTTACCTCTTTCTTTTTATTCCCCTTCTTCTTCTTCTTCATTCCCTTGTTCTTCTTCTTATTCTCCTCGTTCCTTTCTTTAGGAGGGAGAGGCTTCTCCACATAACCTGTTTTATTTCCAGAAACAATAGAAGAAACTTGGGAGGATAAAACACACAGAGGTCCTATCATATTTTGGCAAAGTGTTGTCTTCTAAAATATTTTGTATGTAAGTATTTGTATGGAAATTATCAATGCAATAAGAAAAACACCCATGCAGGACATCATCAATATCAAGATCACTCATATGTAACAAAGAGATTTTTCTTGATAACTCTTCACACCACAAAAATAAAGTAAGTTCATCATGCTGATTAGGAGTAATTTCATCATCACAATACAAATTTGCAGCACTCATGGGGTTTGAATTATCATTGGAGGAGCATTGAAAATTAAAATGACCCGCTCCATGGCAAAGTTCACAAAAGGATAGAGGGCACAAACTTTTTACCAAGATCATCTAGAGCCCTAGACCACTTTCTAGTTTTTTCATTAATATGATGGATACAATATTCATCTTCGATTTGATTAATTCCACAAGGTCTATGCATTCCACAAAAATTAACATGCTCATAGGAAATAGCATTCTCAGAAGTTTGAGCATGTTTATTGCAATCATTAATAACAATTTCATTTTCCATGCAAGTGTCTTTGAAAGGTTCATGATACTTATCAAAATTCTTCCTAGGAAATTCAAAATGAGAGGCAAAAGCTTTATAAAGATTTGCAACAACTTGAGAGTCAAGACCATAAGTAGCACTCATATTTGAATTTTATCAGTATCCATAAAAGTTTCAATGCATTCATAATCATAATTTATACTGACTCTTTACCTTTGTTGTTCTCCCATCCTTCAGCGTTCTCCTGAATCCGATTAAGAAGGTCCCATTTAAACTCTTCTTTATTGCGCGTGAATGATCCAGAACAAGCAGTATCCAGCAAAGTTTTATCTTGAAAAGAAAGTCTTGCATAGAACTTATCAATGATGATATTACCAGGAAGCTCATGATTGGGGCATTTGAGCATTAAAGACTTCAATCTCTCCCATGCTTGGGCAATACTCTCTCCATCACGAGGCCAGAAATTATATATGCGGTTTCGGTCTTTGTGAATTTCACTTGGAGGATAGAATTTAGAATAAAATAGAGGCACAATATCCTTCCAATCAAGAGAATGCTCATCCTTCAGCAGTTTATACCAATGCGCCGCTTTACCAGGACAACGACATAGAGAATAATTTCTTCTTCACTTCATCCATAGAGATACCTGCACACTTGAATAACCCGCATAATTCATGCAAAAAGAGTAAATGATCTCGGATGGACAGTTCCATCCCCTTCATAGCGGTTATCCACAACACGTTCAATAATTTTCATAGGTATTTTATATGGAATACTTTCAGTAGGTGGATTTAAAATATCACAAGCATCATTAGAGTTATCGCATATGGGAGATAAAGTATTATCAGAGCAAATTTTCTCCCTAAAGATGGGAAGCTAAAAAGATCACAAAAACTAGCTTCCCCAAGCTTAGACTTCTCCATAGCATTAGCAGTAATTGCGTTCATACTAATAACATTGCTACTAGCATGCAAATAAGGTTCCATAGGTTTTTTAATTTTCGCATCAAACAATTCTAACTAAAGAAAAAAGCTCACCAAATTTTTTGTTGTTTTCCATTATGCCTAACTAGTGAAAATAAAAACAAGAAACAAAAAGATGCAATTGCAGGATCTAAAGGAAATAGCTTCGAGCACACACACCGCAACAGTGCTAGGAAATAGCTTAGTAGTCGGAGGATGTGAATACCTTTTACCTTACCTCCCCGGCAACGGCGCGAGAAAAGTGCTTGATGTCTACGTGTGCTTCTATTCTTGTAGACAGTGTTGGGCCTCCAAGAGCAGAGGTTTGTAGAACAGCAGCAAGTTTCCCTTAAGTGGATCACCCAAGGTTTATCGAACTCAGGGAGGAAGAGGTCAAATATATCCCTCTCAAGCAACCCTGCAATCACAATACAAGAAGTCTCTTGTGTCCCCAACACACCCAATACACTTGTCAGATGTATAGGTGCACTAGTTCGGCGAAGAGATAGTAAAACACAGGTGGTATAGATGATGGTAATATTGCAGGAAGTAAAGATGCAGAACGATAAACAAGGGTGCGAGAAAACTTGCGTGGGAAGAAATTCTCTGTGTGACTTTCTATTCGGAAACAAGGCCTAGGGATCATACTTTCACTAGTGGACACTCTCAACATTGATCACATAACTGAATAAACAAATACTACTTTCTCTACACTCTCTTGTTGGATGACAAACACCATTCATTGTGTAGGGCTACAAGAGCACCTCAATGCCGGAGTTAACAAGCTCCACAACATTCGATGTTCATATTAAAATAACCTTAGAGTGCATAATAGATCATTGCAATTATACAGAGTACTAACATAGCGCACACACTGTCACCATTACACTATGAAAGGGGGAATAGATCACATCAATACTATTATAGTAATAGTTAACTCTATAATCTACAAGAGATCACAATCATAGCTTATACCAAGTACTACATGATGCACACACTGTCACCATTACATCATGAAGGAGGAATAGACTACTTTAATAACATCACTAGAGTAGCACATAGATGATATTCAACTAGATCACAAAGCTCATGATCACATAAAGATCACATGGGAGAGAGATGAACCACATAGCTACGGTACAGCCCTTAGCCTCGAGGAGAACTACTCCCTCCTCATCATAGGAGACAAGCGGCGATGAACATGGCGGTGATGTCGATGGAGAGCCTTCCGGGCACTTCCCCGTCCGGCGGCGTGCCGGAACAGACTCTGTCCCCGGATCTTGGCCCGCGATGGCGGCGGCTGGAAGGTTTCTCGTACCGTGGCATTTCGTATCGAAGATTTAGGTCAGGAGCTTTAAATAGGCGAAGAGGCGGAGTCGGAAGGGCCACGGGGGACCCACACAGTAGGGCGCCCCCTGCGCCGCGCCGCCATGGTGTGTGGAGGCCACGGGCCTCCCTACGGTGCCTCTCCGTGTTAAAGCTTCGTGGAATTATAAGATACGGCGTTGATTTCGTCCAATTCCGAGAATATTTCCTTATTAGGATTTCGAAACCAAAAACAGCGAGAACTGGCACTTGGCATCTCGTTAATAGGTTAGTTCGAAAACGCATCAAAGCGATATAAAGTGTGAACAAAACATGTAGGTATTGTCATAAAACTAGCATGGAACATAAGAAATTATAGATACGTTTGAGACGTATCAACGTGCTACAGTGCACCTCTTATCGGTAGTCCGGTACCTTCTTAGCTCTTTCCGGCATACCCCTCCTGGGGACACCGGTATAGATTTACTTAGCCAAATGCCTAACTTCAGAGCCCGGAATCATCTTTAAACCGGTATCTTGATAGCTCAAACCATCCGGTTTGCCAGGCCTTTGGCCTACCGGGGTTCATCCCCCCAACATACCTTCAACTCCTCGTGGGTTCAACAACCCTTTCTTATTGAAAAGTACTATAATTGATCTCCTGCATTCGGGAGCCATCATATACAAGCACGACGCCACACAATCAGAACACAACCTACAACAACTGAACAGTAAGGACTCGCCTTGCACCGTCACCAGCCAAGATGAAGAGGAGGCGATGCACTGAGCTTCTAGGCCTCGTCATGGCCAAAGAAGGGAACTTCTGGAGAGCAACTTTAACTACACGATGGCACAAGCCAATGCACCGCCCCACCCATAAACGCCTAATAGTCATCAAGAGAAAGGCGAAATCGTACCATACCAGAGGTGGTAGCGATCAGTAAGTCCCACGATGGTGTACATAGCGCCCTGAACTTCCACGCTCTCAGTGGCGATCGCTTCCCGATCCGATAACCGATTATAGGTTCCCCTAGTGTTGAGGTGAGGATGCACAAACATCGCCATGATGACTGCTTGTTGTGGGTATACTTCATGGGTATGCCAACGACATGGTCTAGATCCGGCAAGCCCGGGTGGCCCACATATGGTGGTGGTGGCTTATGGCTCACCGTGCGGCCCAGTTGCTGTTGATAGAAGATGGAGGAAGTCTAGCCCAGGAACAGGAGCCGGATCCATACCGACCTATGTCAGGAGTCGGATCCATGGAGGCCCATGAAGTGTCCGGGTCCATGAACACAAGTTAGATCTAGGTGGATTCTTGACGTGCACGACAATATATGTTCCATAGTTAGACATCTTGTATTTCGGCTAGGACTCTTCGTAGAAACGCTAGATCCGGGCGCCTTTATTAGCCGGATCCTGGGAGCCCTAGAGGCACAACCACAACTCATTGTAACAACACGAAAGCGCCCAGATAATTCCAGACAAGCAGAAGTAGGCCCTATCGTCGAGCAGGTGTTTCGAAGCTGGGTAAACCGCGTACCACCGTCCCGAGTGCTCTCCGCCCTATGACCCCTACTTCTTCTCCCTTCCGTGAGGATCCCTCCTCCGGGGTGCCGTCGAATAACCAACGGCACTGCTCGAAGGAGGTGATGACACCCTCGGGGCGTTGCCGTCATCAGCTTCACGCAGGGATTTCACCCCCGCTTTGCGGTCAACACGAAAGCCGTCAGATACATACACGTATAAAGCAGCAGCCTTGGCCTCACCGCTGTTGAGAGGAGAGGTGGATCTTTTTTTTTTGAGACAAAGAGGAGACGTAGATCTGGCTGGGAGCTTGGCCACGGTGCCCATGCCAACTATTTCCACAAGCAAGCCCGGCCAAGGCCCGCCCTAGCTCACTTGGGCCAAATGATGCTAGAGCATCCTCCTACCTCACGACGTCGTGCTTGCCATAGGGCCCGCAACACCACGATGTTGACAACCTACACGCCTCCCCGTGTCGTCTGGGTTGGGCGACGCAAGGGTGGTTTCCGTGTCTATTCCACGACCTGAAAGCAATCCCGACCGAACAAAATCCACCCGCAGTGACCGACGTGCGGGCCCAGACAGAAGTGGGACCCACGTGCAGACGCTGGCGGGTAACACACCGCTGTTGCATGGGGTTAGCTAGCAGGAGGGTCAATCCGAACACTCGTTTTCTGCCCAGAATCAACGGACAATATTGCATCGATGTGAAGATCCGACGGTCAAAAATCGCAAATCGCTGTGAGATCCCCATGGGGGTGCAGCAATTATACCTTTAGATTTCTGATTCACACATTCCTTCCCTTAGAAACCCATGCTCATGTTTTTATCCATGATATAATTATAATCTTTCAATATAAGATGATCACACCAATAAGAGAGGCTCAGTTGGAGGGCCAATGTACATAACACAGAAAAGTTCGATACTACATGCATCTCATAAAATATACTGGACACGGATTTGGTGTCCCCGAGCACCAGTGATCCTTTTTTTTTTTTGTAAATTGCACTATTTTGTTTAAGAAAATCATAAAATTTGGTCCGTGAATACATATACATTTCTTGAACGCTCGTGTGAAGTTTCATTAGAAATTTCATTCTGTTTTGAGCTAGAAAAAAACAAATTTCTGGCTATATATAGGGGTACATAGCAAAGAAAACTGTCAGAAATTTGTCTTTTTTTGTGGTCCAAAATAAAATATATTTTCTCCCAATTTTTTTGGCGTGCCTTTGTAATGTACTCTCACACTGCTATATTTTTTTGTTGAATTTTTGGAATCTTAAAAATGTGTTTTTGAAAAATTGTAATTTTAGGGATCACTCGAGCTCGTGTGCTGTTAGAGGTTTTCGGTACAACAATTATACTACGTACTACATTTTGTTCTTTTTCTAGCGAAGCACGGCAAATGAACAACTAGTTCTAGGCAGTGGCAGGCAGTGGCAGACGCAGAAAAAAATTAAAGGGTGGGCACACTCCAAAAAAATTGCACTGGGCCTTATGAAATTTTTTTGCCAAATAAATATTCCCTTCGTTTCAGAAAATTGACAAATAAAAAAATTGTAAGGAGAAGTTGCAATAGTATTGATAAAATTCCACCGCATCTTTTTAGAATTCAATCAACTCATCTTTTTTTTATCTTGTGACAAATACTTTCTAGATGACAATCTACCAAATAAATTGAAAAGTATTGATGGATTTTTTCGGCAATAAGAAGTCATGGGATTGGTTTTGCTAAGGAAGCATAACACATTGATTTAATAGAGATCAAACGAATAGCGTGTGTTTTTTCAGATAAACTTTGACCGCATGCGTTTATCCTGACAAAAAAATCATTAGTTTTAGACACCGACACCAAAGTCAAGAGGTGGTATTATAACACAAAAATCATCAACAATCCATTCTAGACACAAACTTTCTTTTGCTTTTCCTCATTCTGTTGAGAGTCGAGATGAGAAGCGAACGCTCACCCTGCCGGCCGCCTCCTCCATGTGTATGACTGGGAATGATGAAGAACCTAGAAGAAAATCCGAACGAGAGGCCACGATCTTTGCGAAGGTTCGAGCACTTTCTCCGCGCCTACATGTGATGGTGGTTTTTCACTCAGTTATACTTTAGGTTGTAGTGTATACGGATTTTTTATAACTTCTGTAGTTTGATTAAGTGCTAATTTGCTCTACTTTTTTTTATAAAAGCAAGCTACGTACCTATCTATATGCCTCTCCCTACGCAACATTCAGAGATTGTATTCACAAATGATACTGCTCACACAATATTCAGATATATGCCTCTCCCTACTGAAATCGCAACCTCCATTGCATTTAGTTGTCTTGACCATGGCTACATATCATCAAGATGAAGAGATCGATTGTCCAAACATACCAGCACCGCTGGCCGCCTCTACTCCAGCCATCACATCCGCATGATTAGACTGCACCGAACGAGCCACCGCCTCCGCTTGATGCGAGCGCACCAAATAAGCCTCCGCCGGTCGACGTCGCCGCCACCTCCGCATGATAAGAGTGCACCGGACTATCCTCTGCCGCGCCGGCCATCGGCCGCTCTACCTTCGTCACCATAATCTGTCGGGTGCTCGTAACGAACTGGGAGGCGTCAGGAACAAAGAGCTTGTTCGCTTATAGGCTGGACCAGCCCACCGTGGGTCGAATTCACTTAACCCACCGCCCCCCTAATCCCTGCCACGTCAGCTGATCCCAGCACACAAACGATAGCAGTTCACAAAACGTTCAGGAAGTCCGGGATTAGAGAGTTCAGGGTTCGAAAATCAGGGATTTCAACGTGAGAGCTCAATTCAGACTTGCTCTACAAATACAGGGTTTGTTTCAGACTTTTGCCTCCCGGGAATGTAGTCACTGACTCAGATTAGCGGTAGTCAAATTTTTCTGCAGAATTTGGGGTGGGCCACGGCCCACCCGGCCCACCCTGTGCGTACGCCCATGGTTCTAGGGTTTCTTGACTTCTCCCTACTAGTGGCACCTTTTCTTCTCTCACCCCGACCAACACCCACTCCCGCGGACAGAAAAAAAAACCCTCGGTAGGGTTTCTTCTTCGCCGCCGCCACCCCGACATCCGCTCGATCTCCGTCGACCGGCGCTGCCTCCCTCCTCTGGCAGGACGAACGGGACTCCTGCTCCGCTCCCAGTCCTCTAATCGCCACCGACCGCGCTCCCAGGTGCCCGCTCGCGCGCGAGCTCGCCTGCTTCCGGGTTTGCCAGGTCGCCGACCATCTCGCCGTAGATTCGTCCTGCCGACGAAGCCGCCCCGAGCGCCTGCCAGCTACGCCTCTCCTGCCCCGAGCCCCTGCCCCGGGCTCCATGGGGCAGCCGTCCCCGAGCGCCTGCGTCGACCCCAAGCCTGCCCCGGGCTCCATGGATCAGCCATCCCTGAGCGCCTGCGTCGACCCCAAGCCTGCCCCGGTCTCCATGGAGCAGCCGTGCCCGAGCGCCTGGGTCGACCCCCAGCCTGCCCCGGGTTCATTGGATCAGCCGTCCCCGAGCGCCTGCGTCGACCCCCAGCCTGCCCCGGGCTCCATGGAGCAGCCGTCCCCGAGAACATGCGTTGACCCCAAGCAGCAGCTGTCCTGCGAGCGTCGACCTGAAGATTCTCCCGTCGAGGGTACAGAACGTGCCGCCGCCACTCTTCCTGGCCCACATCCCCGCGGCGCCGCCCCCTCCGTGCAGATCCAGGATCCGAGCGTCGCCTCACCCATCTGTACCCTGGAGCCGAGCGCAAATCCTCTCGAGAAGATCCGGGACCCGCACCTCCAGCTTCTGTCGCCCTCCTCCCACAGCTCGCCGCAGGTTGTGCCTCCATCCAGCTCGTTGACTGGGTCTGCAGTTGGTCCTCCGCCCAGCTCGTTGCTTCAGGTATATGGTGCTTCTCACTTTTGTTTACCCATTGTGCTGACTGTTTACTTGTTTTGTGTGATTTTTATTTTTGTTGTGCTTCCTATGATTTATGGTTCTAAATCCCTAACTTTTTGAGCAGTTTTGTTATCTTCAAATTAAGTAGTGCTGACCCCCTTAAATCCATTGTGGATACTTATACGCCAGTATGTATTTTCTACTCCCTACAAAAGAATATCTACATCTTTTATGGGACGGAGGGAGTATATTAAACCATTATTAACAAAAAAAACGCGACCAACCCAGGCACTAGCACCCGTTGGCATTTTTATAGAAGAAAACTCCTGAGCACCCCGTCGAACCCAAGGTTCGAACCCGGGTGGGCAGCGTGCGCTCCCGCACGCCTTGCCACCAGACTGACAGTCTGTTCTCAAACCATTATTAAACCATTATTAACAAAAGGTTTCCGTGTCAGGATAAGTCTCTTTAGTACAAAAGTTAGTTCACTTTGGAGATGAAACCGAACATCATTCGGCAGTTATTAAGAAATCAACACCTGATCTTGACTATGTTAGATATAAATGATACTTATATAAACCAAACGATATGTAGGCATGACAACCAATGTAACAGTTATCATTTGCTGAACAGTAAAGAGAGATAACTATATAGAGGAAACCAGGAAGTGGTCATGTGTCAACTAGTCCTAAATAAGTCTGAAAAGTGTTTTGGTTATTGGGAATAATAACTCACAACCAACTAACCGGCTTTTTAAAATCATCTACCCCGTAGCATAATTTTTGTTTTTTTTACTTTGCTTATCTCTTTTTTCAATTCCATTTTCTTCAGAATACAGGTATGATGCCTGAAACATATGAACAGAGTTTGAAGATCTTGCAAGAACAGATTCAATCGCTTACAGTGAAAGTCACTAATCTGAGTCACAGCAATAAAAAGCTCAAGGACCAGCTTGCTGCTGCTGAGCATATGTTGAACCTGAAGGGTGATGTAAAGGATGGAGAACAAGATGACCTGATTTCCAAACTGCGGAGATGCCACGATTACATCTGTTGTGAGAATGAGCAAGTACGTACACAGCTACGAGACTTGGTAAAACATGAAGTTTTGGTTGATTCAGTGCAAGCTCCAGGAAGCGAACTTCCACAAGGGAACTTAACACCGCTGGCTAAGCTTCTTTGTATTGGTATGGTTGATGATGTCTACAGATTACATTTGGAAGGAATAACTTTGGATGGGAAATTGTCGATTGATGACTTTTACTGGACCAGCAACAAAAAAGTAAAACTGGGAAGGGAAGTTCGAGAAAGAGCACTGCTGAAATCAGATGAGAGTACGAATTTGGATTACAATGCGTTAAGTGAGTCCATAAATGATCTCTTCAAGGCTGCAATTCAGAAGGGAGTAAAACTTCCTGTTGATTTTCAATCCCTACAGCGCCTGATGAAATCTGAGAATCCGGATCCGAACAGTAAGAAAGGCTTAATCAGATATAACATGTCCTTGATGGATGGCATTGCCCAAAAAAACCACTTCCTCACTATGTATTCACGATTTGATCAACTGTTGGAGGAGGAGAAGCACATTCTGAATAAAAGCGATCTACCCAAGTCAGAAATCGTTCTGTCCTATATCATTGCTGCTGAAGATGATTGGCCAAGGACGCTTCAAAATAACAGCTTTGTTTTAAAAGCTCACACCAAGAATTCACGGGATAAGGGATTTACACCGGAGTTGAAGTGTGGCAGCATACAGTCAAGGAAAGTTTTACTGGAGAAATGGAGACATAATCTTACACATCTGCATGAGCATTCTGTAGTCCTTGGGAAGGTGCAATTTTACGATATTCATCAGGCCCAGATGTTAGAATCCTGCACTCCAGGGGTATTTGTCCAATTTCAAGAAGGCATGAATGCAATTGGTGAACTTGAGTATCCTCATCTCGTTGCTGCACTGAAGGCTTGATGAAGGAAGGTACAATTAATTATAGTACTTGATGCACCTGAGAGTTGTGCCATTTGTTTGCTGTAGATTTTGGAGTGATTTTTATGGTGTTGGAATATTAATAAATAGAATATATGTAGTCCCTTGTAATTAATTATTCTGTTCTTGATTTAAATTGTTGTAGTAACTCGAAATTCACTTAGTATACATTTTATGTCTCTGCTGTATGGGGTCTCCGAGGTGCTTTTCTGAACTCTGACATTCTATGTCTGCTATATGGCTCACACCAAATGATTTAGGGATGCATATGTCATAGATTACGATCATCCTTAGTATTGATGGCATCCATTAGGATTCAGTTGATTCATAAGTGGAAATTTCTTTCAGATTCAGATTAAGGTAGTATTGGCATTATGAGATATACTACTGCCATTTTATTCATCTTTAGGTAGGATTCTGTTTCTGGCTATACCTGCTTTTTACCGTGCTTAACTTCAATTTCATATGTGGCTAAATCTGCTCATCTACCATGGTCAACTCCATTTCATGTCTGGATATATCTTGTTATAGCAGTGCTTCTAACTTCTGCATCTCCAGGCTTATCCTGCACAGAACATTGAAAGTGAAAAGTCGAGGCTCAGCAGAAGACATCAGCAAGGAGTTGATATCTTCAGAAGATAATCTAGAGCTGCGTTCTCAGCTTGGAGCAGTATTTAGGTCTTCCCAGTGTTTTCACTACGGCAAACTAAGAAATCTCGAGGCTCAGCAGAAGACATCAGCAAGGAGTTGATATCTTCAGAAGATAATCTAGAGCTGCGTTCTCAGCTTGGAGCAGTATTTAGGTCTTCCCAGTGTTTTCACTACGGCAAACTAAGAAATACACCACTGAGAGCAAACGTGTATGTTGTAACGTTGGTCTGTAGAACTAGAATTTTTGTGTTTTCAGTATTTTTATACAGTGGACCTGTGTTATTCGTTACAAATGTGCGTTTTTATACAGTGGACCTGTGTTATTAGTAGGCATGATCCGTTTAACCTGATCATATCCATATTATTTTTCTAAACTGTAAGACCTTGCAATAGCCCACTGCTTGCTCTAGTCGCTAAACAGCTCATTTACCATGTGGCTAAACCTGCTTTTTTACCTTGCTTAAGTTCAATTTCATATGTGACTAAACCTGCTCATTTACCAAGGTCAACTTCCATTTCATGTGTGGATATATCTTGTTATATAGCAGTGCTTCTAACTTCTGCATCTCCAGGCTTATCGTGCACATAACATTGAAAGTGAAAAGGTCTGGTAAGGTATCTTTACGTGACAACCATCGATGCAAATAAGAGGCCTACACCCTGCATCTAGTGACATGAGAACTAAAGCAACAATCTTTCAATCTCTTGAAATAGAGCTTCCAGGATTTGTATGCCTAACCTCAGCTGCATAGACCCATAGCTGCTCATATTGCTTAACCTCATCTCCATTGATCTCGTCTAGAGCCAATCTTCTTGATCTTGGAAGTTTGTTTCTAAATGCTTAACCTTGATTTGCTCTAGAGCCAATCTTTTTGCTCTTGGAAGTTTGCTTCTAGATGTGCACCACATACGCCTAACTGCGGGTCTGGGACGGGGTCACCATACCCGTGATGCACTTTCAGTTTTGGGAAGAACAAAAGAAATGATAACCGCACTCAGACGGAGGAGAGCCTATTTCTTTTCCCCACTCCTTGAGAGTCTCCCGTGCAAGGCCGGGCCAATCCCGAGCCTTCCCGGCGGCGCGGCCGGCCGGAGATGGCGGAGGAGAGGTGCCGGAACCCCCCATGTACATAGTAGTAGTAGGATTCTGCCTGTATCTCGAGTTTTCGACGTTCTGCTGGTTTGGAGTCGAGCTCTGGATCTCCCAGGCTAGATCTGGTGCGCTACGGCGGTTCTCCTTCTTCCCGTGGAGCTCCAGCGGTCGGAGCCGGAGGTGGAGAAGGCGATCCTTGCCGGCATCTCCTTAAATAAGGTCCGTTCTTGCAGATCTGGCGGCGGCGGTAAGAACTTGAGCTTGCTCCCTTCCGTTCGTCATGGAGGCGATGAAGGAAGTATGCTCGGTGTCCGTGGCTATTGGCGGCTTCATCTGCTGCAGGGGAGCAGCGTTGCTTCTCTTTGGAGGTTCACCACGGCAACGTTTTCTTCGCTGCTGTTCTTCACGGTCGAAGGGCGACCCCTCCAGCCTCTTACGTCGGCTACGGTGGCTTCTTCCGGCCGACGTCTGCAGGTCTTCAACAACCTCCAGGCTGCTATGCCATTTCGGAGGCCCTCTTGCGACGGTGCAGTTTGCTCCCGCCTCCTCGTCCCAAGTGGTCTCGTCCCCGGTGTGGTGACCCGACATACCACTGCATGGTGTAGTATGCAAGTCTGACATAACACCAATGAAACACCGTTCCACTAGTATTACATCGCTCAGAGTGGTACAACAGAAACATGCGGGTCCAAGGTATGTCTATAGAATAACATATAGACTCTGTTACAGAAGATCAGCACAGCCTCCTACTTTACAATGAGGTAAATCTGCAAATAAACTCCAGAAGAACGACTCGTAGTCTAAACCTATCACGAACTCTATTTGTAGAGTACTTACCTAGCTACAGAGGCTAAGAATAGATTCTAGCTAAATAGGAGCTAGGTTTAGGAAGCTAGTTCCTTTCTATTGCTAATCTAGGTTTCTCTTGGTTGGATGTGGTATCTGACTCCTCTGACAGGGTTCTGTCTCTTGAAGTAGTTATTGACTCCTCGGCCTTCGAGAGTTGTGTAGATCCTCCTTCGATGCCTCCATATCTAAGCAGGATTTAAGAGTGGGATGAGTACGAGCGTACTCAACAAGTTCATTATAGGAAAGAGGTGTTTAATGCACTAGCTACGGCATTAGACCAGAAAGTCTAATACCAATGCAGGTTTTCATAATCATTTCTTCAAAAGGTTGCTTTTATTCAGAAGAACTATGTCCGTCAGTCTTCACCGGTTTACTAGAACTTCATGGAGTTCCTTTCCGGCAGCGTTCACAGTTCCAAAACCCGGAACAGGGAGTGAGTGGTCACGATTCATTACACTCTGTAGAGGTGTGTTGCTTTACCCATAAGAGATCTTAACCTTGGTGCCAACCGGGCTCGAGTTTCCCGTCCACACTTCCTTTGGTGTGAGGCCCGGTATAAGGTCCTAGTCAATCATGTTCCTCCGCGCACACCCACCCTTTGTTGCGTACCCCGACCCTGGGTCCTCGTCGGTCACATTATTCCCACTTACGGGTGGACCCCGACCACGACAACAGTTTGGGATCGAACCAAACTCCTTCGCCGGTAGATGCAACCCATCATAGACCGCAATACCGTGGGGACTTAGGACTCCCCAGCCTCACCAGCTTGCTCCTTCGGGCGACAAGTGTACTACGGACAATGCCGTGGGGACTTAGGACTCCCCAGCCTCACCAGCTTGCCCCCTTGGATTACAAGTGTACTACGGTAAAGCGCATCCGTTGATGAACGAGAGGTGGAAACACTTTTGACTACTCCGTCCCACTCCGATCTTATGGTTAACACGGGTATTACGGCACAAGAATCACTGGACGACATTTGTTGTTTAATCCTAGATGGATATAAACCCTTGCAATGGAACCTCCACCATATCAACACATACCATGGTTCCATTGCCCACCACATAGTCATATTCATAGTTATGAAAATAGTATTTTTGATTTTTATGCAAGAGTGATAAGTATAGTACTTTGCAAGTAATTTGGTAAAAATACTCAATGACATGAGCAAGTGATGAACTTGCCTTTCTTGACTGCAAGATTATGCAGCAAGGTCTTAACGCAATAATCAGATCATCTCCTTAACATCGATGTTTAAAAGATTGGCAAGTATGCAATAATGCATAAGTATGAGATGCAATCGCTCTAAGCGTGACCTAACCCCGATGATTTAGGATCAGTGAGTTATAATGATTGTTTAGGGTGTGTTGCACTTTTAGAGTGATTCACAAACAAGGTTCTTATTCAGGGTTGTGTTGTTTTAGAATCATAAGCAGGTGGTAAAATGCATAGTAATAATCATTCACACCCAGGAATAGTAGTTGTATAATAAGTAAAAGAGCAGTTGTCAATTTTAAGTCCTATAGTGTATGGTTGATGTTTACTTATTATATATTTCAAAAGAATAACTTTTGAAGAACATGTGCTATAATAAAGAGCAAGTATGATAATTAGGTTTGTGGGGTTCTATGGTTTCATTTGGTTTCTGGAGTAAGGAGTAGATGGATCACAACATAGTTGGATTCATCAACACCTAGGTTTTGGGTAAAGTTGAATTAAGCCTAGGCATCCTAAGCAATTAATTATACGTGGTTGCTATCAAGGTTGGTTATACCATGCTGGTGATAGTTGGCTATTGGTTATAGGTCCTATTAAACAGGTTTGATGGTTACTTCCTATTTGCTTCAAAGGAATAACTTTTGAAGAACATACTTCTTAAGTAATAAGAAGTATTGCAATTAGGGTTGAGGTTGTGTAGGGTTGGCTATTGGATTCATTAAGTAAGGAATGGTGGTTTCCTAAATAGGATGTTTCATAAGTATCCAACACTAGTAGGGTTTAGTGGAATATAGTTATGAAATGCTAAATAGTTGGTATGGTTGCTATTAGGGTTTATCACAATGGTGTGATACTAAATATGGATTGTTAAGAACAATAATAATTGGGATGGTAGCAACTAGGGTTTAGACTTGGTTGATCCTATTTGATCAACTTGGTTTTATGTTATGTATACATGGGATGCTAAATTATTAATGATAGGGTTCCTATATATATATGTGAATATGAACAACCATTGAGTTGCTCATAATAAACCTATGAATGAAAAGAAAGTGTTATGATCACATACTATAACCTAGGGTTTAGGTTAGTGGCAAAGTAGGGTTCAAATGGATTAGTGGAGTTAGGGTTCCTATTGGTATTAGGGTTTTAGTATCCCACATAAAATTATGGGTTTGTGTTCTTAATTCAATATGGAACTTAGGGTTTCCTAATTGTCAATTAGTTCTTGGATTAATAACTTCATTATGGATGAATTAAAAATAATAATATTGAATTTGCCATTTTGTTATTTTTGAACAATTAATAATTTAGGGTAATTATTAATCAAGGTTTAAATCCCTTTAATAAGGATTTATCAAGTTATTAATAAAGGAAAATTAGTTTTAAGGTTTTCCTTTATTCATTTTCTGGTTTATATTTATTTTAGAAACTTTTTCTTAATTATTGAATTTTTATTTCATTTAGAATAAAAGAAAAGACTTAATTATTAAATTTAAAACAATTAAATTTTTACTAAAAATTAACAATTTCATATTATATTTTTATTGGATAGAGTTTACTTTTTTAAGAATTTTGATATCTTATTTATATTTTTCTGACTTAAATTGAATTTTCTAAATTCATTTGAAGTTGCAACAATTTTCTGGAATTAACTTAAATGAAATAACTAAATGTACCCGGGTTATAACTACCCCTAGCCACTGACTAGTGGGCCGGTGGCCACGTCAGCTGCCACGCGTCTTTTGACCAAAGTCAAAATCGACGACGTGGCGCTGGAGCTCACTGTCGGCGCTCAATCGAGGACGGGCTCGATGATCTGGCGAGCGCGGGGCGATGCGGCCTAGCGCATTCGACGCGCGGGAACTCGGGGAACACTATGGTGGCGGCGCCGCTCCGAAATGGTCGCCGAAGCGTGGCCGTCGGTGACGTGCGGCGGCGGTGGTCACGGGCCTACGGTGAGGGGCATGCTAGAGGATGCTAGAGGAAGAGCTAGGATGCTCAGGAGAGTCAGCGACTCACCGTGAGCACGACGGGCGTGTCGGCGAGGTCGATTGCGGCTTGCTTCGCCGGATTTGGGGTCGCCGGCCGTCGGGGAGATGAGATCGTCGGAGACGCTCTGGGGCCTCTCAGCTCGATTGCTCCCGTATGCTGGGCATGTCGAGGATGCTGAAGACGTTGGTGGTCACGGCGGTGGTCGGGGAGGTCTACATCGACGACGATGGCCGGGGTCTGAGTGTGCTAGGGTTTCCATCTGAGAAGAAATTGGGGCAAAAGAGGAAGAAACCCGGGCTAGGGTTCGTGCTGGGGTTCTTATAGGCGCGAAAACGAGCCTAGTCACGTTGTCGAGGACGGAGGGATCGCCAGCGAGAGGAGAAGACCTCCACGGCGTCGCGCTGGCCTCACGCGCGAGGAAGGGGATGAGGACGAGCTCCTCCCAGATCTTTTTAGGCGAAGGGTTAAGTGGCTGGGCCAGGCTGCTGCTGGGCTTGGTGCTGGGCTGCTTCTGGGCTTTCCCAGTTGGGCTGCTGGTAGGCTGCCACGGCCAGGTAAGGTCCTTCTCTTCTTTTCTTTTATTTATATTTTCCCTTTTTCTGTTTTCCATATTGTTAATTTAAATACTGTTTTGAATTCAAATATTTTGTAAACTTTATTGTTTAAATTCAAGTGAGATTCACTCTTGGCACTTAAAAGTTTGTTACTGTATATTATAAAATTTAGTAAGAATACTAAAGCATTGATTTATTAATTACCATTGATATTTGAATTTAATTACCCATATGGACATGGATTTGAATATTATTTTTGGAAATATTCAAATTGTTTTCCAAATGATAGTTTTCTTACTTAGTGATATATAGAGTTTTATTTGGTATTACTTTGCAATAAACAATATCAAGGTAATACTTATTTCTGGATTTCAAATAAGAAAGTGATTTAATGGCATGATTTCATGTGTTAATATATCTCTAAGGATTTAATTTCTCATTTGAGAATATTGTCACTTGCATATGATTTTATGTGCATAATTATGTGCTAATGAATTAGAAACTCTACTTGAACTCCTTCCAAGTTTTGTATTCATATTGTGGTTTAGTAACACCTTGAAATACATAGAGTAAGTACTACTCTCATCATGGTTTGGTCTTGGTTATAATGATAAGTGGTTAATCACCACCATGGTTTAATTATAGGGTTTAGCACTAGGTTATTCTTAAGTTCCATAGTTGGAGCATAAGATACCACTAGTGAACAATTCTAGGGCTCTAATTCTATTCACCTAATGGCACTTGATTTGAATCTCAAATATGGCCTAGGTTTATGTTGTGATCACCATAATGATACATAAACTAGGTTTTAGATATACTTCTAGGTTATAAAGATGAAATGACACCATGTTACTTGTGCTAGGGTTTAATCTTGTTGGAGATATGCCCAAGAGGCAATAATAAAGTGGTTATTATAATATCTTTGTGTTTATGATAAATGTTTATATACCATGCTATAATTGTATTAACCGAAACATTGATACATGTGTGTTATGTAAACAACAAGGAGTCCCTAGTAAGCCTCTTGTATAACTAGCTTGTTGATTAATAGATGATCATGGTTTCGTGATCATGAACATTGGATGTTATTAATAACAAGGTTATGTCATTGGTTGAATGATATAATGGACACACACCCAAATGAGCGTAGCATAAGATCAAGTCATTAAGTTCAATTTGCTATAAGCTTTCGATACATAGTTGCCTTAGTCCTTCGACCATGAGATCATGTAAATCACTTACACCGGAAGGGTGCTTTGATTACATCAAACGCCATTGCGTAAATGGGTGGCAATAGAGATGGGATTAAGTATTTGGAAAGTGTGAGTTGAGGCATATGGATCAATAGTGGGATTTGTCCATCCTGAAGACGGATAGATATACTCTGGGCCCTCTCGGTGGGATGTCATCTGATTAGCTTGCAAGCATATGAATAGTTCATAAGAGATCACATACCACGGTACGAGTAAAGAGTACTTGTCGGTAACGAGGTTGAACAAGGTATGGAGATACCGATGATCGAACCTCGGACAAGTAAAATATCGCGAGACAAAGGGAATCGGCATCGTATGTAAATGGTTCAATCGATCACTAAGTCATCGTTGAATATGTGGGAGCCATTATGGATCTCCAGATCCCGCTATTGGTTATTGCTCGGAGAGGAGTCTCGACCATGTACGCATAGTTCACGAACCGTAGGGTGACGCGCTTAAGGTTCGATGTCGCATAAGTAGATTCGAATATGAGATGGAGACCGAATGTTGTTCGGAGTCTCGGATAGGATCCGAGACATCACGAGGAGAGCCGGAATTGTTCTGGAAGAATTCTGCTGTTTTGTATTTCAAGAAAAGTTGTTCTGGAAACATTCTCGGAATTGGACGAAATAAAAACAGAGGTTCTTATTTTTCTGTCGCGCAGACGGAGTCCAAAGGGGAGACGGAGAAAGGCCAGGAGTGGGCCACACCACACGGCGGCGCGGGCCCACCCTTGGCCGCGCCAGGGTGTGGTGTGGGCCCACCAGGCGCCGCCACTTGATCGGTTTCGCGAAACCCTAACCCTACCTTCCGACTATAAATAGTGGGGTAGTTTGGCCGGCCATTGCTGCTCCGTACGAAACCCTAAAGTGCCACCTCTCCTCCCTCCCAGTTTCTCCTGCTCCGGCTTAGGCGAAGCCCTGCAGGAATTCTTCTCCACCACCACCACCACGCCGTCGTGCTGCTGGGATTCCGTGGAGATCTACCACACCTCCGCTGCCCGCTGGAACGGGGAGAGGAAGGAGCTTCATCGACACCGTACGCGCGACCGAGTACGGAAGTGCTGCCGGATTGCAGCACCGGGGACGATCGTCTACACCAACAACGAGATTAATCTCGTAGGCTTTGGAATCTTCGAGGGTTAGTCTCATCTCCATCTCGTTGCTTAGATCTAGTAGATTGGATCTTGGGTGTTCCATAGATTAGATCTGTTGGTTTTATTCGCTTTGCGGTAGGAAAATTTTTGTTTTCTATGCAACGAACCCATCAGTGGTATCAGAGCCATGTCTATGCATAGATCTGTTGCACGAGTAGAACACAATGGTTTTGTGGGCGGTGATGCTTTTGTTGCTTTAGTTTGTGTACTTTGCTTCTTGCGGGATGGTGGGATGAAGCGGCCCGGGCTAACTTTACATGACCGCGTCTCATGAGACTTGCTCCATGCTTGACATGCAACTTGTATTGCATAAGTGGCTTTGCGGGTGTCTGTCTCTCCCACCATAGTGAAGATTGTAATTTGCACTTCTATTGTCAACACTAGTATCACCGTTGTGGTTCATGTTCGTAGGTAGATTGGATCTTACTCGAAAACCCTAAACCACGTAAAAGATGCAAACCAAATTAGAGGCGTCTAACTTGTTTTTGCAGGGTTTGGTGATGTGATATGGCCATGATGTGATGATGATTATATTTGATGTATGAGATGTTCATTATTGTATTATGGCAACCGGCAGGAGCCTAATGGTTGTCTTTAATTTTTGTTAAAGACCTGCGTGTCTATTCATCATGTAATAGCTTTATTTCAAGTAGTTGTTATAGTAGCTATAAGTGATGGACAACCATGAAGCGGCGCCACTGACCTTGACGCCATGTTGGTGATGATGGAGATCATGTCCGTGCTTTGGAGATGGAGATCAAAAGCACAAGAAGAAAGGCCATATCATATCAAACATTATGAATTGCATGTGATGTTAATCCTTTTATGCATCTTATTTTGCTTAGATCGCGACGGTAGCATTATAAGATGATCCCTCTCACTAAATATCAAGATAATAAAGTGTTCATCCTAAGTATGCACCGTTGCTAAGACTTGTCGTTTGAAGCATCTCGTGATGATCGGGTGTGATAGACTCTACATGTGCATACAACGGGTGCAAGCCAGATTTGCACACGCGGATACTAAGGTTGCCTTGACGAGCCTAGCATGTACAGACATGGTCTCGGAACACGGGATACCGAAAGGTAGAGCATGAGTCATATGAATGATATGATGAACACTTTGAGTGTTCGCCTTTGAAGCTACATCTTTTCTCGTGAAGATCGGACTTGGTGTAGTGGATTTGGTTCGTGTAATCACTAAGACAATGCGAGGGATGTTGTTTTGAGTGGGAGTTCACCTAGTTAATTTAAGAATTAAAATTGAACTCATTTTATCATAAACTTAGTCTAAACTCTTTGCAAATATGTTGTAGATCATGGCGCCCCCTCCATCAATTTTAACCAGTTCCTAGAGAAAGAAAAGCTTAAGGGCAATGGTAGCAACTTCACTGACTGGTTCCGTCATGTGAGGATTTTCCTCGCTGGCGTAAGCTTGCAATATGTGCTCGAAGCACCGCTAGGTTCCCCACCACCTCCTGCAGTGTCCGAGGACATAAAGAATGTTTATGAGACTCGGGCAATTCGGTACTCCGAAGTTCAGTGTGCCATCTTGTGCAGTTTAGAGGCAGAGCTCCAAAAGCGTTTTGAGCACCACGACCCATGTGAGATGATGCGTGAGCTCAAACTTATCTTTGAGACTCATGCAGCCGTGGAGAGCTATGAGGCCTCGAAACAGTTCTTTAACTGCATGATGGAAGAGGGCAGCTCCGTTAGTGAGCACATGTTCGCCATGTCCGGACATGCGAAGAAGCTCAGTGACTTGGGGATTGTGATTCCTAACAAGCTGGGTATTCATCGTGTCCTCCAATCACTGCCACCAAGTTACAAGAACTTCGTGATGAACTACAACATGCAGAACATGAACAAAGAGTTACCTGAACTCTTCTCCATGCTGAAGTCTGCTGAAGTAGAAATAAAGAAGGAGAACCAAGTGTTGATGGTCAACAAGACCACCAGTTTCAAGAAGCAGGGCAAGCCTAACAAGGGCAACTTCAAGAAGGGCGGCAAGAAAGTTGCAGCGCCTCCTGAGAAGCCTAAGGCTGGTCCTAAGCCTGATACTGTGTGCTATCACTGCCAGGGGAAGGGGCACTGGAAGCGTAATTGCTCCAAATACTTGGCCGATCTGAAGAGCGGCAACATCAAGAAGAAAGGTATATTTGATATACATGTTATAGATGTCTATCTTACTGGTTCTCGTAGTAGTGCCTGGGTATTTGATACTGGTTCGGTTGCTCACATTTGTAACTCGAAACAGGAACTGCGGAATAAACGAAGCCTGGCAAGGGACGAGGTGACGATGCGCGTTGGAAATGGATCCAAGGTCGATGTGATCGCCGTCGGCACGCTCCCCCTACATCTACCTTCGGGATTAGTTTTAAACCTTAATAATTGTTATTTGGTACCTGCGTTGAGCATGAACATTATATCTGGATCTTGTTTGATGCAAGACGGTTATTCGTTTAAGTCTGAGAATAATGGTTGTTCGATTTATATGAGTAATGTCTTTTATGGCCATGCACCTGAGATGAATGGTTTATTCTTGTTAAATCTCGATAGTAGTGATACACATGTTCATAACATTGATGCTAAGCGAATTAAATTGAATGATAATTCTACTTATATGTGGCACTGTCGTCTTGGTCATATTGTGACGCATGAAGAAACTCCATTCCGATGGACTTCTTGAGTCACTTGACTTTGAGTCACTTGACAGATGCGAAGCATGTCTAATGGGAAAAATGACTAAGACTCCATTTTCTGGTACAATGGAGCGAGCTACAGACTTATTGGAAATCATACATACCGTGTGCGGACCAATGAGTGTAGCATCGCGCGGTGGTTATCGTTATGTTCTAACCTTCACGGATGATCTGAGTAGATATGGGTATATTTACTTTATGAAACACAAGTCCGAGACTTTTGAGAAGTTCAAGGAATTCCAAAGTGAAGTAGAAAATCAACGTAACAAGAAGATTAAGTTTCTGCGTTCTGATCGCGGAGGCAAATATCTGAGTTATGAGTTTGGCATGCATTTAAAGAAATGCGGAATACTTTCACAGTTGACACCGCCGGGAACACCACAGCGCAATGGTGTGTCCGAACGTCGTAATCGAACTCTCTTGGATATGGTTCGTTCTATGATGTCTCTTACCGATTTGCCACTGTCGTTTTGGGGTTATGCTTTAGAGACAGCCGCATTCACTTTAAATAGGGCACCATCTAAATCCGTTGAAACGACACCGTATGAATTATGGTTTGGGAAGAAACCTAAGCTGTCGTTCCTTAAAGTTTGGGGTTGTGATGCTTATGTAAAGAAGTTACAACCTGACAAGCTAGAACCCAAAGCGGAGAAATGCGTCTTCATAGGATACCCTAAAGAAACAATTGGGTATACTTTCTATCACAGATCCGAAGGCAAGATCTTTGTTGCCAAGAACGGATCCTTTCTTGAGAAGGAGTTTCTCACTAAAGAAGTGACTGGAAGAAAAGTAGAACTCGACGAGGTTGATGAACCTTCTCTCATAGATCAGAGTAGCGCAGTGCCGGAAGAAGTTCCTGTGCAGCCTGCACCGATAGGAGAGGAAGCAAATGATGATGATCATGAAACTTCGAACGAGGAAGCTACTGAACCTCGCAGATCGACGAGGGAACGTACCACTCCTGATTGGTATGATCCCTGTCTAAATGTCATGATTGTGGACGACAATGATGAGGACCCTGCGACGTATGAAGAAGCGATGATGAGCCCAGATTCCAACAAATGGCAAGAAGCCATGAAATCCGAAATGGGATCCATGTATGATAACAAAGTATGGACTTTGGTAGACTTACTGATAGCCGCAAGGCTGTCGAGAATAAATGGATCTTCAAGAGAAAAACAGATGCTGATGGTAATATTACTGTCTATAAAGCTCGACTTGTCGCAAAGGGTTTCCGACAAATTCAAGGAGTTGACTACGATGAGACTTTCTCACCTGTAGCGAAGCTAAAGTGTGAGGATTTTGTTAGCAATAGCTGCATTTTTCGATTATGAGATTTGGCGGATGGATGTCAAAACGGCGTTCCTTAATGGTGACATTGAGGAAGAGTTGTATATGGTACAACCCAAAGGTTTTGTCGATCCTAAAAATGCTGACAAGGTATGCAAACTTCAGCGTTCCATTTATGGACTGAAGCAAGCATCCCGGAGTTGGAACCTACGCTTTGATAGAGTGATCAAAGACTTCGGTTTTATACGGACTCATGGTGAGGCCTGTATTTACAAGAAAGTGAGTGGGAGCTCTGTAGCGTTCCTGATATTATATGTAGATGACATATTATTGATTGGGAATGATATAGAACTATTGAGCAGCATTAAAGGTTATTTGAATAAGTCTTTTTCAATGAAAGACCTTGGTGAAGCAGCATACATTTTAGGCATCAAGATTTATAGAGATAGATCAAGACGCCTAATAGGCTTTCACAGAGTACATACCTGGACAAGATTCTAAAGAAGTTTAGAATGGATGAAAGCAAGAAAGGGTTCTTGCCTATGTTGCCAGGTAAGGTCTTGAGTAAGACTCAAGGTCCGGCTACGGCAGATGAAAGAGAGAGGATGAGCAAGATCCCCTATGCTTCGGGCTCTATCATGTACGCCATGCTGTGTACTAGACCGGATATAGCGCATGCTGTTAGTTTGACCAGCAGATATCAAAGTGATCCGGAATGGAACACTGGACAGCGGTCAAGAATATCCCGAAGTACTTGAAAAGGACTAAGGATATGTTTCTTTGTTATGGCGGTGACCAAGAGCTCGTTGTAACCAGTTACACCGATGCAAGTTGGAACACCGATCCTGATGACTCTAAGTCTCAGTCTGGGTACGTGTTTATATTGAATGGTGCGGCATAAGCTGGAGCAGTTCCAAGCAGTGCACGGTGGCGAAATCTTCAACAGAATCTGAATATATAGCGGCTTCAGAGGCTTCATCGGAAGCGGTATGGATGAAGAGGTTCATTGTTGAGCTTGGTGTGGTTCCTAGTGCATTGGACCCGCTAGTCATTTATTGTGACAACACGGGTGCCATCGCCAATGCAAAGGAACCAAGGTCACACAAGAAGCTGAAGCATATCAAGCTGCGTTTTCATTCGCGAGTACATCGAAGATGGTGAAGTAGAGATTTGCAAAGTACACACGGATCTGAATGTTGCAGATCCGTTGACTAAAGCTCTCCCAAGGGCAAAGCATGACCAACCAGAATGCCATGGGTGTTAGGTACCTTACAATGTAATCTAGATTATTGACTCTAGTGCAAGTGGGAGACTGTTGGAGATATGCCCAAGAGGCAATAATAAAGTGGTTATTATAATATCTTTGTGTTTATGATAAATGTTTATATACCATGCTATAATTGTATTAACCGAAACATTGATACATGCATGTGTGTTATGTAAACAACAAGGAGTCCCTAGTAAGCCTCTTGTATAACTAGCTTGTTGATTAATAGATGATCATGGTTTCGTGATCATGAACATTGGATGTTATTAATAACAAGGTTATGTCATTGGTTGAATGATATAATGGACACACACCCAAATGAGCGTAGCATAAGATCAAGTCATTAAGTTCAATTTGCTATAAGCTTTCGATACATAGTTGCCTTAGTCCTTCGACCATGAGATCATGTAAATCACTTACACCGGAAGGGTGCTTTGATTACATCAAACGCCATTGCGTAAATGGGTGGCAATAAAGATGGGATTAAGTATTTGGAAAGTGTGAGTTGAGGCATATGGATCAATAGTGGGATTTGTCCATCCTGATGACGGATAGATATACTCTGGGCCCTCTCGGTGGGATGTCATCTCGATTAGCTTGCAAGCATATGAATAGTTCATAAGAGATCACATACCACGGTACGAGTAAAGAGTACTTGTCGGTAACGAGGTTGAACAAGGTATGGAGATACCGATGATCGAACCTCGGACAAGTAAAATATCGCGAGACAAAGGGAATCGGCATCGTATGTAAATGGTTCAATCGATCACTAAGTCATCGTTGAATATGTGGGAGCCATTATGGATCTCCAGATCCCGCTATTGGTTATTGCTCGGAGAGGAGTCTCGACCATGTCTGCATAGTTCACGAACCGTAGGGTGACGCGCTTAAGGTTCGATGTCGCATAAGTAGATTCAGAATATGAGATGGAGACCGAATGTTGTTCGGAGTCTCGGATAGGATCCGAGACATCACGAGGAGAGCCGGAATTGTTCTGGAAGAATTCTGCTGTTTTGTATTTCAAGAAAAGTTTCTGGAAACATTCTCGGAATTGGACGAAATAAAAACAGAGGTTCTTATTTTTCTGTCGCGCAGACGGAGTCCAAAGGGGAGACGGAGAAAGGCCAGGAGTGGGCCACACCACACGGCGGCGCGGGCCCACCCTTGGCCGCGCCAGGGTGTGGTGTGGGCCCACCAGGCGCCGCCACTTGATCGGTTTCGCGAAACCCTAACCCTACCTTCCGACTATAAATAGTGGGGTAGTTTGGCCGGCCATTGCTGCTCCGTACGAAACCCTAAAGTGCCACCTCTCCTCCCTCCCAGTTTCTTCTGCTCCGGCTTAGGCGAAGCCCTGCAGGAATTCTTCTCCACCACCACCACCACGCCGTCATGCTGCTGGGATTCCGTGGAGATCTACCACACCTCCGCTGCCCGCTGGAACGGGGAGAGGAAGGAGCTTCATCGACACCGTACGCGCGACCGAGTACGGAAGTGCTGCCGGATTGCAGCACCGGGGACGATCGTCTACACCAACAACGAGATTAATCTCGTAGGCTTTGGAATCTTCGAGGGTTAGTCTCATCTCCATCTCGTTGCTTAGATCTAGTAGATTGGATCTTGGGTGTTCCATAGATTAGATCTGTTGGTTTTATTCGCTTTGCGGTAGGAAAATTTTTGTTTTCTATGCAACGAACCCCGTCAGTGGTATCAACCATGGCTTATGCATTAACATATGTTCTCCTCTAGTTTCTAAGGACTTGAGAACTGGTTTTATCGTATACCAATAGATTTCTATTATATCCTTAATCTATTGTTAAAGTAACTAAATTGGTTATAGTTCTTTTTGTAGTTAACTTTGGTCATATGGATGTATGGTTTCTCACCATATTAAGTATAGAGTTTAACTCTAAGGTTTTCTTAGGTTCTTTAATTGATGAATGAATGAAAAATAGATGGGGTAAGATTCTACTTATGATCACCAAGTGACTCACAAGTTAAGGTTGGGATATAAGCCTAGGGTTGCTTACTAGTTACCTCCCTATGATTTCATGTGGTGAATGATATCTACTTATCCTATTAGGGTTTAACTTATCCTCACATACCTCCAGAGCATGATCATGGATTAGGCATGATCAACTTGTTCTTAATAACTCTACCTCAAGTTCTTAGGGTTTATGATCATCACTCAATTTATAATGATCAAGGTTTGGTTTCCTAAGTTATCTCTCAAGAATTAGTTTTCTCACTCCCAAGATTAAGTATTGTCTTGATCAACTAAGTATAGCACTTCTAATTTATCTTCTTGAATGGGACTACTATGGTTGCCTCTTAAGTTTATATCCCATGAGAATGCCTGAGATATTATGTTAGGGTCCTACTTAATCAATGATGATATAATCATCTGGTATATGGATAGTTCTCTCCCTCACATTCAAGTGTTGCCTCAACTACTTGAGTGTAACACCATAGCTTGGGCTCTCTTATAAAGGAATGGTTATTCTATGTTTTATGGTGTACTCACAATATCTCAATAGGTGTTAAGTCTAAAACTCCACTTGGCTATCTTGATTGAGTTAATCTCCTCCTTACTTTATCAATTCATGGATATGGTACTATTCCATGTGATATTAGGTTATCTCACCTCTCCAAGGGAATGGTTTACAACCTAATACTTTAGTTCAAAGGTTGTCCTTTGTTCATTAATAGGTAAAGCTAGGTTTAGAATAAATGGTCTCTCTCATTTGGGAAGGCTTGAATAATACTCTAGGGTTCCTCTTGAAGATAATGTTGTGATCATATGGATATTTATATTCAAGATTTGCCTCAAGGTTTGTCATTGCTTCCCTAAATAAAATAGGACTCTCACCTCTTTAGGTTTGATGTAAAACTATTTGGAATAGAGAAGAAATATATTCTAAAGTTGAACTCCTTGTCTTGTTTCCAAGATTGAAATAGAATGAATACCATGAGGCTCATGGTAGGATCATGGATTAGTTTAAGACATGGAGAAGATAGGGTAAGAATAGTTTCTCCATTTATTGTTACTTGATTTGTAATTGATTAGATGTTCTTATGTTATGGCAATGATTACCATATTATGATCTGTTATAAGATCAAGCAATGGATCATTGATTGAAGTGTTGTTGTATTAGATTTAATTCCATTTGATCTAACCCCTTAGATCAAATCATCTCTACCCAAAACAAGGTTTTAACAAAGTCACATTGAGGTTTATAACGCTTGACTTGATGAGCTACTTCAATTCCACCAAGGTCAAGTGAAACTTCAGTTACTGTGACTGTTTTACTTTAAAGCGCGAAAATTCCCCAGATTTTCTATGCATGAATGCAATGCACACATCTGTTTCCTCTATTTTTGTAACCCCAATACCTGGGATATTACAGTCTCTACCCCTTAAACTAAACTTCGTCCTCGAAGTTTGAACTCTCTCACGTTTCCGGAGTGTGGATCTGACTTGTATAGACTACAATTTTTCTCGAACTCTATGGTGATCCTTTTGGATATAATTGAATATATCCCTTGTCCAGATTCTTCCTGGAATCCAATAGTGTCTGTCTCTGAGCCATGGCTTCTTACTTCAATTCCATGATTTCTTTCAACATCATAATCTTGTTTCCTTTCTCATTGAAGGTTCAATAACTGAGACTTCTTCTGGTACTGATAGTCCTAACTGAAGACTAATTGGATAACATACCCTTAATTGGTATAATAGGTCTTTGTTTTCCCTTACTACCAAAACTGCAATAATGGTACTAAGTAAGGTGCTTAACATGGAATGGTCGTGATGGTTTACTTCCCTAGGAATGGATTAGACTCATTTAATCGATCCAGTCAAGGTTTATAGTTGTTACCTATAACTATTTTGGTTCTTTAGGTTCCATGAAAGGAATTATTCTATTAGTCTTTGATTCTGGTATGGTCAAACTTCTTCGATCTTTGGCCTTTTTTTAAAGCTTTGTTTGGTCTTCGGTATTTTCTTCGTCCAACTTCATTAACATTAACTGACTTGAGCTTGAGTACTTCTGAGTAGGTATTACTCACTTACTCAAGTGATAAACCAATTATTACTTCCTCGAGGTATGAACCTCGGTTTCCGGTTTGACATTCTTCTGAAAGTAGTGTTCGATAATCTTATGAAAATAAGATCGAACTTCCTCTCAATTCAGACCTTCTTCTTCTATCTCGCTCAAAGTATTGAGTCATTGTACATCCAACTCCATTTTTACTCTACCCCTTAGAGTTTTCTTATGGTCTTCAACTCCTTTTCTTCCAACCATTGGATTGATGGTTGGAATATAGGTCTAAGTATAGCTTATGGTTTGTACTCTTCTAGGTCTTGTGAAGAATATCTGTGGTGCATCCACTCAATTGTGGACATCCAATGTTAATTCTTCGACTAAATGATTATAGGTCATTGCTATTTGGTTGACAAAATTTTATTTATTCACAACTTCTTGGTATGAAGAATCCAATTATGGACTAGTTGATATCAATTGTGGCTATTTGATATCTAAAAATGGATTCTATTATAGGTTCTGATTAACTGGACGAGACATCTTCTACTTTATCTCGCAGTATTGATCCTATATCAACTATGGTCTTCTGATATCAACTATGGTCTTCTTATATCTGCTATGATTTCATATATCATCTTCCTTTCTTCAGGGTTTATTTTGCAAGAAAACCACTATGAATATAGTATCCAAAGTGATTTCCCATGCATTCCCACTTCTACATTAATTATGGATCTGCTTCAGCTTCACCATAATCACCAGATTTCTCACCTTCATGCTTCTTCCGTACTAAAGTACTCCTCTGTTGAGGCAAAGCATGTGTTTTGGTTGATACTTCCTTCGGAGTGTTGTGGTTGCTTCCCACAATTTTGCTTCCCTCTTCTGATGAACCTTCATCTTGTCTTCAGAATCTTTAGAATTCATCACTTCCTCTCACGAATACCATTACCCTCTAGATCTATAGCATCAAGTAAGAACTTGATATTGCAACATGCATTTACATATCGAAGTCAAACTTCATGTATGGATCTAGTCAACCAATGAAAATCCAATAAAATCGAAGAAGATTCAGCTTTGTGCATATAATACACACCATCATAAGCCTGAATATAATAGTTGAGTAAGACATCTCGAAACATCAGGCTCTGATGTGTAGTACATAACACCACATAATATAGGTTTATATCGTGATACTTAGCACGAATATATGGAATTCTACTATTTGTCTCAACCTTTACCTTGATTGCACATTTGCAATGAGATAAACTTGAAACAAAGTAGCCTAGGATAGTTGAAGTTAACCTAATTTTCTTTGGAAGTACTGACTTAGCTTCCATTTTATTGAGGACTACTTAACATGATATTTATGGTTCTAACATAGCTATTCTAGACTCATAACTATTAAAGTATAGCTCCAATACTTCCTATTGTTTCTACCATAAGACTATGGTCATGATGTGCTTGGCACACTTCCCATATTTTTGGAACACAGTTCTTGCACTATTGTCTGGCTTCTTATTGTTCTCCTCCTAAATGTTTAAGATGTTATATTCCATCACATAACGATTCTCAGGTGAATCATATATGATTAATAACTCTATCATGTAGACATATTTCATTCCTACCTCTCTTCCTTACCTCCCATGATTGACACATCATGGTCTATACTACCTCATATAACTTATATTCATCCCTTACTATTAGTTGTTTTACAAATTGGGATAATTTACTTACCCATTACTGGTATTGGTTTATACCTTCTAATAGGATATTTTTCTTATACACATATCTTTATCACTTGATGTCGTTCATATTGCAGGTCTGAATAACTCTTACTTAACCATAACATGTGTTGGTACACATCTTCCAATAGGATATCTTCCTTATGGTTGTATCCTCTCTTTGGACTACCATGTATTGTATACCAACTGTGGTCTACTCATCTATAGTTTTAAGGACTGAATGGTGTGCTACATATTTGGGATTAGCTAACTAACTTCATTTAAGAAAGGTAGGTAAGAAGGGTTGACTCAAGTGTGTCAGGATTATTCTCAAGTGAATATCCATCTCAAGTCATAAGAAGATTTGGTTTAACTAAGACAACTTCCTATAGACACTACCAATCCTATAGGTCTCCTTTAAAGGGTTTTAATCCTAGGGTCAAAGCATTTGCTCTGATACCAACTGTGGTGACCCAGCATACCACTGCATGGTGTAGTATGCAAGTCTGACATAACACCAATGAAACACCGTTCCACTAGTATTACATCGCTCAGAGTGGTACAACAGAAACATATGCGGGTCCAAGGTATGTCTATAGAATAACATACAGACTCTTAGAAGATCAGCACAGCCTCCTACTTTACAATGAGGTAAATCTGCAAATAAACTCCAGAAGAACGACTCGTAGTCTAAACCTATCACGAACTCTATTTGTAGAGTACTTAACTAGCAGAGGCTAAGAATAGATTCTAGCTAAATAGGAGCTAGGTTTAGGAAGCTAGTTCCTTTCTATTGCTAATCTAGGTTTCTCTTGGTTGGATGTGGTATCTGACTCCTCTGACAGGGTTCTGTCTCTTGAAGTAGTTATTGACTCCTCGGCCTTCGAATTGCACTGTAGATCCTCCTTTGATGCCTCCATATCTAAGCAGGGGATTTAAGAGTGGGATGAGTACGAGCGTACTCAACAAGTTCATTATAGGAAAGAGGTGTTTAATGCACTAGCTATGGCATTAGACCAGAAAGTCTAATACCAATGCAGGTTTTCATAATCATTTCTTCAAAAGGTTGCTTTTATTCCGAAGAACTATGTCCGTCAGCCTTTACCGGTTTACTAGAACTTCATGGAGTTCCTTTCCGGCAGCGTTCGCAGTTCCAAAACCCGGAACAGGAGTGACTGGTCACGATTCATTACACTCGTAGAGGTGTGTTGCTTTACCCATAAGAGATCTTAACCTTGGTGCCAACCGGGCAGAGTTTCCCGTCCACACTTCCTTTGGTGTGAGGCCCGGTATAAGGTCCTAGTCAATCATGTTCCTCCGCTACCTCGCACACCCACCCTTTGTTGCATACCCCGACCCTGGGTCCTCGTCGGTCCCATTATTCCCACTTACGGGTGGACCCCGACCACGAGAACAGTTTGGGATCGAACCAAACTCCTTCGCCGGTAGATGCAACCCATCATAGACCGCAATACCGTGGGGACTTAGGACTCCCCAGCCTCACCAGCTTGCTCCTTCGGGCGACAAGTGTACTACGGACAATGCCGTGGGGACTTAGGACTCCCCAGCTTGCCCCCTTGGATTACAAGTGTACTACGGTAAGCGCATCCGTTGATGAACGAGAGGTGGAAACACTTTTGACTACTCCGTCCCACTCCAGATCTTATGGTTAACACGGGTATTACGACACAAGAATCACTGGACGATAATTGTTGTTTAATCCTAGATGGATATAAACCCTTGCAATGGAACCTCCACCATATCAACACATACCATGGTTCCATTGCCCACCACATAGTCATATTCATAGTTATGAAAATAGTATTTTTGATTTTTATGCAAGAGTGATAAGTATAGTACTTTGCAAGTAATTTGGTAAAAATACTCAAATGACATGAGCAAGTGATGAACTTGCCTTTCTTGACTGCAAGATTATGCAGGCAAGGTCTTCGATACGCAATAACTCCAAATTCTGAAATAGCATCATCGTCCGGTAAGGACGATGTTTAAAAGATTGGCAAGTATGCAATAATGCATAAGTATGAGATGCAATCGCTCTAAGCGTGACCTAACCCCGATGATTTAGGATCAGTGAGTTATAATGATTGGTTCAGGGTGTGTTGCACTTTTAGAGTGATTCACAAACAAGGTTCTTATTCAGGGTTGTGTTGTTTTAGAATCATAAGCAGGTGGTAAAATGCATAGTAATAATCATACACACCCAGGAATAGTAGTTGTATAATAAGTAAAAGAGTAGTTGTCAATTTTAAGTCCTATAGTGTATGGTTGATGTTTACTTATTATATATTTCAAAAGAATAACTTTTGAAGAACATGTGCTATAATAAAGAGCAAGTATGATAATTAGGTTTGTGGGGTTCTATGGTTTTCTATGGTTTCATTTGGTTTCTGGAGTAAGGAGTAGATGGATCAGAACATAGTTGGATTCATCAACACCTAGGTTTTGGGTAAAGTTGAATTAAGCCTAGGCATCCTAAGCAATTAATTATACGTGGTTGCTATCAAGGTTGGTTATACCTTGCTGGTGATAGTTGGCTATTGGTTATAGGTCCTATTAAACAGGTTTGATGGTTACCTTATTTTCTTCAAAGGAATAACTTTTGAAGAACATACTTCTTAAGTAATAAGAAGTATTGCAATTAGGGTTGATGTTGTCTAGGGTTGGCTATTGGATTCATTAAGTAAGGAATGGTGGTTTCCTAAATAGGATGTTTCATAAGTATCCAACACTAGTAGGGTTTAGTGGAATATAGTTATGAAATGCTAAATAGTTGGTATGGTTGCTATTAGGGTTTATCACAATGGTGTGATACTAAATATGGATTGTTAAGAACAATAATAATTGGGATGGTAGGAACTAGGGTTTAGACTTGGTTGATCCTACTTGATCAACTTGGTTTTATGTTATGTATACATGGGATGCTAAATTATTAATGATAGGGTTCATATATATATGTGAATATGAACAACCTTTGAGTTGCTCATAATAAACGGGAGTGATGTTTTGGCACATGGGAGCATATGCTCCCTTTATTTTAAAATACATGTTAGACACATTTTAAAATGTCAAAAAATTGAAACAAAAATTTCGCACGTACATATTCATGTGCTATGCGCTCACAAAGTCGTTTCATGAAAAATCGACATGTCATGTGGCGTGTGTAAAAAAGACAAAATTCGGTGCTGAAACAAAGACTTGTCACAAGATAAATTTTCTCTTTTTCGCTTAGACTACAAAAAATATTATTTTTTCGTGAAACTTGACGAATACACATATATTATGGAGATGTACATGTAAACTTTTTGTCAAATTTTTTTAACACTTGGAAATATGTTTTTATGGTAGAGGGATCATACGCACCTGGGAGCCGAATTGAGTTTCTGATAATAAACCTATGAATGAAAAGAAAGTGTTATGATCACATACTATAACCTAGGGTTTAGGTTAGTGGCAAAGTAGGGTTCAAATGGATTAGTGGAGTTAGGGTTCCTATTGGTATTAGGGTTTTAGTATCCCACATAAAATTATGGGTTTGTGTTCTTAATTCAATATGGAACTTAGGTTTTCCTAATTGTCAATTAGTTCTTGGATTAATAACTTCATTATGGATGAATTAAAAATAATAATATTGAATTTGCCATTTTGTTATTTTTGAACAATTAATAATTTAGGGTAATTATTAATCAAGGTTTAAATCCCTTTAATAAGGATTTAATCAAGTTATTAATAAAGGAAAATTAGTTTTAAGGTTTTCCTTTATTCATTTTCTGGTTTATATTTATTTTAGAAACTTTTTCTTAATTATTGAATTTTTATTTCATTTAGAATAAAATAAAAGACTTAATTATTAAATTTAAAACAATTAAATTTTTACTAAAAATTAACAATTTCATATTATATTTTTATTGGATAGAGTTTACTTTTTTCAGAATTTTGATATCTTATTTATATTTTGCTGACTTAAATTGAATTTTCTAAATTTATTTGAAGTTGCAGCAATTTTCTGGAATTAACTTAAATGAAATGACTAAATGTACCCGGGTTATAACTACCCCTAGCCACTGACTAGTGGGCCATGGCCACGTCAGCTACCACGCGTCTTTTGACCAAAGTCAAAATCGACGATGTGGCGCTGGAGCTCATGGCCGCTCGGGAGGGCTCGATGATCGGCGGGCGCGGGGCGATGCGGCCTAGCGCATTCGACGCGCGGGACCCGGGAACACTATGGTGGCGGCACCGCTCCGAAATGGTCGCCGAGCGTGAACTCGCTGCGGCGGCGGCGGCGGTCGCACTGAGGGGCATGGTAGAGGATGCTAGAGAAGAGCTAGGATGCTCGGGAGATCGCGACTCACCGTGAGCACGCAGGGCGTGTCGGCGAGGTCGATTGCGGCTTGCTTCGCCGGATTTGGGTCGCCGGCCGTCGGGGAGATGAGATCATCGGAGACGCTCTGGGGCCTCTCAGCTCGATTCCTCCCGTATGCTGGGCATGTCGAGGATGCTGAAGACGTTGGTGGTCACGGCGGTGGTCGGGGAGGTCTACATCGACGGCGATGGCCGGGGTCTGAGTGTGCTAGGGTTTCCATCTGAGAAGAAATTGGGGCAAAAGAGGAAGAAACCCGGCTAGGGTTCGTGTTGGGGTTCTTATAGGCGCGAAACGAGCCTAGTCACGTTGTCGAGGACGGAGGGATCGCCAGCGAGAGGAGAAGACCTCCACGGCGTCGCGCTGGCCTATACGCGCGAGGAAGGGGATGAGGACGAGCTCCTCCAGATCTTTTAGGCGAAGGGTTAAGTGGGGCCAGGCTGCTGCTGGCCTTGTGCTGGGCTGCTTCTGGGCTTTCCTTGGGCTACTGGTGGCTGCCACGGCCAGGTAAGGTCCTTCTCTCCTTTTCTTTTATTTCTATTTTCCCTTTTTCTGTTTTCCATATTGTTAATTTAAATACTGTTTTGAATTCAAATATTTTGTAAACTTTATTGTTTAAATTCAAGTGAGATTCACTCTTGGCACTTAAAAGTTTGTTACTGTATATTATAAAATTTAGTAAGAATACTAAAGCATTGATTTATTAATTACCATTGATATTTGAATTTAATTACCCATATGGACATGGATTTGAATATTATTTTTGGAAATATTCAAATTGTTTTCCAAATGATAGTTTTCTTACTTAGTGATATATAGAGTTTTATTTGGTATTACTTTGCAATAAACAATATCAAGGTAATACTTATTTCTGGATTTCAAATAAGAAAGTGATTTAATGGCATGATTTCATGTGTTAATATATCTCTAAGGATTTAATTTCTCATTTGAGAATATTGTCACTTGCATATGATTTTATGTGCATAATTATGTGCTAATGAATTAGAAACTCTACTAGAACTCCTTCCAAGTTTTGTATTCATATTGTGGTTTAGTAACACCTTGAAATACATAGAGTAAGTACTACTCTCATCATGGTTTGGTCTTGGTTATAATGATAAGTGGTTAATCACCACCATGGTTTAATTATAGGGTTTAGCACTAGGTTATTCTTAAGTTCCATAGTTGGAGCATAAGATACCACTAGTGAACAATTCTAGGGCTCTAATTCTATTCACCTAATGGCACTTGATTTGAATCTCAAATATGGCCTAGGTTTATGTTGTGATCACCATAATGATACATAAACTAGGTTTTAGATATACTTCTAGGTTATAAAGATGAAATGACACCATGTTACTTGTGCTAGGGTTTAATCTCCCCTAACCATAATAAGGTGATGGCTTACTTAACATTTTATGTTCTCCTCTAGTTGCTAAGGACTTGAGAACTGGTTTTATCGTATACCAATAGATTTCTATTATATCCTTAATCTATTGTTAAAGTAAGTAAATTGGTTATAGTTATTTTTATAGTTAACTTTGGTCATATGGATGTATGGTTTCTCACCATATTAAGTATAGAGTTTAACTCTAAGGTTTTCTTAGGTTCTTTTAATTGATGAACGAATGAAAATAGATGGGGTAAGATTCTACTTATGATCACCAAGTGACTCACAAGCTAAGGTTGGGATATAAGCCTAGGGTTTCCTACTAGTTACCTCCCTATGATTTCATGTGGTGAATGATATCTACTTATCCTATTAGGGTTTAACTTATCCTCACATACCTCCAGAGCATGATCATGGATTAGGCAACTTGTTCTTAATATCTCTACCTCAAGTTCTTAGGGTTTATGATCATCACTCAATTTATAATGATCAAGGTTTGGCTTCCTAAGTTATCTCTCAAGAATTAGTTTTCTCACTCCCAAGATTAAGTATTGTCTTGATCAACTAAGTATAGCACTTCTAATTTATCTTCTTGAATGGGACTACTATGGTTGCCTCTTAAGTTTATATCCCATGAGAATGCCTGAGATATTATGTTAGGGTCCTACTTAATCAATGATTATATAATCATCTGGTATATGGATAGTTCTCTCCCTCACATTCAAGTGTTGCCTCAACTACTTGAGTGTAACACCATAGCTTGGGCTCTCTTATAAAAGAATGGTTATTCTAGGTTTTATGGTGTACTCACAATATCTCAATAGGTGTTAAGTCTAAAACTCCACTTGGCTATCTTGATTGAGTTAATCTCCTCCTTACTTTATCAATTCATGGATATGGTACTATTCCATGTGATATTAGGCTATCTCACCTCTCCAAGGGAAATGGTTTACAACCTAATACTTTAGTTCAAATGTTGTCCTTTGTTCATTAATAGGTAAAGCTAGGTTTAGAATAAATGGTCTCTCTCATTTGGGAAGGCTTGAATAATACTCTAGGGTTCCTCTTGAAGATAATGTTGTGATCATATGGATATTTATATTCAAGATTTTCCTCAAGGTTTGTCATTGCTTCCCTAAATAAAATAGGACTCTCACCTCTTTAGGTTTGATGTAAAACTATTTGGAATAGAGAAGAATATATTCTAAAGTTGATCTCCTTGTCTTGTTTCCAAGATTGAAATATAATGAATACCATGAGGCTCATGGTAGGATCATGGATTAGTTTAAGACATGGAGAAGATAGGGTAAGAATAGTTTCTCCATTTATTGTTACTTGATTTGTAATAGATCAGATGTTCTTATGTTATGGCAATGATTACCATATTATGATCTGTTATAAGATCAAGCAATGGATCATTGATTGAAGTGTTGTTGTATTAGATTTAATTCCATTTGATCTAACCCCTTAGATCAAATCATCTCTACCCAAAACAAGGTTTTAACAAAGTCACATTGAGGTTTATAACGCTTGACTTGATGAGCTACTTCAATTCCACCAAGGCTCTTATTATTATGAGTTTGGGTTTTCTCAAGGGCAAAGGTATGAAAAGTTTCACCCAAACTCTCCTATATGCTCTTATACTTGCCTCCATAGTGTGCTTGTGCTATATGATCTTGTCATATGTTCTTCTTAGCACTTGTGCTTGGTTTGTAGAATCTAGGGGGAGTTTCTCTCTAGGATGTGTGCATTTGTATACAAATGCATATTCTAAATATGCACACATCTAGGGGGAGCTTCGTCTACTCTTGCAAACCAAATACCTTATCATAATATCCTATGAATTATTGCAAATTCGTGTGTTGTCATCAAACACCAAAAAGGGGGAGATTGTAAGAGCAAGATCTATAACCCTTGTTTTGTGTGTTTGATAACAACACTCGAACAATTCTAACCGTGCACAAAGATTATCTTTGATGGATTTGTAGGTGTACGGTGCCCTCGCTGAACACACTATGATCGGAAGACTGAAGCGTAGATCTTAGGTTTTCTGGTTTTGTGTGTGTGTCGTGAGGTAACATGGTAGGAGAGGAAAAGAGGAAAAAGCTGTTTTAGCCATAGCGGTACTACCGGTACCAGGAGCGGTAGTACCGCTACCCTACTGGTACCGCTCTGAGCTACCGCTCTGAGGATTGCACACGAGATTGTCCCACAGAACAAGTTACGGTACCTTTACGGTACCTTGAGCGGTAGTACCGCTTGCAGTACCGCCCACGGTACCGCTCAAGTACCGTAACATGTTACGGCAGTACCGCTCTGGTACCGCTTCGGTACCGCTTTGGATCCAAAGTGTCCGGACCATTGCGGTACCTCAAGCGGTACCGCGAGCGGTAGTACCGCAATGTGTCCACGTGGACAAGTTCTGTGGGGATTCGAACTCAGAGCGGTAGTACCGCTTTCCAGAAGCGGTAGTACCGCTTAGGCAAAAACAGCACATAACGGTTGGATTTGGAGGGACCTATAAAAAGGCCCCTTCTTCCCCAGCTCGTTTTTAGCTCTTCTCTCTCCCTCTCCTCCATTGTTGCTGAGCTCAAACTTAGTGGATCTCCCTCCCTACCCAATCAATCTTGCCCATACTTTGAGGAGTGGTGGAGGAGACCCCGATCTATCGTTCTACCGAGAGAAAGTTCACCAATTCGTGGTACTCCTCAGTGGATCTTGGTGGTAGAGTTCCTATAGTGGAATCTTGGAAGAAGTGCATCCATGGAGGCTAGCTTGGTGTTGTACTAGCCCCGTGGGTTGTTGGGAGCCTCCTTGTGGTGTGGAGCTCGCCCCAACCTTGTGAAGGAATCACCGCCTCGACCGGTGCCTTAGTGGAGAAGGGGGAGCACCTTTGTGGAGCTCTCTCGAGGAAGAAAGTGAGGCCTTCCTTCGTGGTGTGGCCGTCTAGCCTCTTGTGTGAGGCTAGCACCTCCTCAACGCAGACGTATTCCCTTTTGTGGGAGGAACTGCGAAAACAAACCTCGCCTCGTCTTCGCGCCCTCCGGTTGTCCCGCTCCTTACTCTTACTATCTTGTGTTGTTCCTTTGCTTGTTGTACTTGTCTAGGATCATTGTGGGATCACCCCCATCGCTAAAGCTATCACCTTTATCTTCCGTTGCACTAAAAAGTTGAAAAAGGCTAAAACTTGACGTAGCGCCCATTCACCCCCCCCTCTCGTTCGCTACGATCCATTCACCACGAATGATTTCCCAACGCCACGAAGGCTCACCTTCTTCTCTGAGCCTATCCCACGAAGGAATAGCCCTTTCCTTATGGCTAGCTTTTCCTCCACTATGGAGATGGCAAGCTCCACAACCACTTCAGAAGCTTCACGAAGGAGAAGCCCGAACCCCTTCACAATCTTCCACGAAGAGGTCACCGAGACACCAACCAAGCCAACTAGGAGGTCACCGGGACACTAACCAAGCCAACTAGGAGGTCACCCTCCAAGAGTAACAAGCTCACGGTCTCTCACTCTTGGTGGAGGTCTCAACACTATGCAATGATGCAAAGCAAGAACACCAAAGGTATTCAAATCCTTCACACTCAAATCCCACCAAAGCAACAAATTCTAGGCTAGAATTAGAGAGGAAGAACAATGGAGGAAATCAACAAATGACTCCAAGATCTAGATACCAAGAGATACCCTCACTTAGAGGAGGAATGGGTTGGATGAGGTTGTAGATCTAGATCTCCTCTTTTAAATTCCCAAGAATATGCAAGAATCATAGGAGGGAAGGGAGAGGAAGCAAGCCCAAGAAGATCAACAATAGTGGTAACAAATGTGCCTAAGAACCTTAAGAACAATGGAAATAATGTTCCTTTTATAGCCTATCAAAATATGAATGTTTGTGGGCAAAATAGATCCACCCGGCACTGGACCCGGCCCTGCCGAGCTGGCTGCCGACATACCCGGCAACAGCACTCGGCATGCCAAGCCAGACACCGAAAACGCGATAACTTTTGCATTTGGACTCCGATTTCGATGATCTTGGGCTCGTTAGAATCACGACAACGAGCTCTACAACATTACACATGGAAACATCATAGTCCAACCATTGAGTAAGAAAAATAATATAAAAGATTTGGCCTATCTATAAAACATCAAACCGGTAAAACCTTCAAACATGAAAACGTGATAGAAGATGCATGCATATTCCGTTTTCGATGAACTTGGGCTTGTTGAGAAGCTAGAAACAAGCTCAAGAACCTCACACAGAGAAACACTAAGAAACAATAAGATTTATTGAATGCAAAGCATGCAAAGGGTTGAGCTCCCTAAGACGATGTGATCAAATTACCCAACCGAAAGCCCCTCTTGATAGTGCGGCTATCTACCTATAATCCGGTCTCCCAACAACCACCTTGAGACCGGTAAAAGGAAAACCTAGCAAGGCCATACCTTTGCCTTGCGCATCCCGCTTGATCTCGATGATAACTCTTCAAGCTCCACTCAAGCCGGAATGCCTCACTTGGTCATTGTTACTTTGTGATGACTCACAAATGCTCCCCCATACACCATGATGGGAAAGCTCCATTGATGCACATCTTCACATGTCCATTATCACCAAATGGACGGCAAGCTTCAAGCATATGATCCTCTTGAGATGCTCAACTTGAACTTGCCCAACTCAACTTTGATGACGACCACCACTTGATGTCATCCTCTCATGGGCTATATGAGATCTCACTTTTGATGCATGCCAATGGAAAGATACCGAACCCACATAGACAACACAAGGGCACATATATGATGGGTTAGTTCATAAAACCTAATTGACAAGGCTTACCTACCACATGACTTCACGTGGCACATTCTTCATGATTCATGTGTTGACCAAACTTTAATCTATGCTTCACTCTTTGTATTGGTCAACCTTGTATCTTCTCATGCTCTATCATACTATCTTGAGGTGTATAACGAATTCTTCATTTGTTTGATTCTCTAAATCTTAGTCAACCATAGCTCAACTTATGAGACTATCATGACACAGACTTAGAGCCATAATTTGAATTCTTCACTTGGAATCAAGCACTCAAGATCTTGATCATTAATTGCTTATTACATAAGCTAGAGCATGGCTAATATTGAGTTCTACATAAGAACTCCATCTTCATTTCTTCTTCTTTATCATATCACATATATGTCTTGAAATTTATGATCTTGATGCTAATACTCAAGGTATATCTTTATCTTCATGGCATCCATACTTGAATCCAACATATGAACTACAAGTAGTACCTATGAAATATTCCTTCATATAAACTCAATGAAAACATTAGTACATAGGGGTTGTCATTAATTACCAAAACCACACATGAGGGCAATATACCCTTACATACGGGCGCGACCGGAGCCCGGGATCAGCGACATCGGAACCCGATCTGGGATCAGGTGCCAGCCGTGTGGGAGGTGCACGTCGCCCCACGTCATTGGGACGCCGGGCTCCCAGAACATCTGCGCCACCACTACGGTGAAGTAGATCGGTCGCGGATGGGAGCCGGCGGGCCCATGTCAAAACACCGCCGAAGTGGCTCGCCGGATGCTGCCGGCCTCGTGGTCGTTGGCGGACTGCTCGAACTCTCGCTTCGGTCCATAGCGGCGCGGAAGGTCGAGCTCGTGCAGCCGGAGTGGAGAGTGGGGACTGGATAGGGACAGTCCCCCTCCCCAGTCCACATTTAATAGGACTGGGGCACCAACAGGTGGGCCAGACACGCGGACCAGCCGGACACGCGAGGACGCCACGTGCCATCTGCGGCCACACAAGCCTAGCCTAGATTTGGGCCGAATTTGGGTCGTCCCGGACACCGCGACCATCCGAATTTGCGATGCGTGGCGTGTTGAGCCACGGTTTTATCCGTTTGGCCCCATCCGAACGCGCGGGCGAGGAATGGATCGCCGCGTTGGAGATGTCCTTAACTTAGCTCTTTGGCCGTACTCTTAGCCTACCAGGGGTCATCCCCGACAGATCAGATTGCATGTGAAGTAAGCAATGTACTAGGATTTCCAATCAGAGCGCTTCGGAATCCAGGACATGTCCTCCAGGGCAAGTTCAATTGCTGAATTTGTCAAGCTAAGCAGTATATCTACAGCTTCAAAGACCTGGCCTGTATGCGCTGCTGCATGTTTCTGTGGGATGGAAGGCAAGAAATGATAGGGTTTTCAACTGAGTCACGTACATATCTACTTCGGTCAATTGCAGCAGAGCTAAAACTTTGGTCGCACGGAGCACCTAAGGGTCGTTTAGTAGCCTTGGCCGATTTATTGCACCACTATGCCACCGGAAAGAAAGCACCTGCGCGTTTGAGACGGATCATAGGTCAGAAAAACTATGATGTTTCGTCGCCTGGGCCGCTCATTTCTGCACCGGGTAGGGAAGCTAGTTCCCATTGTTTGGTTCCTCACATGTTTTTCCTAGCCTCACCGATATGGCAACATGGTGACCTTATCTCACCCATCACAAGCATGGGCACGTCACCGACCACGAAGCAAGAAACCACCATGACACTGCCGATCACGCTGGTCACAAACATCACCACATCGCCGATCACGAAGACGAAAACCAACATGGCACCACCGATCACGTCGGTCACAAGCATCACCATGTCGCCGACCATGAAGACGAAGACCACCATGGCACCGTCTGTCACAAGCATCACCACGTCGCCGACCACGAAGACGAAAACCACCATGACACTGCCGGTCACAAGCATGGGCACGTCGCTCAAAACTTCATACACTAAATTGATGATCTACAACCGATGAAATTCGAAAACAATTGTCGAAATTGATTCATATCATCGACACGTATCTTTTTATGTACAACTTATTTTGATTCAGAATATGGTTGTGTTGATTTGAAGAGAGGGTGTATGAAGTAGTGTAAGAAAGAGTGAGCGTTAGCAAGTGCACATGCAGAGGTTGTATCCGTCGCGGAAAAGTGAAGACAACGGGGCAGGGCCAGTAAAAATGGCCGATTCGGGGGTTCCCTTGGATGCAAGCAAAACACTACTTCAAAAATCGTGCGATGCAACAACACGGGTGAGACCAAGAAACCAAAAGATCAAGATCTGCGCCCCATGCGAGCCAAGATGCCTCGAGCCTACCAAAAGCGCCCTAAGAGCAATTCCAATAGTGCAGCCAGCTGCTGGCTATAAGCCAAGTGCCATGTCATCTATAGCTAACTTAGAGCCAACATATACAATAGTGAGCTATAAAAGTGTCTACTTTTACAATACATGACCCACCTTTTAGTCTCACATAGTGCCTAGGAGCACGTGCTAGAGCTGGCTATAAGATAAGAGCCCACTCCTCTTCTCTCTCCTAATCTCTCTCCTCCAACTAAGCAAGTTTATAATATTTTATCTCTTATAGCCAGCTGACTGTACCTTATTGTACTTGCTCTAAGCTGCAGCCGAAACTACTCTATCAGATAGCTATGGTCAGTTCACAAAAAGATAAAAAGTAGCGATGGGAAGAAGCATCGGACAGAGATCATACGGAAAGTGTGAACCAATTTCTTCTAAAAACTGAGGCTGCAAACATTAAGAGGGCGATGGTTATGGACAGATGGACAGTGCCAACCAATGAGAAGTCGTAGACTCCAAAGCAAAAACTACAGCAAGTTCCATACGAGATCTTTCACTTAACATAGTGAGAAAACCCCTATATAACAGTTATTAGCAGAACGCTGTAGGATCAGCGTTGGCCCAACCCTTTCCCGAGCAACCTTGTAAGCCATTAACAGTTACTAGCAGAACGCTGTAGGATCAGCGTTGGGCGCCCAACCCTTTCCCGACCAACCTTGTAAGCCATGGATGCACGACCCCGATGAGAACTCCATCCCCAATCCACTAGTACGAGTAGAGTATTGGGGATTAAAAAAATACACTAAAATTTGAGGAAAAATAGAGATAAGTGGAGAAACTTGCTCAATACTCTAACACCAAACATGCATTTAGGATAAGTGTAAATATCACAAAATCCGTGCGTTGCTACGACATCGCGCTTAATCAAAAGAAAAGATTATGGAAAATTTCTAAAACATACCAGCTAGCTATGGGTTGTATCTAAAACTTTTTTCAAAAATTACCTCAAAATTTGATCTATAGAAATTCAAATGCTACTGTGAATACTATTAGCTTTGCATGCGGAGGTGACCACCTCGCCTGCTTTATATACATGCGGGAAATAGAAATCTATAGACTAACTTATTTTGAGAATGCTATCACCAATATGTATTTTGGATAGATTAATTGTGATTTACTTAATATAAGATGGCTAAAGTTTGATATTACCAATTTATGAAACGGAAATGTGTTAGTATAAAAATAAAAAATCTATTTATGCTCGTGATTATGTCCATGCATTACTAATGCTAGTATTATGTATTCATGAAAAGGATTGGTGGAACATGTTCGTCCATGTTTTACTTTGGTTTAAAGCACTTACATATTTTTAATATTTGCCAATAGCAGTTTCTGTTTTTACTAAATTTCCACAAAATTTACTTCTGAGCATATTATCGATTCACTATTCTTTTGAGGGAAGTATGTATTCACTCGTCCTCACGTACCTCTGCCAAAGGTGAAAGGTGTACACGAGCAATATGAAAAACATGTACACGCACAAGCTCATGGTCTTCAGTCGTTATCTCCACTGAAAGCATCTGATTCTCAGATAGCTTTATCCAGCGTCACTGTTGGATCTTGATGCCGGTGTGTAGGGAGTTGAGAAAGTTGCCTTGTTAAAGATGCATCGAAAAGGAGCCGGCAAGAAGATTGGCGGAGCAGCAGTCGCAGTGAGAGTTGGGGAATAGCAGCTCGTGGATTCAGAACCCGTGCCACCGGAGGCTTGGCCAAATGCACGCTCCCCAGGCCTCGACCTCAAACCTTCTAGCGGCAGCGGCCAGCGATGCCCATCGCGAAGCTCCCTCAACTTGCCCCTCCCTCGCCGCATAACCACTGTTGGTCTGTTGTCGCCGGCCCTGCTCCAGCCATGGGATGCAGCCCCGGGGAGCACGTTTCTGCTGCAGCTGTTGCTCTCATGAACGCTGCCCTGCACGATGTGCTTCTTTTACTACCATGAAGTCTTCCCAGAACGACATGCGTGCGCAATTAAAGCCTCATGTTTCAGACTTTCAGTTTGCTCAACTCTTAGTATTGGGCGTCCAAATTGAGTTTTGCATCCACAAGCTTCATCTGTCGTTCTTGACGCCACACCATAGATTTTTGTAGCATTTTCTGCCCCTCGTGTACCTCGAGGTCTCGATCTCGGTTTTGTCGTCCTCCACCTCTAGCCGGCGGCAGGTCGACCATGTAGTGGAGACCTGGATCTCCCGGCGCAGCGGCAGGGCCAGCCTGGCATCGGATCTCAGCGATTTGGGTGCGGCGGGTCTAGCTCGCTGGGCTGGTGGCGGTCGGTAGGTAGCAACGAGCGCTCGAACTTGAGCGATCGAGGCCGTCAGCGGCCGCGCGTAAGGAAGAGAGCGGCCGTCCTGCCGCCAAGATCTGTTGATTCCATGCCACGGAGGTGCTAGGCAGGTGAGCCCAGCGGCGCAACTACCTCCCCGGCGTCGAAGCTCGGCGGATTATGCGTCTTCTCCAACTGTCCAGGCCGTCGGCAAGCTCACGGAAGGCTTGATCCGCACCAGAATCCGGGACAAAGGGCGCTGATTTATTTCCTTGCGTGAGGGCATCTCCAGCGGCGCGATGCATTTTAACGTCCGCGCGTCCGTTTGCGTCGACCCTTTTGGTCGAAATCGACCGCGCGTCCATTTGCGTCGGGGGTGGCTCCAACGGCACGACGCATTTTTTAGGACGAATCCATTTTTTAAAACATGAAACATAGTTTACATACTTAAAAAATAAACCTAAAACGCCTACTACTCCTCGTCGCTGCTGCTCGTCGCTGTCGAGCACGATGAGCTCCGGTACGACCCAAGGCCAGTTGGCATCCGGGGGAGCGTACGCCGGGCGCGCCGCCGCCGGTGCTCGAGGTTGAGGAGGCTGCGGCTGTGGCGGCGGTGGAGGCGCCCAGTGCTGTGGTTGTGGCGGCGGTGGAGCCCAGTACTGCGGCTGTGGTGGCGGTGGAGGCTGATGCGTGCAATTAACACACGTCCGTTGGGAACCCCAAGAGGAAGGTGTGATGCAGACAGTAGCAAGTTTTCCCTCAGAAAGAAATCAAGGTTTATCGAACCAGGACGAGCCAAGAAGCACGTTGAAGGCTGATGGCGGCGAAGTGTAGTGCGGCGCAACACTATGGATTCCGGCGCCAACGTGGAACCTGCACAACACAACCAAAGTACTTTGCCCCAACGTAACAGTGAGGTTGTCAATCTCACCGGCTTGCTGTGAACAAAGGATTAACCGTATTGTGTGGAAGATGATTGTTTGCGAAGAACAATAAAGAATTGCAGTAGATTGTATTTCAGATGTAAAGAATAGGACCGAGGTCCACAGTTCACTAGTGGTGTCTCTCTCATAAGATAAATAGCATGTTGGGTGAACAAATTACAGTTGGGCAATTGACAAATAAAGAAGGCATAACAATGCACATACAAATATCATGATGAGTACTATGAGATTTAATCGGGGCATTACGACAAAGTACATAGACCGCCATCCAGCATGCATCTATGCCTAAAAAGTCCACTTTCAGGTTATCATCCGAACCCCTTCCGGTATTAAGTTGCAAGCAACAGACAATTGCATTAAGTATGGTGCGTAATGTAATCAACACAAATATCCTTAGACAAAGCATCGATGTTTTATCCCTAGTGGCAACAGCACATCCACAACCTTAGAACTTTCTGTCACTATCCCAGATTTAATGGAGGCATGAACCCACTATCGAGCATAAATACTCCCTCTTGGAGTTACAAGTATCAACTTGGCCAGAGCCTCTACTAGCAACGGAGAGCATGCAAGAACATAAACAACATATATGATAGATTGATAATCAACTTGACATAGTATTCAATATTCATCGGATCCCAACAAACACAACATGTAGGATTACAAATAAACGATCTTGATCATGATAGGCAGCTCACAAGATCGAACATGATAGCACAATTAGGAAAAGACGACCATCTAGCTACTGCTATGGACCCATGGTCCAGGGGTGAACTTCCGACTGCACATAACCGAACTGAAACCGAAAATCGAACCGAAAAAAACCTAACCGAAACCGAATTTCAGTTTTTATGGTTTTATGGTTAGGTTTCAGTTAGCAAAAGTGCTAACCATACATAAATCAGTTAATTCAGTTAAAAACCGTAAAACCATGGTTAACCGAAGAAAACCGAATAGCCTAGAATTTTGCTTTCCAGGCCCATCCCTAATTCACGTAACATGTTTATATTTGTTTACAAGTGCATCTTACAAAAGAGAGGTACCATAGCGTGGTTGTTTTGATGCGGTATGTTACATAAAATGCTAGGTTGTGAGTTCCAGTACGTAATGTGCATTATTTTATTTTGATTTGGCCGCATTCTCATTATTAAAGTCTATAACGTGCATTTTTTTTTGATTTGGCCGCATTTTCATTTGATCATTTCCGTAACATAATTAGTTTTTAGCCTTTAAGAATATAGAAACGAAATATATGTCCATAAAAAATAGGTGCTATTCAAAAATTCGCGTCAACTTTGGTTAATTTGGTTATTACCGAAACCGAACCGAATTAATATGGTTATTACCGAAACCGAACCGTATTTTTATACGAAACCGTATTTACCGAAGTATTGAAACTGTATTTACCGAACCGAATAAACCATATTAACCGAACGCGCAGCCGGAGGTGAACTACTCACACATCAATCCGGAGGCGATCATGGCGATGAAGAGTCCTCCGGGAGATGATTCCCCTCTCCGGCAGGGTGCCGGAGGCGATCTCCTGAATCCCCCGAGATGGGATTGGCGCGCTGCGTCTCGGAAGGTTTTCCGTATCGTGGCTCTGTGCGGGGGTTTCGCGACGAAGACTATATGTAGACGGAAGGGCAGGTCGGGGCGTCACGAGGGCCCACACAACAGGGCCGCGCGGCCGGGGCTGGGCCGCGCCGCTCAGTGTGGCGTCGCCTCGTGGTCCCACGTTTCCTCTTCGGACTTCCGGAAGCTTCGTGGAAAAATAGGCCCCGGGCGTTGATTTCGTCCAATTCCGAGAATATTTCCCTACTAGGATTTCTGAAACCAAAAACAGCAGAAAACAACAACTGGCTCTTCGGCATCTCGTCAATAGGTTAGTGCCGGAAAATGCATAATAATGGCATATAATGTGTATAAAACATGTGAGTATCATCATAAAAGTAGCATGGAACATAAGAAATTATAGATACGTTTGGGACGTATCAAGCATCCCCAAGTTTAGTTCCTACTCGCCCTCGAGTAGGTAAACGATAACAAAGATAATTTCTGAAGTGACATGCTATCATAATCTTGATCAATACTATTGTAAAACACATGAGATGAATGCAGTGATTCGAAGCAATGATGAAAATAATGAGTAAACAAATGAATCATATAGCAAAGACTTTTCATGAATAGTACTTTCAAGACAAGCATTAATAAGACTTGCATAAGAGTTACTCATAAAGCAATAAATTTAAAGTAAAGACAATGAAGCAACACAAAGGAAGATATAAGTTTCAGCGGTTGCTTTCAACTTCAACATGTATATCTCATGGATAATTGTCAACACAAAGTAATATAACAAGTGCAATAGGTAAACATGTAAGAATCAATGCACAGTTACACAAGTGTTTGCTTCTAAGATAGAAAGAATAGGTAAACTGACTCAACAATAAAGTAGAAGATAGGCCCTTCGCAGAGGGAAGCATGGATTACTATATTTGTGCTAGAGCTTTTCATTTTGAAAACAAGAAACAATTTTGTCAACGGTAGTAATAAAGCATATGTGTTATGTATAAGATATCCTATAAGTTGCAAGCCTCGTGCATAGTATACTAATAGTGCTCGCACCTTGTCCTAATTAGCTTGGATTAACACGGATTATCATTGCATAACATATGTTTCAACCAAGTGTCACAAAGGGGTACCTCTATGCCGCATGTACAAGGGTCTAAGAAGAAGGTTCACATTGGATCTCTCGCTTTTGATCATTCTCAACTTAGACGCCCATACCGGGATAACATAGACAACAGATAATGGACTCCTCTTTTAATGCTTAAGCATTCAACAACAGTTAATATTTCTCATAAGAGATTGAGGATTTGTGTCCAAACTGAAACTTCCACCATGAATCATGGCTTTAGTTAGCGGCCCAATGTTCTTCTCTAACATTATGCATACTCAAACCATTTGATCATGAAAATCTCCCTTACTTCAGACAAGACGAACATGCATAGCAACTCACATGATTTTCAACAAAGGTGAAAGTTGATGGCGTCCCCAGAAACATGGTTACCGCTCAACAAGCAACTTATTAAGAAATAAGACACATAAGTACATATTCTTCACCACAATAGTTTTTAAGGCTATTTGTCCCATGAGCTATATATTGTAAAGGCAAAGAATAGAAATTTAAAGGTAGCACTCAAGTAATGTACTTTAGAATGGCGGAGAAATACCATGTGGTAGGTAGGTATGGTGGACACAATTGGCATAGTTTTTGGCTCAATGATTTGGATGCACGAGAAGAATCCCTCTCAATACAAGGCTAGGCTAGCAAGGTTGTTTGAAGCAAACTCAAGTATGAAATGGTGCAGCAAGACTCACATATAAACATATTGTACGCATTATAAGACTTTACATCGTCTCCTTGTTGTTCAAACACCTCAACCAGAAAATATCTAGACTTAGAGAGACCAATCATGCAAACCAAATTTTAACAAGCTCTATGTAGTTATTCATTAATAGGTGCAAAGTACATGATGCAAGAGCTTAAACATGATCTATATGAGCACAACAATTGCCAAGTATCACATTATTCAAGACATTATACCATTTACCACATGCGGCATTTTCCGTTTCCAACCATATATCAATGAACGAGGTAGTTCAACCTTCGCAATGAACATTAAGAATAAATCTAAGAACACATGTGTTCATACGAAACAACGGAGCGTAATATCTCCAATATAAAGAATGCTAGGATCCGATTTTATTCAAACAAAAACAAAAACTAAAGCAAACAGACGCTCCAAGCAAAGCACATAAGATGTGATTGAATAAAAATATAGTTTCACTAGAGGAACCTGATAATGTTGTTGATGAAGAATGGGATGCCTTGGGCATCCCCAAGCTTAGACGCTTGAGTCTTCTTGAAATATGCAGGGATGAACCACGGGGCATCCCAAGCTTAGACTTTTCACTCTTCTTGATCATATTGTATCATCCTCCTCTCTTGACCCTTGAAAACTTCCTCCACACCAAACTCGAAACAAACTCATTAGAGGGTTAGTGCATAATTGAAAATTCATATATTCAGAGGTGACATAATCATTCTTAACACTTCTGGACATTGCACAAAGCTACTGAAAGTTAATGGAACAAAGAAATCCATCGAACATAGCAAAACAGGCAATGCGAAATAAAAGGCAGAATCTATCAAAACAGAACAGTCCGTAAAGACGAATTTTACAGGGGCACTTAACTTGCTCAGATGAAAATGCTCAAATTGAATGAAAGTTGCGTACATATCTGAGGATCACGCACGTAAATTTGCAGATTTTTCTGAGTTACCTACAGAGAATTCTGCCCAGATTCATGACAGCAAGAAATCTGTTTCTGCGCAGTAATCCAAATCTAGTATTGACTTTACTTGGCACAACAATGCAATAAAATAAAGATAAGGAGAGGTTGCTACAGTAGTAACAACTTCCAAGACTCAAATATAAAACAAAAGTGCTGTAGTAAAATGATGGGTTGTCTCCCATAAGCGCTTTTCTTTAACGCCTTTCAGCTAGGCGCAGAAAGTGTGAACCATAGTTATTTTCTAGAGCTTAATGCATTCCTAGGAGCTTGCTAGGTATCGGTACTTTAATTTCCTCTCCATCATTAACATTATTGGTGTACTTTATCCTATCAATGTCCATCTTTTTAAGGGTACTAGCAAAGTTGGTGTAAGAGCCAAGCATTTTATATTTAATAAAGACTTTTCTAGCCTCTCTTGCTACACCACCAAATTCTTTAAGAAGGGTTTCTAAGACAAAATCTTTATTTTCTCCTTCCTCCATATCAGAGAGTGTAAGAAACATATGCTGAATTATAGGATTGAGATTAACAAATTTAGTTTCCAACATGTGTACTAAAGAGGCAGCAGCAATTTCATAAGTAGGAGCAAGTTCTACCAAGTGTCTATCCTCAAAATCTGCTGTACTAACATGAGTGAAAAAATCTTCTATATTATCTCTTCCAATTATAGACCCTCGGTCTACCGGTATGTCTTTTAGAGTGTACTTAGGAGGAAACATGATGAAATAATCAAAAGGTAAATAAAGTAAATGCAAGTAACTAATTTTTTTGTGTTTTTGATATAGAGAACGCAAACAAGATAGTAAATAAAGTAAAGCTAGCAACTAATTTTTTTTGTTTTGTTTTAGTGCAGCAAACAAAGTAGTAAATAAAATAAAGCAAGACAAAAACAAAGTAAAGAGATTGGAAGTGGAGACTCCCCTTGCAGCGTGTCTTGATCTCCCCGGCAACGGCGCCATAAAAAGTGCTTGATGCGTGCAATTAACACACGTCCGTTGGGAACCCCAAGAGGAAGGTGTGATGCAGACAGTAGCAAGTTTTCCCTCAGAAAGAAACCAAGGTTTATCGAACCAGGAGGAGCCAAGAAGCACGTTGAAGGTTGATGGCGGCGAGTGTAGTGTGCGGCGCAACACCAGGGATTCCGGCGCCAACGTGGAACCTGCACAACACAACCAAAGTACTTTGCCCCAACGTAACAGTGAGGTTGTCAATCTCACCGGCTTGCTATGAACAAAGGATTAACCGTATTTTGTGGAAGAAGATTGTTTGCGAAGAACAGTAAAGAACAATTGCAGTAGATTGTATTTCAGATGTAAAGAATAGGACCGAGGTCCACAATTCACTAGTGGCGTCTCTCCCATAAGATAAATAGCATGTTGGGTGAACAAATTACAGTTAGGCAATTGACAAATAAAGAAGGCATAACAATGCACATACAAATATCATGATGAGTACTATGAGATTTAATCAGGCATTACGACAAAGTACATAGACCGCCATCCAGCATGCATCTATGCCTAAAAAGTCCACTTTCAGGTTATCATCCAAACCCCTTCCGGTATTAAGTTGCAAGCAACAGACAATTGCATTAAGTATGGTGCGTAATGTAATCAACACAAATATCCTTAGACAAAGCATCGATGTTTTATCTCTAGTGGCAACAACACATACACAACCTTAGAACTTTCTGTCACTGTCCCAGATTTAATGGAGGCATGAACCCACTATCGAGCATAAATACTCCCTCTTGGAGTTACAAGTATCAACTTGGCCAGAGCCTCTACTAGCAACGGAGAGCATGCAAGAACATAAACAACATATATGATAGATTGATAATCAACTTGACATAGTATTTAATATTCATCGGATCCCAACAAACACAACATGTAGGATTACAAATAAACGATCTTGATCATGATAGGCAGCTCACAAGATCGAACATGATAGCACAATTAGGAGAAGACGACCATCTAGCTACTGCTATGGACCCATGGTCCAGGGGTGAACTACTCACACATCAATCCGGAGGCGATCATGGCGATGAAGAGTCCTCCGGGAGATGATTCCCCTCTCCGGCGGGTGCCGGAGGCGATCTCCTAAATCCCCCGAGATGGGATTGGCGGCTGCGTCTCTGGAAGGTTTTCCGTATCGTGGCTCTCGGTACTGGGGGTTTCGCGACGAAGACTATATGTAGGCGGAAGGGCAGGTCAGGGGGCGTCACGAGGGGCCCACACAACAGGGACGCGCGGCCAGGTGCTGGGCCGCGCCACCCTAGTGTGGCGTCGCCTCGTGGCCCCACTTCGTTTCCTCTTCGGACTTCTGGAAGCTTCGTGGAAAAATAGGCCCCTGGGCGTTGATTTCGTCCAATTCCGAGAATATTTCCTTACTAGGATTTCTGAAACCAAAAACAGCAGAAAACAGCAACTGGCTCTTCGGCATCTCGTCAATAGGTTAGTGCCGGAAAATGCATAATAATGACATATAATGTGTATAAAACATGTGAGTATCATCATAAAAGTAGCATGGAGCATAAGAAATTATAGATACGTTTGGGACGTATCAGAGGCGCCCAGTGCTGCGGCTGTGGCTGCGGTGGAAGCGCCCAGGCCTGCGGCTGTGGCGGCGGTGGAGGCGCCCAGTGCTGCGGCTGTGGCGGCGGTGGCGGAGGCGCCGCCGACTCCAGGAGCGCCTGTCGAAGTGCTTCATCCGCCGACAGGCCCGGCGGCATGACGGCGGTGGCGTAGCGGGGCAGCGGCGGCTGCACAGGCGCGTCGTGCTCGGAGACGAGGACGGCGACCTTCGCCATCTCGTCGTCCGTCATGTTGTCCGGGAAGTCGAAGTTCCGGCCCTCCGCCAAGGCCTGCTGCCATTCGTGGAAGACGACAACGACGTAGTCGTCGCTGTCGTCCTTCACCTCCTCGCTATGGTACGCGAGCGCCTCGACGTAGTCGTCGTCACCGTCGTACACGGCGTAGGCTTCGTCGTCGTCGTCGGCGTCGTTGTGCTGCGTCTGCTGACGTCGCGTCCGCGCCTGCTGACGACGCGTCGGCGTCTGCTGACGACGAGCCGACGGTGCAGGGCCGAAGGGGTAATCCCTGTCGCCCATGAAGCCTGCCCTTCGTCTCCTGTCCGTCTCCGTGGACAGGTACGTACGCCAAAGCTCCGAGTCGATGGCGTACGCCGGATCGTCGCGGAGGTCCGCCGGCAGATAGCGCCTCCTGCGCCGGATCTCCGCCGTCCGATCAGGCTCACGCGCAGGTACTGGAGGGATGGGCACCCGGCGGCAGCTGAGCCGCCAGCCGCCAGGCAGCTGCACGCCGGACCAGGCGTCGTCGCACGGCATCCATTTGCCGTGCATGAGCCTCCCCACCGTGACGGGGAGCGGGATCTTCTTGGTGCCGCTGCCGGAGGCCTCGAAGTCGTTTTTCTTCCCCATGGCGCTGCGGCGGTGGTGGTGCGAGTGGAGGTGTGGGGGAAGGAGGAACGCGGCCGGTGGACTTTTATGGGCGGCCGCGCGCGGGATACGATGCCATTGAAAGCGGCGCAGAAGCCCAGCCGCGCCCGCCAGTGCGCGCGCAGAACAGGCAGCCGCGCCATTGATGGCGAAGGATGCGGCGCAGACGCGGAAGCACTGACCGCCTGAATCGACGCCCTCGATGCAGACTCGCTGCTAGGCGGGCCCGGTGGGGAAGCGAGCGGACACTTTGCGCGTCCGCCGAACGTCCGCCGAACGTCCGCCGAGACGCAAACCTGGCACATATTTGGCCGCGGATGACCCTGTCACTTTGCGTCGCGCCGCTGACGAGGATGCCAGACGCATTTTCGGTCAAAGCGGACGCAAACGGTCACTCAGCGTCCGTTTACGTCGCGCCGCTGGAGATGCGGCTGAAGAGAGTCCCTTTTGGAACGGGATAGAGGTCTTGTATTTGTTGGCACTTCGATGACTCGTGTGATTAACCACTGGACGCCGGCCGCTCGCAGATGCGCCCGCGACCTCGACAGTCCAGGGACCTAGGAGGGTCAAGGCCGGAGCTCCTCCACGCTGGGCCTCTGCCTCCTCGTCCGTGAACGAAGCCGGCCGATTCGAAGGAAACAGAACAAATCGAAACGTTTTCTACTTAATCGGTGGCAGTTCATGTAATCGCGAAGATGAAACTAAGAAAAAGATCAAAACGTTTTTTCACTTATAGGTGGTACTAGCAAGATACCCGTGCGTTGCTTAGAAAAAAACTCGTTCACTCTCAGGTTACACCCAAAAGATAATTCTAATTCCATACATGATTAACATTTTCTTTTACACACATGGCATGAAACTCAGGATAATGGATAAATTGACTTTTGACATCACGTGAATGAAGAATGATCTCCAAAGATATAAGGGAATGTTACAAATTTCGAATTAATTTAGTTGAACAAAATGTAAACATACTCTTAGAATATTATGTTGAAAATTTTCCAATGTACAACCATGTGAATTAGCTAATTTTATGAAAATTGTGGAGCACTTAAAAATTTGAAGAAAGCAAAAGAAATTTGCAGCATCCCAATGATTGCAGAATACAATGGTTTTAAACTCACAAGACACGAAGCCAACAATATTAAATCTATTGAAGTATTTTCTAGTTAAGCCACACAAACAGAGAGGGGATGCTCAAAGATCCCTACATGATTTTCATCATGACAGATACCCTAGCCATTGCTCCATAATGACATACCTACCGAGAATTTAACAATGCGAGAGGCCACAATCAGAAACTATCGAACGGCACAATTGCCTTGGAGAGGGAATTCAACGGGTGCGAAACAAGGGAGCAAATGGATCAGAACAGATTCAGAGTGTAAGTTCATTTTACAGAGTGTAGATTTCGCAGCAGTGTTACAAGCTAACATACAAGCTAATGCTAGTATTTATGCACATTAAAGCTAATATGTTTTCGTTTTTCTCCAGATATAGTGTTGGAGATCTGAACCCTGCGATGCAAGCACTCCTGATGCACTTTTCTTTGGCACATGTAGAAGTCTGTCTGCAAACTGTTGTCAGTTTGACTCAATGCAGTGCTACAGTATGTCTTTTTCATGTCTTCTGCTTATAATGCAACTGGACATTTTTTTTTCGAGAGCACGCGCAAAGCGTGCCTTATCTTTATAGAAGGGAGAAACAAACCATGTACAAGAAAGCACAAAAGTGCTGAAACACACACACACCACCCCCTCCGCCTAGGCCTACTCTCTCGCTATATCTAGCCTCCCTCCTCTCTTGGCTCTCTCCCATAGGTGGAACTCCTGTCTAATCTCTCCCACCATAAGTTCCACGGATTTCTGCTCGCGGATGTTACCAAAAGCCCTATCATTTCTTTGCTTCCAAATCGTCCATGCCGTGCAAATAACCATGAAATCGAAGCGCCTCCTGTCGCATCTCCTCACCCGCTTCCGTGCCTCAGTCCACCAACGCTGTAAGTTCCCAACGGAACCTGGGTCCGTGATCTGCAGCTCCGCACTGCATAGCACTCTGCACCACACCTGTCTGGAATATGGGCACAAAGTCAGGATATGGTCGACGTTATCCTCCTCCTGCAAACATGTATAGCATGCATCAGGGCGGTCCTGGAGACCGTGTGTCGCCCTCCTATCCGAGGTCCAGAGCCTGTACCTCAAAGCCAGCCAAGCGAACATCTTGCCTTTTGTGGGTGAGAAGGAGCCCCACACTGGCTTACTCATACTCCAACGGACGCTCCCAGTACAGAGCATCTTATAGGTGTCTCTAGCCGAGTAAACTCCTGAACTTGCACCTTTCCACTCAATGTGGTCAGCACTCAGGACGTCTCTCTCCACCGTTTCCACGGCCTCCCACAGACGCATGCATTGTGTCCAAAGCTCCACTGTCATCACCCCTTGTATGTCATCGATCCATCCGTCGTCCTCCAGGGCCTCCGCCACACGACGGGTATTCTTTCTCCTAGTCGGTACCATGGCGAACACCTCCGGTGCCAACTCCTCCGCAGTGAAACCATCTATCCATCTATCCCTCCAAAAGTAGGTGAGCTGTCCATCCCCCCACAACGAAACGTGCTAAGCTTTGGAACACACCATCGGCTTCCGGATCATTTAGACCCGGAAGACCTTGCCACGGTCTCTCCTGGTCCGTGCGTCTCAACCAGTGCCATCTCACTCTAAGGGCAAGACCCTACAGTCGGAGGTCCTTGACTCCCAGCCCCGAACTGCTTTGGCTTGCAGATGCTCCTCCATGCAACTAGGCACTGCCCCCCTCGGACTTCACTTTTACCAGCCCAAAAAAACGCTCTCATCCATTTGTTTATCTCCTCTAAAAGCCACAAGGGGGGCTCCGCTACCACCATTTGGTGAACTGCTCTGGCCGCCACCACTGAGTTAATCAGGACCAACCTCCCTTCCCGCCGAATAAGCCCTCTCTGCTAGGCCGGGACACATGTGATGACCCGGTCTAGTAGCGACTGCCACTCTGCCTTGGTGAGGGGCCAAAGCGCAAGCTGGAGCCCCAGGTATCGGATTGGGAATGCTGCAAGCTGACAACCAAGAACTCTAGCCGTCCTCTGTTCCTCCTCCAAAGTACCATGAATCAAGGTGGTCGTCGTCTTCCCAAAATTCACATGCAGCCCCGAGGCCTCTCCAAAGAGACTCAAAATGTGTCTCACCGCCAATAACTCCCTCATCTCCGGCTTCAGAAACAGCACCACATCATCCGCATATACTGAAATCCTCTGTATGGTGGAGATGGAGGCCAAACTCTGAAACAGCCCCGCGTGAACCGCCTTGATGACCATCACGGAGAGGACCTCCATTGCCGCTACAAACAACATGGGGGATGTGGGGTCGCCCTGTCTCAACCCACGCTCATGATAGATGCGATCACCCGGAACACCGTTGACCATCACCCTTGTGTTAGCCGTATACAGCAGCAACGCAACCCACTTCAGGAACCTGTCACCAAAGCCCATTCTCCTGAGCACCTCAAACAGAAAACTCCAGGAAATAGAATCAAACGCATGATACGTCCAAAACGTATCTACTTTCCCGAACACTTTTGCTATTGTTTTGCCTCTAATTTGTGTATTTTGGATACAACTAACACGGACTAACGCTGTTTTCAGCAGAATTGCTCTGGTGTCTCGTTTTTGTGCAGAAATCCAACTTTCGGGAAAATCCTCGAATTTCTTCAGATGGCCCTATTTTACCAAAATATTGACGGAGCCAGAAGGGCAGGAGGTGGAGGCCCGAGGGCCCCACACCATAAGGCGGCGCGGGCCAGGGGGCCCGCGCGGCCCTATGGTGTGGCCCCCTCGGCCGGCCTCCGACGCCCCCTTTGGACTACTTATCGGGTTCGACCTAAAAACGCACGGAGAGAAGTCGACATCGCCAAACCCTCCAGAGAGCCGCCACATCGCGAAACTCCGTCGCGGGAGCCGAAGTCTCCGTTCGGCACCCGCCGGACGGGAATTGGAGGAGATCTTCACCGCCATCACCGCCAACGCCTCTCCATCGACCAGCAATGTTTCCCCCATCCATGTGTGAGTAATTCCCGCTGTAGGCTGAAGGGGATGGTAGGGATTGGATGAGATTGGTCATGTAATAGTCATAAGATTGTTAGGGCATAGTGCCTAGTATCCGTAGATGTCACTTTTATGATATTGTTGCAACTTGTTATGCTTAATGCTTGTCACTAGGGCCCAAGTGCCATGATCTCAGATCTGAACATGTTATTGATTCATGAAGATATTCGTTGTTTATGATCTTACCTATAAGTTGTATACACATGTCGCTGTCCGGAACCAATGGCCCCGAAGTGACAAGAATCGGGACAACCGGAGGGGATGGTAGTGATGTGAGGATCACATGTGTTCACGGAGTGTTAATGCTTTGCTCCGGTACTCTATTAAAAGTAGTACCTTAATATCCAGTAGTTTCCCTAGAGGCCCGGCTGCCACCGGCTGGTAGGACAAAAGATGTTGTGCAAGTTTCTCATTGCGAGCACGTACGACTAAATATGGAACACATGCCTATTGATTGATTAGTACTTGGATACCGTTTTATTATTATCTGCAAATGCCCATGCTTTGATTGTTACATGAGTTTCTCTCATCCATGCAACGCCCGTTAAATCCGTCCCTATGCCTACAGTATTTTAATCCTGCTGTTTACTATAATCACTATGCTGTCTTTATTTCACCGCTGCTATTATTTCACTATTTCCACTGCCATAAAACTGTTACTACTGATAAACTCTTGCGAGCAAGTCTGTTTCAGGTGCAGCTGAATTGACAACTCCGATGTTAAGGCTTACAAGTATTCTTTGTCTCCCCTTGTGTCGAATCAATAAATTGGGTAATACTTCCCTCGAAGACTGCGATCCCCTATACTTGTGGGTCATCAAGACTATTTTCTGGCGCCGTTGCCGGGGAGCATAGCTTTATTTGGAAGTTCACTTGGATTGATATTGTTCGCTGCAAATTCTCCATTATGGGTAAACCTCGCGATACTAAGATCGCCATATTACCATCCACTACAAGAAAAGGTACAACTCTGAGTACCTCTGCTGCTCTTGATTCACCATCTGTGATTGATAAACTTGTTTCACCGCCACATGCTTCGCGTGCTGGTACTTCTGCTGAATCTGAAAATTCTCATAATATTGATAATGTTTCTGCTGTGCTTGATGATAGTGGTTCATTGGGATCTTTTCTAGATGCTACAATTGCTAAGTCTAGACAAATTGAAAATACTGAAACTCCTAATGCTGCTACACCTGTTAATTCACCTGAGTCTGTTGAATATTCTAGTGATGATCTTGATGAGGATTATGTAGAGCTTGATGATGATTTTATTGAAAAATGCAATGCTACTACTGATGCAAGAAAAATTAAAAAGTTGCTTGCAGAACATGCTGTTAGATATAAACCATCTCCTGATCCTAAATTTGCCACATCTCCTATAAACATTAGGGATAAAGATTATGATTTTTCTCTTGATCTATCTCATATAGCTATTGTTGAGAAAACACCCTTTTGTGGTACTGAAAAAGAAAGTGCTGTTGAACACATGACTGAGTTATCTACTCTTAGTGGCTTGTTTTCTGATGATATTAAGATGCGTACTTATTTTGTCGCTAAAATTTTTCCTTTCTCATTAAAGGATGATGCTAAAACTTGGTATAATAATTTGCCTCCTGGTTCTATTAAAAGTCCAAAAGAATTGCTTGATGTTTTCTTCCGTAAATACTTTCCTGCTAGTGCTCAACATGCTGCTTTGCAGAGAATTTATAATTTTGACCAGGAAGATGGAGAGAAATTGCCTGAGGCTTGGGCTAGATTTTGTTCTCTTATTAGAGCTCAGCCTGACCATGATTTGGAAAAGCATGATTTACTTGATATATTTTATAGTGGACTAACTATTGAGTCTAGGGCATACCTGGATAGTTGTGCTGGTTGTGTTTTCAGGAAAAGACGACGTGAAGAATTATTGGCTAAAATAGGCCGGAATCATGATGATTGGTCTACACCTGAACCAACCCCGACACCGATAGTGAAGAAGAGGGGTATGATTAAATTGAATGATGAAGATATGAGGGAAGCCAAGAAGTCTCTTAAGGAGAAGGGTATTAAACCTGAAGATGTGAAGAATTTACCTCCTATAGAAGATATATGTGAGACAATTCCCCCTTCATCCATGATTGAGGTACACTCGCTTCAACACTTTACTAGGGAAGATATTCCGTATTCAAAATCTCCTGCTCAATGCTTAGATGAATTTGATAATTATATTGTTAAGCAAGAAAACTTTAATATGAGAGTAGAGAATCATTTAATGGAAAATTCTCGAGCTATTAGTGAATTGCATGGTATTGTGGAGAGAACCTCCAATGATGTTAAGATACTTGTTAAACATTTTCAAATGGTTCAAACTCAAATTGATCAACTTACTAAAGTGCAAAATGACTTGTTGGGAAATAATTCTAAAGAAAAACATGCTTGTGAAGTAACAACTAGAGGTGGTGCTTCTACCCAGGATCCTCTATATCCTGAAGGGCATCCCAAAAGAGTTGAACAAGATTCTCAACTAATTAAAACTAGTGCTCCATCTAAGAAAAGAAAAAGAAACATAAGAATGTTGTAGAATCCTCTGAACCTGTTAATGATCCTAATAGTATTTCTATTTCTGATGCTGAAACCGAAAGTGGTAATGAACATGAGGAAGATAATGATAAGAATGATACTCCTGATAAAGAAGAAATTGAAAAAGAACCTGAAAAGCATGCTAAAAATAAAAAGTACACTAAAGAAGACTTTATTACTGAGAAGCATGGTAATGAAAGAGAACCTTGGGTTCAAAAGCAAATGCCTTTTCCTGCTAAGAAACTAAAATCAAAGGAGGAGGAACATTATAATAAATTTTGTGATTGGATGAAACCTTTATTTCTGCAAATCCCTTTGACTGATGCTATTAAATTGCCTCCTTATTCAAAGTATATGAAAGATATTGTTACTAACAAAAGGAAAGTCCCCAATGAGGAAATTTCCACTATGCTTGCTAATTACTCCTTCAATGGTAAGATTCCAAAGAAGTTGGGCGACCCAGGTATACCGACTATTCCTTGTTCCATCAAGAATAATTATGTTAGAACTGCTCTATGTGATTTGGGAGCAGGTGTTAGTGTAATGCATTTTTCTCTTTATAAGAGACTTGATTTAGATAAATTGATACCAACTGATATATCTTTGCAAATGGCTGATAAATCTACTGCTATTCCTGTTGGTTTATGTGAAAATGTTTGTGCAAGTTACTCAGCATTGCTTGATATTAACTGATTTCGTTGTGTTGGAAATGCCCGAAGATGATAATATGTCCATTATTCTTGGAAGACCCTTTCTTAATACTGCAGGGGCTGTTATTGATTGCAATAAAGGCATGGTTACTTTCAATGTTGATGATAAGGAACACACTGTTTATTTTCCCAAGAGGATTGATAAAGTATGTGGAGTCAATACAATTTTTAATGTGAAAACTATCAAAGTGGGATCCATTGATTGTCCTATATATGAGCCTAAAGAAGAATATCAAACTCTTGTGATTGGATCCATATCAATTCAATATAAGGTAACATGATTGATTTGAGGTTTATTTCTTCTTATGTCATATAAAATTTATTTGATAGCAAGACTTGATCAACCTTGTTAACAAGTATATTTTATTGCATAAGAGAGCTAAACAACACTTCTTTCTTTCTTTCTCCCTTCCACCTATTTTACTTGCTGTAGCACTTTTGTTTTGCAATATGCTTTAGTCATTTAAGATTTTAGAAATCATTTTCCTGCGCAGTAATCATTAATTTAATACCCAGAAATGTGCATTTTTCAAAGTTCTCTAAAAATTACAAAAATTACACCGTTGGTCCTATTTTTCGACGAGGCACCTGGGAGCACCAGAGGATGACCTGTGGGGCACAGGGGTGCCACACCATAGGCTGGCGCGCCGCAAGGGCCGCGCCACCATGTGGTGTGGGCCACCCCTTGCCCCACTACACCATCTCTTCCTCCCAGCACCTTCTCTCTCCCGAAAAAGCTCGTACCAAGTTTCTCTCACTCATGTTTCTGCTCAAGAACTCGCGATTTTTCGATCTCCTTGCTCAGCCCAGATTTCGGTCTGAAATTTGGCACATTTACTCCTTGGTATGTGACTCCTTTGATTGTCCAATTAGAATTTCATTTGGTTGAGTATATCTTGAATATTTTGCTGCTGTAGATAACATGTTTAGTGAGCTTGCATGCTTGTTCTAAGTGGTAGAAATTAGTTTTGATGCATGTTTAGCACTCTAGCAAGTTCCTATAGTAGTTCCCTTCAATTACACACCTTGAAATCAAATTTTATAATGATTGTTGAAAATTTCAGAAGGGGAAGATGAAGAAATTCAAGTTTGGAGAGTTGTTCAAGAAAGCAACAACCAGCACCGGTAGGCCCTCAAGGGCGTCTACTCAAATTAGGCGATCCTACAATGAGGATGTCATCGCGCCTAGCTTCGCCCGAGGAGGACCATGGGGCCCCTAATGCTTCATCCTTCCCTTGTTATGAGTTTCTAACCAATGCAGGGTTATTGGATGACTTCTTCACCCTCGTCAACAGGGCAGGCCTAGCCACCTACGTGGGAGACGAGAGGGGACAATATTACAGGCTCACCAAAATTTTCGTTGAGAGCTTCAAGTTTCACAACACGGAATATGAGCCGACAGTCGCATTCAAGATTTATGATATTCCTGTTACCATGAAATTGGAGGAATTTTGTTTTGCATTGGGTATTGCCCCTGTAGGTACATCAAGGAGGATTGATGACAACCCTCGGGACTTGTTGGAGCTCTACCGAGGGATCACCGGGGATGATTGCCGCACCATCCAGCGAGGGAAGATAAGAAACATTCAACTCCCCGCTATTAAGTATTTCGCATATTACATTGGTACTAGCATTTTGGGTAGAGAAAATACTAGTAACATCTCTAGCTACCATCTTGCTTTCTTGAATGTTGCACTTACTGGAGAGACACCTTATCATCTTGGTTCTCTTATTGCTCGCCGCTTGTCTAGCAGGGGGCCTATTTTTGGAGGAACTATTGCATCACGCATTCTAACACATCTAGATATTCCTCTTGATTCTAATGATGTACCATTAACCCCTAGGAAGCTAGATATTGCTGCTATGAAGAGCCATCATTTTGTTACTACTAACTCCACCATAGATAATATTGTCTATAAAATGTTGTTTGCTGATGGGAATGAGAAAGAAATCCCTCTTCCCCAGCAGGGTTTGTTTAATATTGACAGGCAATCATGGTCGCTAACAAAGGAGGTGGTGGAGGAACATATGAAGATACAAGAATTCCACCAGCAACATGACTCCGAGAACGCCGAGCCCTCCTACGACTACACCGTCACGTACCCCGACGTTTCCTCCAGCACATACATGGAACCGGGTCGTTCTTCGTCATATTACGAAGACACCACTTCATGGGGACCGTGGGAATGAACTCCACTTAGGCCAAAAGCCTAAGCTTGGGGGGAGGTATACCGGCATCACTCATTCTTTGCATATTAGGGTTGCTGGATACTTGTACATACTTGTTTAGTCTCTAGAGTGGTTTTCTAATGAGAGGGAGATGATATTTGGGGAAGTGCTGTCCAAAAACAGATTCTGTGCTGTTACCAAAAAAATTCGTACGCACAGCCAGAACGTTATTTTGAGTTGCCAATTTTTGAGCATGTTCCCCAGGTTGTTATCTAACTTTCATTAGTTGAATACTTTTTGGTCTGAGCAATGGAAGATTTTTGTTAAATTCGATTTCTGTACTGCTGTCAGGATTTGGCAGATTTCTGTCATCCTGCTTTTCTGTGTTTCTGTTAGTTTGCATTCTTTTGTTTTCACTTTGTTTCTTTCCTAAAACACAAAAAGACCAAAAATATTTCTGTTGTTTCTCTTCACCATTTGTTTATTTGGTACCTTGTTCTTAGTTTGCTTTATTTGCTATCTTTAGTTTGCTATAAGAAAACCCAAAAAGATTTTGCTTTGTTTGCTTGTTTTCTTTCGTTCTTATTTCTAATTCGAAAACGCCAAAAATATTTGCTGTTCTTCTTTGGTTTGTAAAATTCATCATGAGTTCAATGGTCTTCGGTGGCTGGAGCGTGGTTTTCATTTCATATTATCCAAGCTACACAAGTGAAAAGGCAATAATGACGATCTACGACAATCTGATTGTGGTGAGAGGCTGGTATGAACTCTATTTGCTTTCATTTTTGTACATATACTCATCCATATGAGCATGCTTAGTTGGTTCATGTGAGGTATATGTTATTTGAGAAAGTCTAGTAGCTCATGATCTCTCATGTTTAGTTTCAATTTATTAATATGAGTAGCATGTCATGGATGTTTGCTTGCATTGTTTTATTCATAAGTAAGTATGGCATTGTGGTATCCTCCTCTGAATAACTCATTTATATCGACTTGGCACATGCTCACGCATGCATATGACTGAACAAAAAGTCAATTAAGCCTCGATGATTTATATTGCTTCAGAGTTATTGTATCACTTTTATGCCTCCGTTAATTTATTTTGCCGCAAGCATAATTATGACAGTTACTGCTCTCTTGATTTGTCGCTCCCTAGTCTTTTGCTAGCCTTCACTTGTACTGAGCGGTGACGCCGCTCGTGCTTCCAAACACCTGAAAACCAAGTTGTTCCATAAGTGTCCACCATAAATACCTATGCATGGCATTTCAAACCATTCCAAGTAAATTCTCATGCGCTACCTTTAAAACCTTCAAAATGCTTCTCAATTTGTGTTAATGTTTCATAGCTCATGAGGAAGTATGTGGTGTTTAGCTTTCACCTTGTCATTTACTTTTGACGGACTCTCATATGGACTAGTGGCACATCCGCTTATCCAATAATTTTGCAAAAAGAGCTGGCAATGGGATTCCCAGTCCCGAATTAATTAACTTAAATAGACACTCCTCCATGGTTTGTGATTGTTGGACGGCACCCGAAGGATTCGGTTAGCCATGGCTTGTGTAAGCAAAGGTTGGGGGAGTGTCATCATCATAATAAAACTTAAATAAAAAGGCACTCCTTCATGGTATGTGATTGATGGCAGGCACCCGAGGATTCGGTTAGCCATGGTTTGTGAAAGAAAGGTTGGAAGGAGTGCCAACCAAAAATAAATAAATGGGAGCCGCTCTTGTGAGTCCGGTTGATGAGGTAGTTAGTGTACCCATTACCATTCGTTGACAACAACAAACACCTCTCAAAATAATTTTACTCCTGCTTTACAAATGAAAAGCTCTAGCGCATGTTAATCCCTGCTTCCCTCTGCGAAGGGTCAATCTTTTACTTTTATGTTGTGTCTCCATTCTTTCTTTGAGCACTATCTTGAGAGCACAACTGTCATTCTTAGTATAATATGCTTGTCTCAAAATATGATTAATTGTGGTATAACTTTGATGCTTTTATCTTTGACAATCACTATTTCTAGTCTTTCTATGAACTCAAGAGGTGCCTCGGCATTTATGTTTTGCCGATCAAATACAGGCAAGCGAGATACCACTTTATCATATTCTCTTATGAACATTGCAATCCTGCTTATATACATGATTCATGGTGCTTATTATTAATTGTTGGTACTTCTCCATGATTGACATAGCTGTTGGATGATCTTATTTGCATGTATCTCATTATGAACTGCTTAAGTATTAGCCATAGCATGAGAATATATACATCATATGAGCAAATGTGTTCGTGAAAGTTCTTTTATCGCTCAGTTGTTAACTGAATTGCTTGAGGACAAGCAATAAGCTAAGCTTGGGGGAGTTGATACGTCCAAAACGTATCTACTTTCCCGAACACTTTTGCTATTGTTTTGCCTCTAATTTGTGTATTTTGGATACAACTAACACGGACTAACGCTGTTTTCAGCAGAATTGTCTCGTGTCTTTTGTGCAGAAATCCAACTTTCGGGAAAATCCTCGGAATTTCTTCAGATGGCCCTATTTTACCAAAATATTGACGGAGCCAGAAGGGCGAAGGAGGTGGAGGCCCGAGGGCCCCACACCATAAGGCGGCGCGGCCTGTGGGGGCCCGCGCGGCCCATGGTGTGGCCGGCCTCCGACGCCCCTTTGGACTACTTATCGGGTTCGACCTAAAACGCACGGAGAGAAGTCGACATCGCCGAAACCCTCCGAGAGCCGCCACATCGCGAAACTCCGTCGCGGGAGCCAGAAGTCTCCGTTCGGCACGCGCCGGACGGGAATTGGAGGAGATCTTCACCGCCATCACCGCCAACGCCTCTCCATCGACCAGCAATGTTTCCCCCATCCATGTGTGAGTAATTCCCCGCTGTAGGCTGAAGGGGATGGTAGGGATTGGATGAGATTGGTCATGTAATAGTCATAAGATTGTTAGGGCATAGTGCCTAGTATCCGTAGATGTCACTTTTATGATATTGTTGCAACTTGTTATGCTTAATGCTTGTCACTACGGCCCGAGTGCCATGATCTCAGATCTGAACATGTTATTGATTCATGAAGATATTCGTTGTTTATGATCTTACCTATAAGTTGTATACACATGTCGCTGTCCGGAACCAATGGCCCCGAAGTGACAAGAATCGGGACAACCGGAGGGGATGGTAGTGATGTGAGGATCACATGTGTTCACCGAGTGTTAATGCTTTGCTCCTCTATTAAAAGGAGTACCTTAATATCCAGTAGTTTCCCTAGAGGCCCGGCTGCCACCGGCTGGTAGGACAAAAGATGTTGTGCAAGTTTCTCATTGCGAGCACGTACGACTAAATATGGAACACATGCCTATTGATTGATTAGTACTTGGATACCGTTTTATTATTATCTGCAAATGCCCATGCTTTGATTGTTACATGAGTTTCTCTCATCCATGCAACGCCCGTTAAATCCGTCCCTATGCCTACGTATTTTAATCCTCGTTTACTATAATCACTACTTGTCTTTATTTCACCGCTGCTATTATTTCACTATTTCCACTGCCATAAAACTGTTACTACCGATAAACTCTTGCGAGCAAGTCTGTTTCAGGTGCAGCTGAATTGACAACTCCGTTAAAGGCTTACAAGTATTCTTTGTCTCTTGTCGAATCAATAAATCCATTCTCCTAGACCTCAAACGACCCCAGGGTAGGGTCAAACGCACGCGCAATGTCAAGCTTTAGGAGCACTTCGGTCTGTCTCCTCATGTTGATCTTCCTGGCCACTTGCCTCACTAGCATGAAGTTATCATGTAAGCTCCGGTGTTTTATAAAGGCCGACTGGTTCATGCTCACCAGCTCTCCAAGTCTCGGGCGCAGGCGGTTCGCTATTATCTTCGAAAAGAGCTTCGTGAAACTATGGACGAGGCTTATAGGCCTAAAATCCTTTATCTCCAACGCCTCAGGCTTTTTAGGTATCAAGGTGATCAGCGCTCTATTAAGCCTGGCAAAGCCTCTGCCATCTCCCACTCCAAGTTTCATGAGCCCTGCAAGGACATCCCCCTTTATGATTGGCCATGCTCTCTGGTAGAAAGCCCCGGTGAAACCATCCGGACCCGGCGCCCTATCACTAGGCATCTCGCGGATCGTGTTCCAAACTTCCTCCTCGGTGAACATAGCATCTATCTCTCTAAGATCCATGACAGGAATGTTTAAAGCCTCCAGATTCACCGTGTGCTCTCGCGTTTGAATGCTCCCTATGAGCCTCTCAAAAGCCTCCGTGAACACCTCATTCTTGCGCTCTTGTGTAGTCGCCATCTCTTCTCCCACTATCACCGCGCAAAAATAATTCTTAGTTCTCCGTCCATTTGCCACCGCATGAAACAGCTTGGTGTTCGCATCTCCCTCCCGGAGCCATCTCATCCTCGACCGTTGCCTCGCGATGGTGCGCTCAAGGGATGTGATGCGCGTAGATGTACACGTCCGTTGGGAACCCCAAGAGGAAGGTATGATGCGCACAGCGGCAAGTTTTCCCTCAGAAAGAAACCAAGGTTTATCGAACCAGGAGGAGCCAAGAAGCACGTTGAAGGTTGATGGTGGCGAAATGTAGTGCGGCGCAACACCAGGATTCCGGCGCCAACGTGGAACCCGCACAACACAAACCAAGTACTTTGTCCCAACGAAACATGAGGTTGTCAATCTCACCGGCTTGCTGTAACAAAGGATTAACCGTATTGTGTGGAAGATGATTGTTTGCAAGAAAACAAGAAACAAGTATTGCAGATTGTATTTCAGATAAAAGAATAGGACCGGGTCCACCACTAGAGGTGTCTCTCCCATAAGATAAAGCATGTTGGGTGAACAAATTACAGTCGGGCAATTGACAAATAGAGAGGGCACCGCGATGCACATACATGGCATGATAAATATAGTGAGATTTAATTGGGCATTACGACAAAGTACATAGACCGCCATCCAACTGCATCTATGCCTAAAAAGTCCACCTTCAGGTTATCATCCTGTAATATCCCAGGTATTGGGGTTACAAAAATATAGGAAACAGATGTGTGCATTGCATTCATGCATAGAAAATCCGGGGAATTTTCGCGCTTTAAAGTAAAACAGTCACAGTAACTGAAGTTTCACTTGACCTTGGTGGAATTGAAGTAGCTCATCAAGTCAAGCGCTATAAACCTCAATGTGACTTTGCTAAAACTTTGTTTTGGGTAGAGATGATTTGATCTAAGGGGTTAGATCAAAGGTAACTAATAATCAACACAACAACACTTTACTCAGTGATCAAATGCTGGAACTTATTATAGATCATAATATGGTATACCTTGCCACAACATATGAACATCTATTCAAATTAAAATCAAGTAACAATAAACCAGAGAAACTATTCTTGACTTATCTTTTCTATGTCTTAAACTAATCCATGATCCTACCATGAATATCATGGTAATCATTCCACCTCACTCTTGGATTCATGACAAGAAGATCAACTTTAGAAGTATATATTCTTCTCTATTCCATGCTATTAGACATCAAACCTAAAGAGGTGAGAGTCCTATTTTATTTAGGAAAGCAATGACAAACCTTGAGGCAAATCTTGAATATAAATATCCATATGATCACAACATTATCTTTAAGAGGAACCCTAGAGTATTATTCAAGCCTTCCCAAATGAGAGACCATTTATTCTAAACCTAGCTTTACCTATTAATGAACAAAGGACAAACTTTGAACTAAAGTATTAGGTTGTAAACCATTTCCCTTGGAGTGGTGAGATAACTTAATATCACAGGGAATAATACCATATCCATGAATTGATAAAGTAAGGAGGAGATAAACTCAATCAAGAAAGCCAAGTGGAGTTTTAGACTTGATACCTATTGAGATATTGTGAGTACACCATAAACACTAGAATAAACTATTCCTATGAGAGAGAGCTCAAGCTAAGGTGTTACACTCAAGAAAGTTAAGCCAACACTTGATTGTGAGGGAGAGAACTATCCATATAACCAAATGATTATATCAACATTGTTTAAGTAAAACCCCAACAGAAGATCTCAGGCATTCTCCTGGGATATAAGTTATTGAGGCAACCCTATAGCCCATCCTAGAAAGTAAAATATAAGTGTAATACCTTAGTTGATCAAGACAATACTTAATCTTGGGAGTGAGAAACCTAAATCTTGAGAGATAACTTAGGAAGCCAAACCTTGATCATTTAAAATTGAGTGATAATCATAAACCCTAATAACTTGAGGTAGAGATATTAAGAACAAGTTGATCATGCCTAATCCATGATCATGCTCTGGAGGTATGTGAGGATGAGTTAAACCCTAATAGGATAAGTAGGTATCATTCACCACATGAAATCATAGGGAGATCACTAGTAAGCAACCCAAGGCTTATAAATCACTTGGTGATCATGAGTAGAATCTTACCACATACCTATTACATTTGTTTCCCAATTAGTGAACTTAAGAAACCTTAGTGCCAAACCCTATATCTTATATGGTGAGAAACCATTCATCCTAATAACCAAAGTTAACTATAAAAAATAAATATAGTTACTTTAGTTACTTTAACAATAGATTAAGGATATAATAGAAATCTATTGGAATAAGATAGACTCAACTCTCAAATCATTAGTAATTAATAGAGAGCAGAAACAATTTATCAAGTAACCATATTACCTTGGTTAGGGGAGATTAAACCCTAGCAAATGCAATATAATGTTATTCTAATTCTATAAACTAGAAGTATATCTCAAACCTAGTTTGTGCATCACTATGTGATAACAACTAAAACCTAAACTACAACTAAGTTCCAAACCATGCATCATTAGGTAAATATAGTTAGAACTCTAAAATTGCTCACTAGTTAATCCTTATGCTTCAATTATTAAACATAAGAAACACCTAATGTTAAGTTCCATAATTAAAACTCATGTGTGGTGAATAACCATTTATATCAACCATTTGACTTAATAACCAAGATCCAACTATGAGGAGAGTAATACATACTCTAAGGATTTCAGGGTACTATTAAAATAAAATAATAGTGCTAATCTTGAAATAAGGTTATAATCAAACCTACGAGATCTTAATCAATGAGTGTTCACATAAAATCACATACATAGGACCAAATTCTCAATTAAGATATCAAGCTCTAATGATAAACATTGGGAGTATAACTTATCAACTTTAATAATTCAAAACATATTTAATTCTCTATGAACAAAGAGATCCAAATTCATAAATAACACCATACCCAAATGAAAAATTGCAACAAAGTTCTCATATATTAAATGGTTATTCCAAATAACTCATTAATATAGTGATCCTTTCTTAATCCTAATGGAGTTCAAATTATAAAATACCTGCATGGTATTGAATGATTTAAATTTGAATTTAAAACAGAATTATAAAATAGAAAAGGAAAAATAGAAAAGAAAATAAGAAAGAAAAGAGGCTTACCTGACGGGCCACTGCAGCCCAGCACGAGCCCACCATCACGGCCGAGTCCACCACCAGAAACCGACCCACTTACCGTTTCGCCGTGGATAAAGACGAGACGAAGGTCATCGTCTTCATCTTCTCCACTGCTCGCACAGGAGGTCGACACCGCGACGCCCTGGGCCACGTCCGCGGTCGCCGCCGGCATTGTGGACCGCCAGCACACGCCAGAGGTCGTATAAAAGGCGAGGAAGACCTCAATTTCCTCCCTCTTCGTCTCAATCGACCATAAAGCCGAAACCCTAGCTCCCGGACCTCCATCTCTCGCCGGCGATTGAGGCCACCCCGTGCCTCGCCGTGGATACTCCCAGCACCACCGTCCTATCCTTGTTCTTCTCACCGAAGCGTGCAAGCTGGGAAGTCCCTGGTCTGGCGAATTCGGCCATTTTCTCCGACCACCGCCGCCGGGTCCATGGATGATTTCGTCGCCGTCCGAGCTCCATCGGCCTCCCCTTCAAGCCCATCATCATCAGGGTGAGCTCACGCGTCTCCCAAGCCCTTTATTTGGTCCCAGCATGCCCTGTAGCCTACCACCGCCGTATACCGCCGTGAGCCGCCGCTGTTCGTGCTCGCCGGAGCTACCCCGGCGACCATTAGGGAGCGGCGCCGCCACTATCGTGTTCGCCTCGGCGTGCTTGTTCCAGTGAGCACCCGCGTGACCCCGCGGGAACCCTGGACCGCCGCCGTCGATTCCGTCTGGCCGCCGGCCAGCAGCCTCGTTGCCACGGTGGCAATTTTGACCCAGTCAAATGCCCCGTGGCAGATGAGGTGGACAGACCCCACCAGACATTGACTGTGGGTGGTATCTGTCCGGGTACGTTTAGTCAGATTCAGATTTATTTCAAATTCTAAAATTGCTGAAACTTTGCAAATATTTAGGAAATTCATTATAACTCAGAAAAATACAAATAAGATATCAAAATTCTTAAAAAAGAAAAATCTATCCAATAAAAATATAAAATCAAATTTTTATTTTTAATAGAAATTCAATTATTTAATACTTGTTATTTAAGCCTTATTTATTAATTCTAAATTCAATTAAAATTCAATAATTAGGAAAACTTTCCAAATTAAATAAAAACCAGTAAATAAATAAAGAAAACATTAAAACTAATTTCCTTTATTTTGTTAATTTGGTAAATCATTATTAGAGAGAATTAAACCCTGATTAATAATTAACCTAATTTTAATTGTTTAATTTTTTTTATTAAATTCAATACTATTTTAATTACAAGTTACTAATAACTTCAACTTTAAATTGAAGTTATTAACCATAAGACTATTTGGTAAATAGCAAACCCTAATTCCATAGTGAATGGTATTACAACCCATCATTTCATGTGAAACCTAAAACCCTAATTCAATTGGGACACCTAGTTCCATTATTATATGTGAACCCTAAATATTTTCCAAACCTAAACCCAATTTCACATGTGATCATATTACTTCAATAATAGTCATATAACCATAGAAGCAACTAAATATTTGCCATGACCACATGAAATGTAGGAGACCTATCACTAATATATGAGTATTCCATGTGTTCATCTTCATCAGACCTAAATAATCTAGTAGGATCAACCAAGTGTAAACCCTAGATCCTATTACCCAAAACCATCATTCCTATTCATTCCTAATTAGCATCACATCATTATATGGTGATCATGAGTAGAATCTTATAAATCACTTGGTGATCATGAGTAGAATCTTACCACATACCTATTACATTTGTTTCCCAATTAGTGAACTTAAGAAACCTTAGTGCCAAACCCTATATCTTATATGGTGAGAAACCATTCATCCTAATAACCAAAGTTAACTATAAAAAATAAATATAGTTACTTTAGTTACTTTAACAATAGATTAAGGATATAATAGAAATCTATTGGAATAAGATAGACTCAACTCTCAAATCATTAGTAATTAATAGAGAACAGAAACAATTTATCAAGTAACCATATTACCTTGGTTAGGGGAGATTAAACCCTAGCAAATGCAATATAATGTTATTCTAATTCTATAAACTAGAAGTATATCTCAAACCTAGTTTGTGCATCACTATGTGATCACAACTAAAACCTAAACTACAACTAAGTTCCAAACCATGCATCATTAGGTAAATATAGTTAGAACTCTAAAATTGCTCACTAGTTAATCCTTATGCTTCAATTATTAAACATAAGAAACACCTAATGTTAAGTTCCATAATTAAAACTCATGTGTGGTGAATAACCATTTATATCAACCATTTGACTTAATAACCAAGATCCAACTATGAGGAGAGTAATACATACTCTAAGGATTTCAGGGTACTATTAAAATAAAATAATAGTGCTAATCTTGAAATAAGGTTATAATCAAACCTACGAGATCTTAAACAATGAGTGTTCACATAAAATCACATACATAGGACCAAATTCTCAATTAAGATATCCAGCTCTAATGATAAACATTGGGAGTATAACTTATCAACTTTAATAATTCAAAACATATTTAATTCTCTATGAACAAAGAGATCCAAATTCATAAATAACACCATACCCAAATGAATGATGAACCTTAGGGACAACTATGCCAAATCTTGAGCATTACCTAACCATATTCCACTAAACCCTACTAGTGTTGGATACTTATGAACCATCCTATTTAGGAACCAATCATTCTTTACTTAGGGAATTAAATAGCAAACCTAGACCACCTCAACCCTAATTAATATACTTCTTATTATTTAAGAAGTATGTTCTTCAAAAGTTATTCTTTTGAAGTAAATAAAGAATCATCATCAATCCTGCCTAATAGAACCTATAGCCAATATCCAACTATCATCAGCAAGGAAAACCAACTTTGATAGCAACTATTTATAATAAATTGATCAAGATGCTTAGGCTCAACTCAACCTTACAAGCCATAGGTGTTGATGCATCCAATCTTGTTTGGATCCATCTACTACTTACTCCAGTAGCAGTGAAAACCCTAGTAAACCATAGAACCCCACAACCCTAATTATCATACTTGTTCTTTATTAAAGAACATGTTCTTCAAAAGATATTCTTTTGAAGTATATGATAATTAATCATTAACCATGTCATAGAGTGCTAAAACCAACCACTATTCAATACATGTTAGGATTATACCAAATATTATTGTTGTGTGCTATTAATGCTATTATTATAATATATTGCAGCACATGTTTAGGATACCAAGTAATCACACCTGAATAAGAACCTTGTTTGTGAATCACTCTAAAAGTGCAACACACTCTAAACAAATCATTTCAACTCACTAATCCTAAATCATCGGGGTAGGTCACGCTTAGAACGATTGCATCTCATACTTATGCATTATTGCATCCTTGCCCTTTTAAACATCGTCCTTATCGGACGATGATGCTTTTTCAGAATTTGGAATTATTGCGTATCGAAGACCTTGACTGCATAATCTTGCAGTCAAGAAAGGCAAGTTCATCGCTTGCTCATGTCATTTGAGTATTTTTACCAAATTACTTGCAAAGTACTATGTTTATCACTATTGCATAAAAAGCAAAACCACTATTTTCATAACTATGAATATGACTATGTGGTGGGCAATGGAACCATGGATTGTGTTGATATGGTGGAGGTTCCATTGCAAGGGTTTATATCCATCTAGGATTAAACAACAAATGTCGTCCAGTGATTCTTGTGCCGTAATACCCGTGTTAACCATAAGATCCGGAGTGGGACGGAGTAGTCAAAAGTGTTTCCACCTCTCGTTCATCAACGGATGCTCATTACCGGGTGCACATGATCTCGAGAGACATGATGCAGGGGTGGGAACCCGTAGAAGTCCCAACGGGAATGAGGTCTATGATGGGTTGCAACTGCCGGCGTAGGAATGTATGGTAGAGCCCTGCATTGTCGTCGTGGTCGGGGCCCAGCCTTAATTGGCGTAAGTGAACCGGCGTGGACCCAGGGTCGGAGATTGCAACAAAGGGTGGTGTTCGAGGTAGCGGAGGAATATGATTGACTAGGACCTTATACCGGGCCTCACACCAAAGGAAGTGTGGATGGGGAATATGCCCGGTTGGCACCAAGGTTAAGATCTCTTATGGGTAAAGCAACACACCTCTGCAGAGTGTAACGAATCGTGACCGTCACTCCCTGTTCCGGTTTTGAACTGCGAACGCGCCGTAAAGGAACTCCATGAAGTTCTAGTAAACCGGTGAAGGCTGACGGACATAGTTCTTCTGAATAAAAGCAACCTTTTGAAGAAATGATTATGAAAACCTGCATTGGTATTAGACTTTCTGGTCTAATGCCGTAGCTAGTGCATTAAACACCTCTTTCCTATAATGAACTTGTTGAGTACGCTCGTACTCATCCCACTCTTCAATCCCCTGCTTAGGTATGGAGGCATCAAAGGAGGATCTACAGTGCAACACGAAGGCCGAGGAGACAACAACTACTTCAAGAGACAGGACCATGTCAGGAGAGTCAGATACCACATTCAACAAGGAGAAAACCTAGATTAGCAATAGAAAGGAACTAGCTTCCTAAACTTAGCTCCTATTTAGCTAGAATCTATTCATAGCCTCTGTAGCTAGTTAAATACTCTACAAATAGAGTTCGTGTTAGGATTAGACTACGAGTCGTTCTTCTGGAGTTTATTTGCATTTTTACCTCATTGTAAAGTAGGAGGCTTTGATGATCTTATGTAGCAGAGTCTGTGTGTAATTCTATAGACATGCCTTGGACCCGCATATGTTTCTGTTGTACTGAGCGATATAATACTAGTGGAACGGTGTTTCATTGGTGTTATATCAGACTTGCATACTACACCATGCAGTGGTATGTCGGGTCACCACAGTTGGTATCAGAGCAAATGCTTTGACCTTAGGATTAAAACCCTTTAAAGGAGACCTATAGGATTGGTAGTGTCTATAGGAAGTTGTCTTAGATAAAACCTAATCTTCTTATGACTTGAGATGGATATTCACTTGAGAATAACCCAGACACACTTGAGTCAACCTTCTTACCTATCTTTCTTAAGTGAAGTTGGTTAGATAATCCCAAACATGTAGTATACCAACACCCTAAAATAATATATGAGTAGACCATAGTTGGTATACCACACATGGTAGTCCAAAGAGAGGATACAACCATAAGGAAGATATCCTATTGGAAGATGTGTACCAACACCTGTTATGTTTAAGTAAGAGTTATCCAGACCTGTAATTGGAGTAATACCAAGTGATAAAGATAAGGTAGATTTCCTACTAGAAGATGTCTATCAATACAAGTAATGGGTAAGTGAAGTCTATCCAACTTGTGGAACAACTGATACTAAGTAAACAGTATAAGCTATATGAGGTAGTTTAGACCATGATGAGTCAATCATGGGAGGTAAGGAAGAGAGATAGAAATAAAAATATGTCTACTTCCATGGTAGAGATAATAATCATATAAGATTCACTTGAGAATCATTATGTGATGGAATAGAACATCATAAACATTTAGAAGGAGAACAATAAGAAGCCAGTTGTTCAATAATAGTGTAAGAATTGTGTTACAAAACCATGGGAAGTGTGCCAAGCACATCATGTCCATAGTCTTATGATAGTATAAACACTTGGAAGTATAAGAGTTATATTTCCATAGTTATATGTTTAGTGTAGCAATGTTAGAACCTAGACATATCAGGTGAAATAGTCCTCAACAAAATGGAAGTTAAGTAGTAATTCCAGAGAAAATTAGGTTAACCTTAACTATCCTAGACCACTTTGTTTCAAGTTTATCTCATTGCAAATGTGCAATTAAGGTAAAGGTTGAGACAAATGGTAGAATTCCATATGTATGTGCTAAGTATCACAATATAAACCTATCTTATGTGGTGTTATATACTACACACCTCAGCCTGATGTTTAGAGATGTCATACTCAACTATCATATTCAGGCTTATGATGATGTGTATTATAGACACAAAGCTGAATCTTCTTGGATTTTATTGGATTTTCATTGATTGACTAGATCCATACATGAAGTTTGACTTTGATATGCAAATGCATGTTGCAATATCAAGTTCTTACTTGATGCTATAGATCTAGAGGGTAATGGTATTCGTGTGAGGAAGTGACGAAGATTCTGAAGGCAAGATAAAGGTTCATCAGATAAAGGAAACAAAGTTGTGGGAAGCAACCACAATATTCAGAAGGTAGTATCAATCAAAACTCATGCTTTGCCTCAATAGAGGAGTACCTTAGTACTGAAGAAGCATGTAGGTGAGAAATCTGGTGATTAAGGAAAAGCTCAAGCAGATCCATAGTCAATCTAGAAGAGGGAATGCATATGAATTCACTTAGGATACTATATTCATAGTGTCAGCCAGTGATTTTCTTGCAACAATAAACCCTCGAAAAAGGAAGATGACTTATGAAACCATAGAAGATATAAGAAGACCATAGTTGACATCAGAATACCACAATAAGTATAAGATCAATACTGCGAGATAAAGTAGAAGATGTCTCGTCCAGTTGATAAGAACCTATAATAGAATCCATTTTTAGTTAACAAATAGCCACAATTGGTATCAACTAGTCCATAATTGGATTCTTCATACCAAGATGTTGTGAACAAATAATATTTTGTCAACCAAATAGTATTGACCTATAATCATTTAGTCGAAGAATTAACATTGGATGTCCACAATTGAGTGGATACATCACAAATATTCTTCGTGAGATCTTAGAAGAATACAAACCATAAGCTAGAACCTAGACCAATATTCCAACCATCAATCCAATGGTTGGAAGAAAAGGAGGTGAAGGCATAAGAAAACTCTAAGGGGTAGAGTAAAGATTGAGTTAGATGTACAATGACTCAATACGTTGAACAAAATAGAAGAAGATGGTCTGAACTGAGAGGAAGTTCGATCTTATTTTCATAAGATTGTCGAACACTACTTTCAGAAGAATGTCAGACCAGAAGCCGAGGTTTATACCTCGAGGAAGTAAGAAGTGGACTATAACTTGAGAAAGTAATTAGTATTTACTCAGAAGTACGAAAGCTCAAGTAAGTTAAGGATAAAGAAGTTGGATGAAGGAAATATCGGAGACCAAATAGCTCAATAAATCCAAAGACTGAAGGAGTTTGACCATACTAAAACTAAAGACTGATTGAATGATTCCTTTCATGGAACCTAAATAACCCAAAATAGTTATAGGTATCAACTATAAACCATGATTGGATAGGCTAAATGAGTCTAACCTTCTTAGTAAAAGAAACCGTCAAAATCATTTCCATGGTAAGTACCTTACTAAGTACCATTATTGCAGTTTTGGTAGTAAGGGAAAACAAAGACCTATTTAGCAATTAGGAGTTTATTATCAAATTAGCCTTCAAATAAGACCAGCAGCACCAGAAGAAGTCTCAATCATTGAATCTTCAATGAGAAAGGAAACAAGCTTATAGAGTTGGAAGAAATCAAAGAATTAAAGTAAGAACCATGGTTCAGAGACAAACCATAATGGATTCCAGGAAGAATCTGGACAAGGGATATATTCAATTATATCCAGTAAGATCAATACGGAGTTCGAGAAAAGATAGAGTCTGCACAAGTCAGATCCACACTCCGTAAACGTGAGAGAGATCAAACTTCGAGGACGAAGTTTAGTTTAAGGGGTAGAGACTGTAATATCCCAGGTATTGGGGTTACAAAAATATAGGAAACAGATGTGTGCATTGCATTCATGCATAGAAAACGGGGAATTTTCGCGCTTTAAAGTAAAACAATCACAGTAACTGAAGTTTCACTTGACCTTGGTGGAATTGAAGTAGCTCATCAAGTCAAGCGCTATAAACCTCAATGTGACTTTGCTAAAACTTTGTTTTGGGTAGAGATGATTTGATCTAAGGGGTTAGATCAAAGGTAACTAATAATCAACACAACAACACTTTACTCAGTGATCAAATGCTGGAACTTATTATAGATCATAATATGGTATACCTTGCCACAACATATGAACATCTATTCAAATTAAAATCAAGTAACAATAAACCAGAGAAACTATTCTTGACTTATCTTTTCTATGTCTTAAACTAATCCATGATCCTACCATGAATATCATGGTAATCATTCCACCTCACTCTTGGATTCATGACAAGGAGATCAACTTTAGAAGTATATATTCTTCTCTATTCCATGCTATTATACATCAAACCTAAAGAGGTGAGAGTCCTATTTTATTTAGGGAAGCAATGACAAACCTTGAGGCAAATCTTGAATATAAATATCCATATGATCACAACATTATCTTTAAGAGGAACCCTAGAGTATTATTCAAGCCTTCCCAAATGAGAGACCATTTATTCTAAACCTAGCTTTACCTATTAATGAACAAAGGACAACCTTTGAACTAAAGTATTAGGTTGTAAACCATTTCCCTTGGAGTGGTGAGATAACTTAATATCACAGGGAATAATACCATATCCATGAATTGATAAAGTAAGGAGGAGATAAACTCAATCAAGAAAGCCAAGTGGAGTTTTAGACTTGATACCTATTGAGATATTGTGAGTACACCATAAACACTAGAATAAACTATTCCTATGAGAGAGAGCTCAAGCTAAGGTGTTACACTCAAGAAAGTTAAGCCAACACTTGATTGTGAGGGAGAGAACTATCCATATAACCAAATGATTATATCAACATTGTTTAAGTAAAACCCCAACAGAAGATCTCAGGCATTCTCCTGGGATATAAGTTATTGAGGCAACCCTATAGCCCATCCTAGAAAGTAAAATATAAGTGCTATACCTTAGTTGATCAAGACAATACTTAATCTTGGGAGTGAGAAACCTAAATCTTGAGAGATAACTTAGGAAGCCAAACCTTGATCATTTAAAATTGAGTGATAATCATAAACCCTAATAACTTGAGGTAGAGATATTAAGAACAAGTTGATCATGCCTAATCCATGATCATGCTCTGGAGGTATGTGAGGATGAGTTAAACCCTAATAGGATAAGTAGGTATCATTCACCACATGAAATCATAGGGAGATCACTAGTAAGCAACCCAAGGCTTATAAATCACTTGGTGATCATGAGTAGAATCTTACCACATACCTATTACATTTGTTTCCCAATTAGTGAACTTAAGAAACCTTAGTGCCAAACCCTATATCTTATATGGTGAGAAACCATTCATCCTAATAACCAAAGTTAACTATAAAAAATAAATATAGTTACTTTAGTTACTTTAACAATAGATTAAGGATATAATAGAAATCTATTGGAATAAGATAGACTCAACTCTCAAATCCTTAGTAATTAATAGAGAACAGAAACAATTTATCAAGTAACCATATTACCTTGGTTAGGGGAGATTAAACCCTAGCAAATGCAATATAATGTTATTCTAATTCTATAAACTAGAAGTATATCTCAAACCTAGTTTGTGCATCACTATGTGATAACAACTAAAACCTAAACTACAACTAAGTTCCAAACCATGCATCATTAGGTAAATATAGTTAGAACTCTAAAATTGCTCACTAGTTAATCCTTATGCTTCAATTATTAAACATAAGAAACACCTAATGTTAAGTTCCATAATTAACCATTTATATCAACCATTTGACTTAATAACCAAGATCCAACTATGAGGAGAGTAATACATACTCTAAGGATTTCAGGGTACTATTAAAATAAAATAATAGTGCTAATCTTGAAATAAGGTTATAATCAAACCTACGAGATCTTAAACAATGAGTGTTCACATAAAATCACATACATAGGACCAAATTCTCAATTAAGATATCCAGCTCTAATGATAAACATTGGGAGTATAACTTATCAACTTTAATAATTCAAAACATATTTAATTCTCTATGAACAAAGAGATCCAAATTCATAAATAACACCATACCCAAATGAATGATGAACCTTAGGGACAACTATGCCAAATCTTGAGCATTACCTAACCATATTCCACTAAACCCTACTAGTGTTGGATACTTATGAACCATCCTATTTAGGAACCAATCATTCTTTACTTAGGGAATTAAATAGCAAACCTAGACCACCTCAACCCTAATTAATATACTTCTTATTATTTAAGAAGTATGTTCTTCAAAAGTTATTCTTTTGAAGTAAATAAAGAATCATCATCAATCCTGCCTAATAGAACCTATAGCCAATATCCAACTATCATCAGCAAGGAAAACCAACTTTGATAGCAACTATTTATAATAAATTGATCAAGATGCTTAGGCTTAACTCAACCTTACAAGCCATAGGTGTTGATGCATCCAATCTTGTTTGGATCCATCTACTACTTACTCCAGTAGCAGTGAAAACCCTAGTAAACCATAGAACCCCACAACCCTAATTATCATACTTGTTCTTTATTAAAGAACATGTTCTTCAAAAGATATTCTTTTGAAGTATATGATAATTAATCATTAACCATGTCATATAGTGCTAAAACCAACCACTATTCAATACATGTTAGGAATATACCAAATATTATTGTTGTGTGCTATTAATGCTATTATTATGATATATTGCAGCACATGTTTAGGATACCAAGTAATCACACCTGAATAAGAACCTTGTTTGTGAATCACTCTAAAAGTGCAACACACTCTAAACAAATCATTTCAACTCACTAATCCTAAATCATCGGGGTTAGGTCACGTTTAGAACGATTGCATCTCATACTTATGCATTATTGCATCCTTGCCAATCTTTTAAACATCGTCCTTATCGGACGATGATGCTTTTTCAGAATTTGGAATTATTGCGTATCGAAGACCTTGACTGCATAATCTTGCAGTCAAGAAAGGCAAGTTCATCGCTTGCTCATGTCATTTGAGTATTTTTACCAAATTACTTGCAAAGTACTATGTTTATCACTATTGCATAAAAAGCAAAACCACTATTTTCATAACTATGAATATGACTATGTGGTGGGCAATGGAACCATGGATTGTGTTGATATGGTGGAGGTTCCATTGCAAGGGTTTATATCCATCTAGGATTAAAGAACAAATGTCGTCCAGTGATTCTTGTGCCGTAATACCCGTGTTAACCATAAGATCTGGAGTGGGACGGAGTAGTCAAAAGTGTTTCCACCTCTCGTTCATCAACGGATGCTCATTACCGGGTGCACATGATCTCGAGAGACATGATGCAGGGGTGGGAACCCGTAGAAGTCCCAACGGGAATGAGGTCTATGATGGGTTGCAACTGCCGGCGTAGGAATGTATGGTAGAGCCCTGCATTGTCGTGGTCGGGGCCCAGCCTTAATTGGCGTAAGTGAACCGGCGTGGACCCAGGGTCGGAGATTGCAACAAAGGGTGGGTGTTCGAGGTAGCGGAGGAACATGATTGACTAGGACCTTATACCGGGCCTCACACCAAAGGAAGTGTGGACGGGGAATATGCCCGGTTGGCACCAAGGTTAAGATCTCTTATGGGTAAAGCAACACACCTCTGCAGAGTGTAACGAATCGTGACCAGTCACCCCTGTTCCGGTTTTGGAACTGCGAACGCGCCGGAAAGGAGCTCCATGAAGTTCTAGTAAACCGGTGAAGGCTGACGGACATAGTTCTTCTGAATAAAAGCAACCTTTGAAGAAATGATTATGAAAACCTGCATTGGTATTAGACTTTCTGGTCTAATGCCGTAGCTAGTGCATTAAACACCTCTTTCCTATAATGAACTTGTTGAGTACGCTCGTACTCATCCCACTCTTAAATCCCCTGCTTAGGTATGGAGGCATCAAAGGAGGATCTACAGTGCAACACGAAGGCCGAGGAGACAACAACTACTTCAAGAGACAGGACCATGTGACAAAGGATTAACTTGTCAATGCCTACAGATTGTAGACTAGGGTTTTGCTAGAAGTAGAGGGCAAGTAGATCTCGAAAGTTCAGGCGAAAAGTACTCGACGATTATGAAAACTAGGGTTATGTTGAGAGATTCGATCTTTGTCCCTCGACTTTTATATAGGAGGGAGCCGAGGGTTTCGTGATACACAAGTTACAGAGTTCGGGAGGGTTTCGTATCCAACCCGTAAGATTACAAATCTCTATCTTTCCTAATACAAACTATCTTTCCTAATCATTAAATGGGCTTCCGATTCTTCTTATTCTTCGAGTTCTGGGCCTTCGATAAACCCCGGGTACCATCTTTGGCAGGGGGATGCCTATGTCAGTAGCCCCCGAGATTTTTCTTGAATCGAAGAATCAGGGAAAATCTCCAACTTTACTCATCACATAATCTTTCGATATGCAAACACTATTTTGTACAGGGATAACGGTAGTTGGGGCTAGTTCATCCGACGGATCAGGTACTAGTTAACTGCTCTAGTGGCAATCCGCAAAAACCTACTTCAAGATCACGTCCCCGGACATGATCTCGGATACTGTAAACTTCGACAAGTGCCGCTTAAGGTCTTACCATTCGTCGAGTCCCAGTCATATTTTATCGTACCTAACGCGTCCGTTAGGATTTTTCTTCGTATCTGTTGATACGGAAAATAGTAGCAATCCGCCGTCGAGACGGTGCCACGCCGCTCGAACGGATCTGGGGTCTTACCTTCGCAAAGTTTTGCGGCATTCAGAGATTTATTCGCGACTTTTAGCGCTCTGAGAATATATTGTCGAGTGCTTTTCGGCTGTTGGAATAGCACATTTTATCGAGTCATATTTGATGACTTATTTTGTCTTCCCGATGGGAGTATATGTAGAGTTATCTATGTAACTCGAAGTATACTCACTTTTTTTCTCCGCACGCGAACAGCGTTCCCGATGGGAGTAGCCCCGAGGCTACAGCCAAGAACTTGTGCTTGGGTGTAGACTCCACAGATTAGTATCCTTTGCCGCTATATTTATAATCCTTCTCGATATTTTTATATCTATCGGGTGCGCGACCAGCGCTCCCGATGGGAGTAGCCCCCGAGGCTATGAACAAATTCTTGCATTTGGTCATAGGCTCTCGCCATTTCTATATTGTCATATTCGAAATTTTCTATTTTTCCAAAGTAGCCCCCGAGCATTTGGGCAAAAACTTGTATTTGATCAAAGGCTCCCGAGATAATCTTGCGTTGTCGATAAACTTTTGAAACCTCATAGTCGAATTTTTCTTTTATCTTGACGACGTCATTGCTGATGATAGCCACGATTTCTATTTTGGAAACTGACCATTACCGCTTGTTTCGCTGCCTTGTGGGTCCCATTTCCTGATCTGACGGACACGTCGTGCAAGTGGAGGACACATGTTCTCCCCTTTTTCTGGCGCACGTTCTGTAACCTCGTCAATGTTGAAATACCATTGTACCCTTGTTGCCACGTGGGGATCATCTCCTGCATTCTTTTTTCATCCAACGGTTCCGTCGCTTCACCGCACCTCTATATAAGATCTCCTTCTTCTTCCTCGAACACTTCCGCTCGCGCCGTTCCCCTGCTCTCCTCTGCAAAACCTCCTCCTGCGCTCCACTGCTCCCAGAGCTCTTCTCTTCGCAGCTGCACTCCATCGCCATTGTTGATGCCACCGCGTCGCTTGACGAGGCATAGCTGATACGTCTCCAACGTATCGATAATTTCTTATGTTCCATGCTACTTTATTGATGATACCTACATGTTTTATGCACATTATATGTCATATTTATGCATTTTCTGGAACTAACCTATTAACAAGATGCCGAAGAGCCATTGCTGTTTTTCGCTGTTTTTGGTTTCAGAAATCCTAGTAAAGAAATATTCTCGGACGAAACTTTCGCCCTGGTCCTATTTTTGCACGAAGCTTCCGTAAGACCGAAGAGATAACGAAGTGGGGCCACGAGGCGGAGGCCGGCGCGGCCCAGGCCTTGGCCGCGCCGACCTACCCCCGGGCCCCTCGTGTGGCCCCCGCGTTGACCCTCCGCCTACTTAAAGCCTCCGTCGCGAAACCCCCAGTACCGAGAGCCACGATACGAAAACCTTCCAGAGACGCCGCCGCGAATCCCATCTCGGGGATTCAGGAGATCGCTCCGGCACCCTGCCGGAGAGGGGATTCATCTCCCGGAGGACTCTACACCGCCATGGTCGCCTCCGGAGTGATGAGTGAGTAGTTCACCCTGGACCATGGGTCCATAGCAGAGCTAGATGGTCGTCTTCTCCTTGTTGTGCTTCATTGTTGGATCTTGTGAGCTGCCTAACATGATCAAGATCATCTATCCGTAATACTATATGTTGTGTTTGTCGGGATCCGATGGATAGAGAGTACTATGATTATGGTGATTATCAATCTATTGTTTATGTGTTGTTTATGATCTTGCATGCTCTCCGTTACTAGTAGAGGCTCTGGCCAAGTTTTTACTCTTAACTCCAAGAGGGAGTATTTATGCTCGATAGTGGGTTCATGCCTCCATTGACACCTGGGACAGTGACAGAAAGTTCTAAGGTTGTGTTGTGCTGTTGCCACTAGGGATAAAACATTGATTCTATGTCTAAGGATGTAGTTGTTGATTACATTACGCACCATACTTAATGCAATTGTCTGTTGCTTAGCAACTTAATACTGGAGGGGGTTCGGATGATAACCTGAAGGTGGACTTTTTAGGCATAGATGCAGTTGGATGGCGGTCTATGTACTTTGTCGTAATGCCCAATTAAATCTCACTATATTTATCATATCATGTATATGCATTGTTATGCCTTTCTCTATTTGTCAATTGCCCGTCTGTAATTTGTTCACCCAACATGCTTTATCTTATGGGAGAGACACCTCTAGTGAACTGTGGACCCCGGTCCTATTTTTACATAGCATACAATCTACTGCAATTGTGTTTACTGTTTTCTTTGCAAACATCTTCCACTCGATACGTTTAATCCTTTGTTACAACAAGCCGGTGAGATTGACAACCTCACTGTTTCGTTGGGACAAAGTACTTGGGTTGTGTTGTGCAGGTTGGCGCCGGAATCCCCGGTGTTGCGCCGCATCACATTTCGCGACCATCAACCTTCAACGTGCTTCTTGGCTCCTACTGGTTCGATTAAACCTTGGTTTCTTTCTGAGGGAAAACTTGCCAGTGCGCATCATACCTTCCTCTTGGGGTTCCCAACGGACGTGTACATCTACGCGCATCAAGCAACTTTTTCTGGCGCCGTTGCCGGGGAGATCAAGACACGCTGCAAGGGGAGTCTCCACTTCTCAATCTCTTTACTTTGTTTTTGTCTTGCTTTATTTTATTTACTACTTTGTTTGCTGCACTAAATCAAAACACAAAAAAAATTAGTTGCTAGTTTTACTTTATTTACTGTCTTGCTCTCTATATCGAAAACACAAAAATTAGTTACTTGCATTTACTTTATCTAGTTTGTTTTATTTACCGTTGCTAAAATGAATACCCCTGAAAATACTAAGTTGTGTGACTTCACAAATGCAAATAATAATGATTTCCTATGCACACCTATTGCTCCACCTGCTACTACAGCAGAATTCTTTGAAATTAAACCTGCTTTACTAAATCTTGTCATGAGAGATCAATTTTCTGGTGTTAGTTCTGATGATGCTGCTGCCCATCTCAATAATTTTGTTGAACTTTGTGAAATGCAAAAGTATAAAGATGTAGATGGTGATATTATTAAATTGAAAGTGTTTCCTTTCTCATTAAGAGGAAGAGCTAAAGATTGGTTGCTATCTTTGCCTAAGAATAGTATTGATTCATGGACTAAATGTAAGGATGCTTTTATTGGTAGATATTATCCTCCCGCTAAAATTATATCTTTGAGAAGTAGCATAATGAATTTTAAGCAATTAGATACTGAACATGTTGCTCAAGCATGGGAGAGAATGAAAACTTTGGTAAAGAATTGCCCAACCCATGGACTGACTACTTGGATGATCATCCAAACCTTCTATGCAGGACTAAATTTTTCTTCGCGGAATTTATTGGATTCAGCTGCTGGAGGTACCTTTATGTCCATCACATTGGGGGCGGCTACAAAACTTCTTGATGATATGATGATAAATTACTCTGAATGGCACACGGAAAGAGCTCCACAAGGTAAGAAGGTAAATTCTGTTGAAGAAACCTCCTCCTTGAGTGATAAGATTGATGTGATTATGTCTATGCTTGTGAATGGTAGATCTAATGTAGATCCAAATAATGTTCCTTTAGCTTCATTGGTTGCTCAAGAAGAAAATGTTGATGTGAATTTCATTAAAAATAATAATTTCAACAACAATGCTTATAGGAACAACTCTGGTAATAACTATAGGCCATATCCTTCTGCTAATGGTAATGGTTATGGTAATTCTTATGGTAATTCTTACAACAATAATAGGAGTGTACCCTCTGGTCTTGAAGCTATGCTTAAAGAATTTATTAGTACACAAACTGCTTTTAACAAATCTGTTGAGGAAAAGCTTGATAAAATTGATACTATTGCTTCTAGAGTTGATAGGCTTGCCTCTGATGTTAATCTTTTAAAATTGAAAGTTATGCCTAATAATGATATTGATAATAAGATTACTACTACAGCAAATGCCATCCAAGTTAGAATTAATGAGAATATAAGATTAATGGCTGAACTGCGTGCTAGGTGGGATAGAGAAGAAAATGAAAAACTAGCTAAAGAGAATAATATAGCTAAAGTTTGGACTATCACCACCACTAGTAATGCTAATTCTTCACATGTTGCTGCACCTCCTACTATCAATGGTAAAATAATTGGTGTTGGCAATGTTTCTACTCCTAGTGCAAAGCGAACAAAACTGCCTGAAATTGCTAAAAAAACTGCTTGTGATAAAACTGCTGAAATTTTTTCCAACCTTGGGAACAATGATCCCATTGCTGTAGCTCATAATGATTTAAATTTTGATGATTGCCACATCTCTGAAGTTATAAAGTTCTTACAAAAACTTGCTAAAAGTCCTAATGCTAGTGCTATAAATTTAGCCTTTACAAAACATATTACAAATGCTCTCATAAAAGCTAGAGAAGAGAAACTAAAACTTGAAACTTCTATTCCTAGAAAGTTAGAAGATGGTTGGGAGCCCATCATTAAAATGAAATTCAATGACTTTGAATGTAATGCTTTATGTGATCTTGGTGCAAGTATTTCGTTATGCCTAAAAAGATTTATGATATGCTTGACTTGCCACCATTAAAGAATTGTTATTTGGATGTTAATCTTGCCGATAATGTTAAAAAGAAACCTTTGGGGAGGATTGATAATGTGCATATTACGGTTAACAATAACCTTGTCCCCGTTGATTTTGTTGTCTTGGATATCGAATGCAATGCATCTTGTCCTATTGTGTTGGGAAGACCTTTTCTTCGAACTGTTGGTGCTGTTATTGATATGAGGGAAAGTAATATTAAATATCAATTTCCTCTCAAGAAAGGTATGGAACACTTCCCTAGAAAGAGAATGAAGTTGCATTTTGATTCTATTATTAGAACAAGTTATGATGTTGATGCTTCTACTCGATGTTACTTGATTTGCACTTTCTGCGCCTAGCTGAAAGGCGTTAAAGAAAAGCGCTTATGGGAGACAACCCATGTTTTTACCTACAGCAATTTTTTGTTTTGTTGAGTCTTGGAAGTTGTTTACTACTGTAGCAACCTCTCCTTATCATGTTTTTGTGCCAAGTAAAGTTTCTATGTCAAAGTTGATGTTATATTTGGGATCGCTGCGCAGAAACAGCATTGCTGTCTGTCACGAATCTGGGCACAGTTCCCTGTAGAAAATTCGAAAAAATCTGCCAATTTACGAGCGTGATCCTCAGATATGTACGCAACTTTCATTAGTTTTGAGTTTTTCCATTTGAGCAAGTCTGGTGCCAGCTTTAAATTCGTCTTTACGGACTGTTCTGTTTTTGACAGATTCTGCCTTTTATTTCGCATTGCCTCTTTTGCTATGTTGGATTTATTTCTTTGATCCATTAATGTCCAGTAGCATTATGCAATGTCCAGAAGTGAAAATAATGATTGTGTCACCTCTGAATGAGTGAATTATTAATTGTGCACTAACCCTCTAATGAGTTTGCTTGAAGTTTGGTGTGAAGGAAGTTTTCAAGGGTCAAGAGAGGAGTATGATATACTATGATCAAGAGGAGTGAAAGCTCTAAGCTTGGGGATGCCCCCGTGGTTCACCCCTGCATATTTTCAGAAGACTCAAGCGTCTAAGCTTGGGGATGCCCAAGGCATCCCCTTCTTCATCGACAACATCATCAGGTTCCTCCCCTGAAACTATATTTTTATTCAGTAACATCTTGTGTTCTTTGCTTGGAGCGTCGGTTTGTTTTTGTTTTTGTTTTTGTTTTTGTTTTGTTTGAATAAAGTTGGATCCTAGCATTCACTTTGTGGGAGAGAGACACGCTCCGCTGTTGCATATGGACAAATATGTCCTTAGGCTTTACTCATAATGTTCATGGCGAAGTTTCTTCTTCGTTAAATTGTTATATTGTTGGAATTGGAAAATGCTACATGTAGTAATTGCTATAATGTCTTGGGTAATGTGATACTTGGCAATTGTTGTGCTCATGTTTAAGCTCTTGCATCATATGCTTTGCACCCATTAATGAAGAAATACATAGAGCTTGCTAAAATTTGGTTTGCATATTTGGTTTCTCTAGAGTCTAGATAATATCTAGTATTGAGTTTTGAACAACAAGGAAGACGGTGTAGAGTCTTATAATGTTTACAATATGTCTCTTATGTGAGTTTTGCTGTACCGTTCATCCTTGTGTTTGTTTCAAATAACCTTGCTAGCCTAAACCTTGTATCGAGAGGGAATACTTCTCATGCATCCAAAATACTTGAGCCAACCACTATGCCATTTGTGTCCACCATACCTACCTACTACATGGTATTTTCCGCCATTCCAAAGTAAATTGCTTGAGTGCTACCTTTAAAATTCCATCATTCGCTTTACAATATATAGCTCATGGGACAAAATAGCCTTAAAAACTATCGTAGTATTGAATATGTACTTATGCACTTTATCTTTTATTAAGTTGCTTGTTGTGCGATAACCATGTTCCTGGGGACGCCATCAACTACTCTTTGTTGAATATCATGTGAGTTGCTATGCATGTTCGTCTTGTCTGAAGTAAGGGAGATCTACCACCATATGGTTAAGCATGCATATTGTTAGAGAAGAACATTGGGCCGCTAACTAAAGCCATGAATCATGGTGGAAGTTTCAGTTTTGGACACATATCCTCAATCTCAGTGAGAATAATAATTGTTGTTACATGCTTATGCATTAAAGAGGAGTCCATTATCTGTTCATGTTGTCCCGGTATGGGTGTCTAAGTTGAAGAATGATCAAAAGCGAGAAATCCAATGCGAACTTTCTCCTTAGACCCTTGTACAGCGGCATGGAGGTACCCCATTGTGACACTTGGTTGAAACATGTGCATTGTGATGATCCGGTAGTCCAAGCTAAGTAGGACAAGGTGCGGGCACTATTAGTATACTATGCATGAGGCTTGCAACTTGTAAGATATAATTTACATAACTCATATGCTTTATTACTACCGTTGACAAAATTGTTTCATGTTTTTAAAATAAAAGCTCTAGCACAAATACAGCAATCGATGCTTTCCTCTTTGAAGGATCATTCTTTTACTTTTATGTTGAGTCAGTTCACCTATTTCTCTCCACCTCAAGAAGCAAACACTTGTGTGAACTGTGCATTGATTCCTACATACTTGCATATTGCACTTGTTATATTACTCTATGTTGACAATATCCATGAGATATACATGTTACAAGTTGAAAGCAACCACTGAAACTTAATCTTCTTTTGTGTTGCTTCAATACCTTTACTTTGATTTATTGCTTTATGAGTTAACTCTTATGCAAGACTTATTGATGCTTGTCTTGAAGTACTATTCATGAAAAGTCTTTGCTTTATGATTCAGTTGTTTACTCATGTCATTACCTTTGTTTTGATCGCTGCATTCATTACATATGTTTACAAATAGTATGATCAAGATTATGATGGCATGTCACTTCAGAAATTATCTTTGTTATCGCTTTACCTGCTCGGGACGAGCAGAACTAAGCTTGGGGATGCTGATACGTCTCCAACGTATCGATAATTTCTTATGTTCCATGCTACTTTATTGATGATACCTACATGTTTTATGCACATTATATGTCATATTTATGCATTTTTCCGAACTAACCTATTAACAAGATGCCGAAGAGCCCTGTCTCTGCTGTTTTTGGTTTCAGAAATCCTAGTAAAGAAATATTCTTAATGGATGAAACTTTCGCCCAGGTCCTATTTTTGCACGAAGCTTCCAAGACCGAAGAGATAACGAAGTGGGGCCACGAGGCGGCCAGAGGGGAGGCGCGGGCCCAGGCCTTGGCCGCGCCGACCTACCCCCGGCCCCTCGTGTGGCCCCCGCGTTGACCCTCCGCCTACTTAAAGCCTCCCGCGAAACCCCAGCACCGAGAGCCACGATACGGAAAACCTTCCAGAGACGCCGCCGCCACGAATCCCATCTCGGGGATTCAGAGATCGCCCCGGCACCCTGCCGAGAGGGGATTCATCTCCTGAGGACTCTACACCGCCATGGTCGCCTCCGGAGTGATGAGTGAGTAGTTCACCCCTGGACCATGGGTCCATAGCAGTAGCTAGATGGTCGTCTTCTCCTTGTTGTGCTTCATTGTTGGATCTTGTGAGCTGCCTAACATGATCAAGATCATCTATCTGTAATACTATATGTTGTGTTTGTCGGATCCGATGGATAGAGAGTACTATGATTATGGTGATTATCAATCTATTGTTTATGTGTTGTTTATGATCTTGCATGCTCTCCGTTACTAGTAGAGGCTCTGGCCAAGTTTTTACTCTTAACTCCAAGAGGGAGTATTTATGCTCGATAGTGGGTTCATGCCTGCATTGACACCTGGGACAGTGACATAAAGTTCTAAGGTTGTGTTGTGCTGTTGCCACTAGGGATAAAACATTGATTCTATGTCTAAGGATGTAGTTGTTGATTACATTACGCACCATACTTAATGCAATTGTCTGTTGCTTAGCAACTTAATACTGGAGGGGGTTCGGATGATAACCTGAAGGTGGACTTTTTAGGCATAGATGCAGTTGGATGGCGGTCTATGTACTTTGTCGTAATGCCCAATTAAATCTCACTATATTTATCATATCATGTATATGCATTGTTATGCCTTTCTCTATTTGTCAATTGCCCGACTGTAATTTGTTCACCCAACATGCTTTATCTTATGGGAGAGACACCTCTAGTGAACTGTGGACCCCGGTCCTATTCTTTACATAGCATACAATCTACCGCAATTGTGTTTACTGTTTTGCAAACATCTTCCACTCGATACGTTTAATCCTTTGTTACAGCAAGCGGTGAGATTGACAACCTCACTGCTTCGTTGGGACAAAGTACTTGGGTTGTGTTGTGCAGGTTCCGCGTTGGCGCCGAATCCCTGGTGTTGCGCCGCATCACATTTCGCGACCATCAACCTTCAACGTGCTTCTTGGCTCCTACTGGTTCGATTAAACCTTGGTTTCTTTCAGGAAAACTTGCCACTGTGCGCATCATACCTTCCTCTTGGGGTTCCCAACGGACGTGTACATCTACGCGCATCAATAGCACACCTGATTCATCAATGGCTGCCGCGGATCTAGGAACCGCGGAGTGGGAGAGGTCCAAGATCACGAACCAGGACCTCAATCTCTTGAAGAAACTGGGGATTACTAAGAAACCCAAAGCGGTTTGCTTCCCCAGTGAAGAAAGCTACCCCGCCCCTCCAATGGGGTACCGGGTAAGTTTTGTCGACCATCTCATCCGCGGTTTATCCGCCCCCATTCATCCTTTTCTCCGTGGATTACTTTTTGTCTACGGTCTTCAACTTCACCACCTCACGCCAAACTCAATCCTCCACATTTCCATTTTCATTACTCTCTGTGAAGCTTCCTTGGCGTCTCGCCCAATTGGGCGCTATGGAAGCGCATTTTCTTCTGTCGCTCCCAATGTCGCCTATAATATAGGCGGTGTTGTTATTTCTGTTCGCTTCTCAACTACTTCGACGTCAAACTCCCCGACTCCGTTCAAGGGTGGCGAAGAAGTGGTTGTACATTCGTGAAGAAAACCATGGATGCGCCGAAGACAACATTCCTCCTTTCGACGGTGCCGAGAAAATCCTTCGCCCGTTCTTGGGACGCAGAAGCTACCGAAGAAGAGAGAGCTGCGACAGAGGCCCTGATGACTCGCATCCATGAGTTGCAAAATACTCGTGGAAAATAATTATCAGGCATCCAAATTACGGCGTACTTCCTTAGGACTAGGGTGCAGCCTCTTCAGGCTCGCAAAAACCCTTTCTGGAATTATGCTGGCGATGAAGACACAGATCGCTTGTCGACGAATCTGGAAGTCAAGGATTTGGATAGACTTATTTGAAGAATTTCATCTTTGAAGAAGAAAGACTCTATCCCTTCCACTTGTCGCGTAAAACCATACAGCGCCGCCAATGCGCTTCCTAAGGTAAACATGGTCGCGTAATTGATTGTTCTCTGTCGTTTGTGTTGTTACTCCTTTCTGACATCCTTCCCTCTTTATAACAGACCACCCAAATCTTGTTTCTCTTCCTCCTCTTCCCGAAGGTGGGGAAGTCAAGAAAGGGCCGTTATTTCCGATGATAACCAGATGCCCTCTTTTGCAAATGAACCCGCAATCTCGAAAATCTGGATCTAACGAAAAAGAGGATGTCTCTGAAGCCACTGCATCGGGCGCAATCTCCTCCTCCTGCTACTTCTCCAAAGGGCAAAAGGAAAAGGAGTGAAGGCGAAGATTCCGGGACTTCCAAACCCGAAGAAGTTGTTCCTTCACCGCAGAAGGCAGCTTATGATCCCTACCTCGGGACCCTCATCAGTTCGTAAGTCCTTTTTCTATCTTTATTTGTATTCGAAGATTTTTGTCTATCTTGCTTTTTATATTGTCGACATTTTACTTGTAGTGATGATGAAGAAGAAGTACCAACTGCTGATGTGGCTGCTCGAACGAGTACGCCACATACATTAGTCGCCTCGGAGACGCCAGTTGAAGGAGAAGAAACTTCGCCTCCTCGACAGTCGACGCTGCTACTCCTCCTTCAAGCCCCCGAGCCCCTTCACCAAAAAGGGCGAGGACGGAGATCATCCCGGAGCCTACTCTCCAATTGAGTAGCTCTTCTAACCCTCTTTTGGAGGATGTAAGTTCTCAACTTCTTTGTCATTGTCTATGTTTTCTTTGTTTATTTCTATGTACCATCATATTTTTCTCATACCGCCACTTTCCCTTTATCCTTTTTTGACAGCCTATGATTAAGGATCTTCTTCGCATCGGTGCCCAATTTGTTGGGTACCGTGAATATGCTAGTAGGACTGAAGGTATTACCTTGCTTCTTCTATTTGCCTCTGTTCTTTTGCTCCTTTGTTGTCGAGATTTTTAACTATATTTATCTTCCTTGGTAGAAAAACTGGCGGAAGCCAATGAGCGTGCCAACACACTTGCTCGACAATTAGAGCAAAGTGAGAAGGCTCGCAAAAAGGCTGAGTCAGATGCTGTTGGTGCTCGAGCAGAGGCTGATAAGGCCAAGGCTGATGCTGCTGGTGTCGAAGATCTCCGGAAGAGACTTCATGATGCCGAGACTTCGCTGAGTGAACATATAACTGCACAATCTGCTCGCGAAGAAGCTATCCTTAAGCGCATAAGGACACAAAATCGTCGCTTTGTCAGTAAGTATCTGCCCCAGTTTTGTTTTTTTCGACCTTCTTTCCTTTACTCGTTTGTTGCTAAATGAATTTTCATCTTTTCAGCTAGAACGGCTCAAGAATATGAACTTGAAGATCCCGATAATGATCCTCTGCTTGACGCCGTTTCATTCCTCGAGTTTCACGGGACGGAGGCACGTGAAGGTATCGACGAAGCTAAAGCAGGACTGTCGCGGCTCTTCTCCTATTTCTTCCCGAAGAAAGAGGCACCCGCAACTTTCCTTAAACTAGCCAAGTGCTTTAATCCTCCCAAAGATCTTGGGCTGAAGATGCGCCATGAGAACATGAAGGTTGCCGTTGAAAGCACTGTTGCCCTGGTTGCTGACAGTCAACAGACTATTGACTGGACCAAAGTTGGCGACACGGAGCAGATTGAACAGCTCAAATGGCGATCTTTGGTCAAGGCGGCGAAGCCCAACACGAAGAAAATCTTGGCGTATCTTGGGATCAAGCCAGCTTCGACTCCTAGCTCATCGAGGCCAGAGGTCTAGTTGCATGCCTCATTGTTTTTTCTATTTTTTGCTTTCTCTATTTCTTTTGCTATTGTCGCCACTCTAGCCTTGGCGACAATTATCCTGCTAGTCCCTTAGGAGAACTTCTTTTGTAATGACCATGTAAACTTTCTAGAAGCAATGAAATTCCTCTTGGTGCTATCATTGATCCGGGGATTTTATTTTCCAGTTAATATTTGATAATTATTCGACCAATCCTTGCTCTCCCGATGCTGCTCCTGCGTCTTCCTTGTCGAAGAAAGTAAAAACCGATGACAATTTCCTTGAAGGTTCTTCAAGCACACCTTTGTCGGAAGATTTACAGGAACTTCGACAACAACTTCAGTCCACGAAGAAACAATCGCTTAATCATGGAACAATCTCGAGAGTCTTCTGAAAGAGAAAAATTGCACTCCAACAAGCTCAAACTGCCATTGCTGAAAAGGACTCTGCTGTTGCTGAAACACTGCAGCTATGTCTCGGGAGAATTCTATGCTCCAGCTGCTAATAGATGCTAGCTTGGATATGGCAGGTATGTTTCATTATCTTTGTCGTGCTTCTTCTTTTTCTTTGCTGCTTGCCTCCTTATTATCCACTGACTTGTTTTAAGAAACAATAGGTGCTTTTTTGGATACTGCCACTGAAGATGAATGTGTCGAGGCTCGTTCCAATGTTCTTCTTCGGCTTGCACGTGAACATGGGTCGACTTTTTGGGGTACGCCTGAACGGACTCGCCAAATCGTGAGATTTCAAGATCGCGCGCTTCAGGTTCGCGAGTATCTTGACTTCTGTACAAGGACTTTGTCTCTGGTCTATGGTACCATGTTCCCTCGCAATAAGATGCCAGAGACCCTTCCTGCGTTGATGGACAAATTTCGAGATGCTCCTCGCATCCACGGCTTTGTACGAGCCCAACTAGCTGCTGGCGCAAGGTTTGCGATGATCATGATGAAAATCTGCTACCCGAAGTTAGACGTGGAGCAAATTGTTCCAAAGTGCTTGAAGAAGATGTCGAAGAGGAAGAGAAACTTCGGCAAATATGATGACATTGTTACTCCTGTTGCCGAAGATATGATGGATGAACTTCTTCGGATGGATTCCGAATTCTTCGTGAAGGGTAGCTACGCTGAGCATAGCACTCGTGCTGTAAATAATGAGCGCTTAACCATAGACAATATTTTGGGAAATCCTTGAAGACGAACTTGTTCCAAAGTTTGTATCTTGTGTATACGATCTATATTGTAAAGTCATTATATGTTTTTATTTTTGTCGCCAAGCCCCCGGGCGTTTTGATTGCAATATTATAATGCGAGGTTGTCCCAAGGCAAGATAATATACACTGGGTGTAAGCCCCCGAGCTTTTTGTTGATCACTATTTTGTCGATATCTCTTTTTATTTTGGCGAGGTATTTTTACCAAGGCAGATGCTTCTTTTGTCGATACTGTGTATATATATATATTGTATCATTTAGGGGGAAGCCCCTGATCCTGTGAAAAGATATATAATTCCACTATCTTTATTATATTGCACCGCGAGCCCGCCTCATTAAAAACCTTTCCGCCCCACTCGGTGCCCGAAAAAGGAAAAGAGTGCGTCTGAAAACTCGCGGGCGTTTCAGTACATTGTAGCTTTACAAAGGAGGACTATATTTCGACATCTAGGCGTAGAAACGCCTGAGTGCCACGTTCCAGGGATTTGGCTCGCAATCCCTGTCTTCTTGTCTTTGATTCTGTATGCTCCTCCTTCTATTACTTCTGTGATGACATAAGGTCCTAGCCATGGTGACTCGAGTTTTTCATGGCTTTTTTGATTGAGTCGTAGAACTAGGTCACCAACTTGGAAAGACCTTGGTCGCAATCGTCGACTATGATAGTTTTTCAGGTCCTGCTGATATTTGGCGACTCGTGAAGACTTCGTCTCGAGCTTCATCAAGTGCGTCGACATCATCCTCCAAAGCTTTTCTTGAAGTTTCTTCATCATATTCTGCGACTCTTGGAGAATCATGCTCTATTTCTATCGGCAAGACTGCTTCAGCTCCATGGACCAGAAAGAAAGGTGTTTCCTGTGTCGCTGTATTTGGCGTTGTTCGAATACTCCATAACACACTTGGCAGCTCCTCCGGCCAAGTATGCCTAGCTTTTTCCAATGGTCCTAGCAGGCGCTTCTTGATGCCATTGCAGATGATGCCATTGGCCTTTTCGACTTGACCATTGGTCTGTGGATGTGCGACAGACGCAAAACTTAGTTTTATGCCTACTTCTGCACAATATGCTTTGAACTCCTTGGAAGTAAAGTTACTGCCGTTATCTGTGACGATGCTATGAGGTACTCCAAATCGAAATACGATGCTCTTTACGAACTTTATCGCGGATGCTGCATCTGGTGAATTTATTGGCTTTGCTTCTATCCACTTGGTAAATTTGTCGACAGCTACCAACAAGTACTCATATCCTCCTGGCGAAGCTTTGTGCAATTTACCCACCATATCGAGAGACCATTGAGCAAAGGGTAGAATTGGGATTGGCATAAGAAGTGCCGCAAAGAGTGAGGTCTTGCCGCAAAACGCATCACATGTTCGCACTATTTCCTTCGCATCCTCGATTGCGGTTAACCAATAAAATCCTTCTCTGAAGACTTTGGCCGCAATGGCTCGGCTACTCGCGTGATGCCCGCATATTCCTTCATGCACGTCCTTTAGTATGATCCTTCCTTCTTCGGGTGTAACACACCGTTGTAGCACACCCGAGATACTCGTGCTTGTATAGCTCCCTTTTACCACAAAGAAAGCTTTTGATCTCCCGATTATTCGCCTTGCTTCAACTGGATCGTCGGGTATCGTTTTCTTTAGGATGTATGATATGTAATCCTGCATCCATGGAATTTGCACCATCATGACTAGCTCTTGCTCTTCTTCTTCTTCTGCTGTGTCTTTGGCGATACTCGAGGGTTTCTCTTTCTTCTCCTTCTTTGCTTTTGCTGGCTTTGTTGATCTCTCGCTAATCTCTTCCCAAAACACGCCTGGGGGAATCGCGAGACACTGTGACCCGATGTTTGCGAGAACGTCGGCTTCATCGTTGCTCATCCTGCTGATGTGGTTTACCTCACAACCATCGAATAGTTTCTCCAGCTCGTTGTACACTTCCTTGTATGCTATCATACTTTCGTTGACTGCATCGCATTGGTTCATGACTTGCTGTGCCACCAATTGTGAGTCGCCAAAAATTTTTAGTCGGGTTGCACCGCAAGCTTTCGCCATCTTCATCCCGTGTATGAGAGCTTCATATTCTGCTTCATTATTAGATGCGTTTGGGAACGTCATCCGCAAAACATCACTTCGCCTTCAGGTGATACCAATATCACGCCCGCTCCAGCACCTTCCAGCCTTTTGGACCCCGAGTTCATGGTCCAAGTTCTCGATAAATCTGGGGTCCCGTGTTTTGTAGCTCCATCCACTCTGCAATGAAATCTGGTAAAACCTGTGATTTTATTGCTTTTCATACGTGATGTCCCGAGGAGAAAGTTCTATTCCCCAAAGGGAGACACGACCCGTAGCTTCCGGGTTGTTCAAGATATTTGATAAGGGAGCCTCGTTGACCACTATTATGGGTGCGCCGAAAAATAGTGTCGCACTTTTCTTGCTGTCGTGAATACTCCATATGCCAGCTTCGATATTGCGGGTACCGTGTTTTGAAGGCGACAAGATTCGCCGATGAAATATACTGCCTCCGAACTCCGTGGAGCTTGCCTTCTTCTTCTCTCTCGACTACTAGGGCCGTGCTAACCACCTGAGGTGTGGCTGCAATGTATAAGAGGAGAGGTTCTTTCTCTTTCGGCGCCACCAATATTGGTGGTGTCGAAATTGCCCGCTTGAGGTTCTCGAAGGCTCTATCCGCTTCTTCGTTCCATTGAAATTTTTCCCCTGTTTGATCAATGCATAGAACGGTAACGCCTTTTCTCCTAGCCTGGCGACGAACCTTAAAGCTGCGACTCGCCGTTAATCGTTGTATTTCTTTCAGCTTTGTTGGCTTTCTCATAGTGACGATGGCCTGTATTTTTTCGGGATTAGCTTCAATCCCCCTTGTTAGGAGAGTCAGATACCACATTCAACAAGGAGAAAACCTAGGTTAACAATAGAAAGGAACTAGCTTCCTAAACTTAGCTCCTATTTAGCTAGAATCTATTCATAGCCTCTGTAGCTAGTTAAATACTCTACAAATAGAGTTCGTGTTAGGATTAGACTACGAGTCGTTCTTCTGGAGTTTATTTGCAGTTTACCTCATTGTAAAGTAGGAGGCTGTGATGATCTTATGTAGCAGAGTCTGTGTGTAATTCTATAGACATGCCTTGGACCCGCATATGTTTCGTTGTACCTCTGAGCGATATAATACTAGTGGAACGGTGTTTCATTGGTGTTATATCAGACTTGCATACTACACCATGCAGTGGTATGTCGGGTCACCACACATCCGAACCCCTTCCAGTATTAAGTTGCAAAGCAACAGACAATTGCATTAAGTATGGTGCGTAATGTAATCAATAGCTACATCCTTAGACATAGAATCAATGTTTTATCCCTAGTGGCAACAGCACAACACAACCTTAGAACTTTCTGTCACTGTCCAGGTATCAATGTAGGCATGAACCCACTATCTAGCATAAATACTCCCTCTTGGAGTTAAGAGTACAAACTTGGCCAGAGCCTCTACTAATAACGGAGAGCATGCAAGATCATAAACAACACATAGGTAATAGATTGATAATCACCATAACATAGTATTCTCTATCCATCGGATCCCGACAAACACAACATATAGAATTACAGAGAGATGATCATGTTAGGCAGCTCACAAGATCCAACAATGAAGCACATAAGGAGAAGACAACCATCTAGCTACCTATGGACCCATAGTCCAGGGGTGAACTACTCACTCATCACTCCGGAGGCGACCATGGCGGTGTAGAGTCCTCCGGAGATGAATCCCCTCTCCGGCAGGGTGCCGGAGGCGATCTCCGAATCCCGAGATGGGATTCACGGCGGCGCGTCTGGAAGGTTTTCCGTATCGTGGCTCTCGACGGGGTTTCGCGACGGAGGCTTTAAGTAGGCGAAAGGGTAGGTCAAGAGGCGGCGCGAGGGACCCACACAATAGGGCGGGCCCCCTCTGGCCGCGCCGGCCTATGGTGCCGGGCCCTCGTGGCCCCTCTTCGTAACCCCTCCGGTCTTCTGGAAGCTCCGTGGAAAAATAGGGACCTGGGTCTTGATTTCGTCCAATTCCGAGAATATTTCCTTACTAGGATTTCTGAAACCAAAAACAGCGAAAACAAAGGTCTTCGGCATCTTGTTAATAGGTTAGTTCCGAAAATGCATAAATATGACATAAAGTGTGCATATAACATGTAGATATCATCAATAATGAAGCATGGAACATAAGAAATTATCGATACGTTGGAGACGTATCAGCATCCCTGCTTAGTTCTGCTCGTCCCGAGCAGGTAAAATGATAACAAAGATAATTTCTGAAGTGACATGCCATCATAATCTTGATCATACTATTTGTAAACATATGTAATGAATGCAGCGATCAAAACAATGGTAATGACATGAGTAAACAAGTGAATCATAAAGCAAAGACTTTTCATGAATAGTACTTCAAGACAAGCATCAATAAGTCTTGCATAAGAGTTAACTCATAAAGCAATAAATCAAAGTAAAGGTATTGAAGCAACACAAAGGAAGATTAAGTTTCAGCGGTTGCTTTCAACTTATAACATGTATATCTCATGGATATTGTCAATGTAAAGTAATATAACAAGTGCAATATGCAAGTATGTAGGAATCAATGCACAGTTCACACAAGTGTTTGCTTCTTGAGGTGGAGAGATAGGTAAACTGACTCAACATAAAAGTAAAAGAATGGTCCTTCAAAGAGGAAAGCATCGATTGCTATATTTGTGCTAGAGCTTTTATTTTGAAAACATGAAGAGAGTATAAAAGTAAAGTTTTGAGAGGTGTTTGTTGTTGTCAACGAATGGTAGCGGGTACTCTAACCCCTTGCCAGACAAACCTTCAAAGAGCGGCTCCCATTTTATTTTATTTTTGGGTGGCACTCCTTCCAACCTTTCTTTCACAAACCATGGCTAACCGAATCCTCGGGTGCCTGCCAACAATCTCATACCATGAAGGAGTGCCTTTTTATTTTAGTTTTATTATGATGACACTCCTCCCAACCTTTGCTTACACAAGCCATGGCTAACCGAATCCTTCGGGTGCCGTCCAACAATCACATACCATGGAGGAGTGTCTATTTTTGTTAATTAATTTGGGACTGGGAATCCCATTGCCAGCTCTTTTTGCAAAATTATTGGATAAGCGGATGAAGCCACTAGTCCATTGGTGAAAGTTGCCCAACAAGATTGAAAGATAAACACCACATACTTCCTCATGAGCTATAAAACATCGACACAAATCAGAGGTGATAAATTTTGAATTGTTTAAAGGTAGCACTCAAGAAATTTACTTTGGAATGGCGGAGAAATACCATGTAGGTAGGTATGGTGGACACAAATGGCATAGTGGTTGGCTCAAGTATTTTGGATGCATGAGAAGTATTCCCTCTCGATACAAGGTTTAGGCTAGCAAGGTTTATTTGAAACAAACACAAGGATGAACCGCAGCAAAACTCACATAAAAGACATATTGTAAACATTATAAGACTCTACACCGTCTTCCTTGTTGTTCAAAACTCAATACTAGAAATTATCTAGACCTTAGAGAGACCAAATATGCAAACCAAATTTTAGCAAGCTCTATGTATTTCTTCATTAATGGGTGCAAAGTATATGATGCAAGAGCTTAAACATGAGCACAACAATTGCCAAGTATCACATAACCCAAGACATTTTAGAATTACTACATGTAGCATTTTCCAATTCCAACCATATAACAATTTAACGAAGAAGAAACTTCGCCTTGAACATTATGAGTAAAGCCTAAGGACATATTTGTCCATATGCAACAGCGGAGCGTGTCTCTCTCCCATACAGTGAATGCTAGGATCCAACTTTATTCAAACAAAACAAAACTAAAGCAAACCGACGCTCCAAGCAAAGTGCATAAGATGTGACGGAATAAAAATGTAGTTTCAGGGAGGAACCTGATGATGTTGTCGATGAAGAAGGGGATGCCTTGGGCATCCCCAAGCTTAGACGCTGAGTCTTCTTAGAATATGCAGGGGTGAACCACGGGGGCATCCCCAAGCTTAGAGCTTTCACTCCTCTTGATCATAGTATATCATACTCCTCTTGATCCTTGAAAACTTCCTTCACACCAAACTTCAAGCAAACTCATTAGAGGGTTAGTGCATAATAAAAATTTACATGTTCAGAGGTGACACAATCATTCTTAACACTTCTGGACATTGCATAAAGCTACTGGACATTAATGGATCAAAGAAATTCATCCAACATAGCAAAAGAGGCAATGCGAAATAAAAGGCAGAATCTCTCAAAACAGAACAGTCTGTAAAGACGAATTTTAAAATGGCACCAGACTTGCTCAAATGGAAAAACTCAAAACTAATGAAAGTTGCGTACATATCTGAGGATCACTCACGTAAATTGGCATAATTTTCTGAGTTTCCTACAGAGAATTAGGCCCAGATTCGTGACAGCAAAGAAATCTGTCTCTGCGCAGTAATCCAAATCTAGTATGAACCTTACTATAGAGACTTTACTTGGCACAAAAACATGATAAGGAGAGGTTGCTACAGTAGTAAACAACTTCCAAGACACAAATATAAAACAAAGTGCTGTAGTAAAAACAATGAGTTGTCTCCCATAAGCGCTTTTCTTTAACGCCTTTCAGCTAGGCGCAGAAAGTGTATATCAAGTATTATCAAGAGATGAAGCATCAACATCATAATTTGCTCTAATAATAGAGTCATAAGGTAACTTCATTCTTTTCTAGGGAAGTGTTCCATACCTTTCTTGAGAGGAAATTGATATTTAATATTACCTTCCTTCATATCAATAGTAGCACCAACGGTTCGAAGAAAAGGTCTTCCCAATATAATGGGACAAGATGCATTGCATTCAATATCCAAGACAACAAAATCAACGGGACAAGGTTATTGTTAACCATAATATGAACATTATCAACTCTCCCCAAAGGTTTCTTTTTAGCATTATCAGCAAGATTAACATCCAAATAACAATTCTTTAATGGTGGCAAGTCAAGCATATCATAGACTTTCTTAGGCATAACAGAAATACTTGCACCAAGATCACATAAAGCATTACAATCAAAATCATTGACCCTCATCTTAATGATGGGCTCCCAACCATCTTCTAACTTTCTAGGAATAGAAGTTTCACGTTTTAGTTTCTCTTCTCTAGCTTTTATGAGAGCATTTGTAATATGTTTTGTGAAAGCCAAATTTATAGTACTAGTATTAGGACTTTTAGCAAGTTTTTGCAAGAACTTTATAACTTCAGAGATGTGGCAATCATCAAAATCTAAATCATTATGAGCTACAGCAATGGGATCATCATTCCCAAGGTTGGAAAAAATTTCAGCAGTTTTATCACAAGCAGTTTCAGCAGTTTTAGCAATTTCAGGCAGCTTTGTACGCTTTGCACTAGGAGTAGAAACATTGCCAACACCAATTATTTTACCATTGATAGTAGAAGGTGCAGCAACATGTGAGGAATCAACATTACTTTTGGTGGTGATAGTCCAAACTTTAGCTACATTATTCTCTTTAGCTAGTTTTTCATTTTCTTCTCTATCCCACCTAGCACGCAATTCAGCCATCAATCTTATATTCTCATTAATTCTAACTTGGATAGCATTTGCTGTAGTATTAATCTTGTTATCAATATCCTCAGGTTTAGCAGCCATTTTATTAATTAAAGAGGATTGTGACGCAGACATGTATGAGATTCGGGTTTCGGCATTTGAAATTTTAGTTTGCAAACCCGAAATCTCCCTATTCAAGTTTTCAAGTTGACTTCCTATATTTTTCAACAAGGTAGATTGTTCATTCATAGTTTTAGTAAACAACTTATTTTGCTCATATTGTGATTGCATAAAGTTTTTAGTGGATCTTTCAATTTCTAGCATCTTTTCCTCATATCTACCATAAGAATTACCATAATCATTACCACTAGCAGGATATGGCCTATAGTTATTACCAGAATTGTTCCTATAAGCATTGTTGTTGAAATTATTATTTTTAATGAAGTTCACATCAACATTTTCTTCTTGAGCAACCAATGAAGCTAAAGGAACATTATTAGGATCAACATTAGATCTACCATTCACAAGCATAGACATAATCACATCAATCTTATCACTCAAGGAGGAGGTTTCTTCAACAGAATTTACCTTCTTACCTTGTGGAGCTCTCTCCGTGTGCCATTCAGAGTAATTTATCATCATATCATCAAGAAGTTTTGTAGCCGCCCCCAATGTGATGGACATAAAGGTACCTCCAGCAGCTGAATCCAATAAATTCCGCGAAGAAAAATTTAGTCCTGCATAGAAGGTTTGGATGATCATCCAAGTAGTCAGTCCATGGGTTGGGCAATTCTTTACCAAAGATTTCATTCTCTCCCATGCTTGAGCAACATGTTCAGTATCTAATTGCTTAAAATTCATTATGCTACTTCTCAAAGATATAATTTTAGCGGGAGGATAATATCTACCAATAAAAGCATCTTTACATTTAGTCCATGAATCAATACTATTCTTAGGCAAAGATAGCAACCAATCTTTAGCTCTTCCTCTTAATGAGAAAGGAAACAATTTCAATTTAATAATATCACCATCTACATCCTTGTACTTTTGCATTTCACAAAGTTCAACAAAATGATTAAGATGGGCAGCAGCATCATCAGAACTAACACCAGAAAATTGATCTCTCATGACAAGATTTAGTAAAGCAGGTTTAATTTCAAAGAATTCTGCTGTAGTAGCAGGTGGAGCAATAGGTGTGCATAGGAAATCATTATTATTAGTGGTTGTGAAGTCACACAACTTAGTATTTTCAGGAGTATTCATTTTAGCAACAGTAAATAAAGCAAACTAGATAAAGTAAATGCAAGTAACTAATTTTTTTTTGTGTTTTTCGATATAGAGAGCAAGACAGTAAAATAAAGTAAGACTAGCAACTAATTTTTTTGTGTTTTGTTTAGGTGCAGCAAACAAAGTAGTAAATAAAATAAAGCAAGACAAAAACAGAGTAAAGAGATTGTGAAGTGGAGACTCCCCTTGCAAATGTCTTGATTCCCGCAACGGCGCCTAAAATATGCTGCGTGCAGCTGACGTGGGAGATAGAAATCTTTGTGGTGTAACTTTTCTTCAGTCCCCGCAACGGCGCCAAATATGCTTGATGCGCGTAGATGTACACGTCCTGGGAACCCCAAGAGGAAGGTATGATGCGCACAAAGGCCCTCATAAAGAAACCAAGGTTTATCGAACCAGAGGAGCCAAGAAGCACGTTGAAGGTTGATGGTGGCGAAATGTAGTGCGGCGCAACACCAGGGATTCCGGCGCCAACGTGGAACCTGCACAACACAAACCAAGTACTTTGTCCCAACGAAACAGTGAGGTTGTCAATCTCACCGGCTTGCTGTAACAAAGGATTAACCGTATTGTGTGGAAGATGATTGTTTGCAAGTAAACAGTAAATAAGTATTGCAGTAGATTGTATTTAAGATAAAAGAATAGGACCGGGGTCCACAGTTCACTAGAGGTGTCTCTCCCATAAGATAAAGCATGTTGGGTGAACAAATTACAGTCGGGCAATTGACAAATAGAGAGGGCACCGCGATGCACATACATGGCATGATAAATATAGTGAGATTTAATTGGCATTACGACAAAGTACATAGACCGCCATCCAACCGCATCTATGCCTAAAAAGTCCACCTTCAGGTTATCATCCGAACCCTTCCAGTATTAAGTTGCAAAGCAAAGACAATTGCATTAAGTATAATGTAATAAACTGTAGGAAAACGTTGCATAGAAAACAAAAATTTCCTATCGCGAACACGCAATCCAAGCCAAGATGCAATCTAGAAGATGGTAGCAACGAGGGGATGATCAAGACTAACCCTTGAAGAGATTCCAAAGCCTATAAGAGTAGGCTCTTATTGCTGCGGTAGACGATCACTTGCCGCTTGCAAAAGCGCGTAGAAGATCTTGATCACGATCGGTTCCGGCGCCACGAACGGGCAGCACCTCCGTACGGTCACACGTTCGGTTGTTGATGAAGACGACGTCCACCTCCCCGTTCGGGCAGCGGAAGTAGTAGCTCTGAATCCGACAGACGACGGCGTGATGTCTAGCGGTGGAGAAATCCCGGAGCTTCGCAAGCGTGCGGGATATGGTGGAGGAGAGAGAGACCGCTAGGGTTTGGGGAGGGGCGCCGGCTAGAGCACCCTTGAGGGGTGCGGCCATGGTGGTGGCTTGAGTGGCCGGCCAGCCCCTCTCTCCCCCTCTTTATATAGGTGGAAGCCCCAAGGCTTAGGTCAAAGAGTCCGAATAAGACCCCAACCAAAACCTTCCAAGTGTCCAAACCTAGGGGGAGTGGGACTCCCCCTTTCCTTGGTGGGGTGGCCGGCCACCATGGTGGGGAGTCCACTTGGGACTCCTCCTCCCTTAGGTTGGCCGGCCAAGGTGGGTGGAGTCCTTCCATCCTTATTTCTTCCGGACTTTTCTAGAACCTTCTAGAACCTTCCGTAGAACCTTCCGGATCATTTTAATTCACATAAAATGACTTCCCATATATGAATCTTATTCTCCGGACCATTCCGGAACTCCTCGTGATGTCTGGATCTCATCGGGACTCCGAACAAATATTCGAACTCCATTCCTTATTCAAGTTCTACCATTTCAACATCCAACTTTAAGTGTGTCACCCTACGGTTCGTGAACTATGCGGACATGGTTGAGTACTCACTCCGACCAATAACCAATAGCGGATCTCTGGAGATCCATAATGGCTCCCACATATTCAACGATGACTTTAGTGATCGAATGAACCATTCACATATATTACCAATTCCCTTTGTCACGCGATATTTTACTTGTCCGAGGTTTGATCATCGGTATCACTCTATACCTTGTTCAACCTCGTCTCTGACAAGTACTCTTTACTCGTACCGTGGTATGTGGTCTCTTATGAACTTATTCATATGCTTGCAAGACATTAGACGACATTCCACCGAGAGGGCCCAGAGTATATCTATCCGTCATCGGGATGGACAAATCCCACTGTTGATCCATATGCCTCAACTCATACTTTCCGGATACTTAATCCCACCTTTATAACCACCCATTTACGCAGTGGCGTTTGATGTAATCAAAGTACCTTTCCGGTATAAGTGATTTATATGATCTCATGGTCATAAGGACTAGGTAACTATGTATCGAAAGCTTATAGCAAATAACTTAATGACGAGATCTTATGCTACGCTTAATTGGGTGTGTCCATTACATCATTCATATAATGATATAACCTTGTTATTAATAACATCCAATGTTCATGATTATGAAACTAATCATCCATTAATCAACAAGCTAGTTTAAGAGGCATACTAGGGACTTCTTTGTTGTCTACATATCACACATGTACTAATGTTTCGGTTAATACAATTATAGAATGATATATAAACATTTATCATAAACATAAAGATATAAATAATAACCACTTTATTATTGCCTCTAGGGCATATCTCCTTCAGTCTCCCACTTGCACTAGAGTCAATAATCTAGTTTACATTTGTAAAGATATAACACCTTGGCCTTCTGGTGCTTTATCATGTTTTGCTCACGGGAGAGGTTTTAGTCAACGGATCTGACACGCTCAGAAACGTATGTATTTTGTAATTCATTTGCGTCTCAACGCATCACTCATTTCCAAATGAGTCGGCATTAAATATGTTTGGTCTTCTGGTGGAACCTTAATTCCGCGGTCTGAAATATGTCACTAATATTGTCACACACAATATAGCTTCAAAGTTCTGACTCTATCGGAACTACACCAAGTTCTCAAAGAACCTCTTGACTTAACATCCTTTGTCATTGTCAAAACAATGACATACTCTGCCTTCTTTTGTAGAATCCGTCATAATATTTAGAACTCTTCTAAATCTAGCATAGACAACTTCTAGCTCATTGTGCTACCTTTTAAACAACACTTAGTCTAATTTGAGATTGAAATTATATTTTATATGTGACAAAACCAATATCGGTGTAACACCTTACAGCGATTTGTTTGTCATTTCCTCATACAAAACTATATATATATCCTTAGTTCTTCTAAAGTACTCAAGGATATTCTTACTGTCGTCCAATGATCATCATATGAATCATTCTGGTATATGCTCATAACACTTTATAGCACATGACATCTGATTGTGTACATATTATTCGTGATCTATAATCACTCATGTGTTTTTACTCATTGAGTGTCAGATACATTCAAGTCTTGTTAAAACTTAACATGACAAGAACATTTTCTTAATTTTTCTATATTGAACTACTTCAATATCCATCATATGTACTTTGACTTAAACTTATTTATGTGTTTCAATCTATCTTCATAGATCTTGACACTAAATTTGTTTTAGTCCATATCCTTTCATTGAAATTAATTTCTCAATGAAACCTTTTAATCAAGTATATAATTACATCATTTATAACCAACTATATGTCACCTACATAAAGTATTATAAATGTGTCTTAGCGCTCCCACTTAATTTCTTGCAAATGCAAGCCTCTTCATCGTCTTTGATGAAATCAAAAACTCTTTGACTATTTCATCTGGTGAAGATTCCAACTCCGCAATACTTACTTCATCCAATTGAAGTTCGTATACCTATCTAGTATTCCACGGACCAGCAAAACTCTTGGTTGTATCTTGTATACACCTTTAATACATACTTCTGATAAGTAATGTATTTTGCCATCCTACTAGCATATCTCATAAAAGAAATATGTAGTGATTACTAGAATAATCCACATAGACTATAAGCATTGCTACGGAAGATCTAATCTTATCGTATTCAACTCTTTGAACTTTGTCGTAAACAATTTTTCGACAAGTCGAGCTTCTTTAAGGATATTTCATCCAAGTCTATCAATTTCATAGATCCATTTACTTTCATAAAGTATTCATCTATCTTGGATTTCATGGCGCATGGCCATTTTAACGGAGTCAGGGCCCATCATAACTTCTTTGTTTTGTAGTTGGTTTATCATTGTTCAAAATCAATCCTTTGTCCACAAATCATTTATTTGATCACAAAGTAAACCATACCTACAAGGTTTAATATGTACTTCGATCTCCATGGCTAAAACACTTTGTAGTCATGAGAGCCATGATCGTCGTGGCCGCTTCCGAAACCAATTCCGATGCTGCGCTACTCTGATCATTATGCTCAGGTTCATAAACCTTATCAAATTATATTGTCCTCCCACTCAAATACTTCACTAGAAACAATTTCTTGAAATAAGAAACATTGACAAACACTTTTGTCTTTGTCTTGTGGAAAGAATTCCCAATCAAATCTCTGGGATAACCAACAAAGACATTCATCCGATTTTGGTTGTAAACTTATTTACTTATGCTATGCATACCAAAATTTAAGAAAAGACTATTAGGGTTTATACCCATGCCATAACTCGTATGGTGTCATTTCAACGGATCATGATGATGCTCTATTCAGTGTAAAAGCGGTAGTCACTAAAGCATAATCCACAAAAATATAATGGCGTTAATATCTTATCTCATCATTGATCCAACAAGGTTTGGATACATCTCTTGGATATTTCATCATCACTATGATACTCCAAGAAACGTGAGTTGTAGAACAATTTCATAACTCTCTTAGATGTTCGCTAAAACTCGTAATTCAAATATTTCCACCATGATCCAATCATAGATATTTGATTTTTCTATTACGATGATTTCCACTTCATGCTGAAATTTATTTGAATCCATTCAAATGTTTCAAACTTCTTCCTTATTGAATATATCCACATATATATACTCAATTCATTGTTGAAAGTTTTCATGAAGTAGAAGAATCTCCCGCACACAACTATGCCCAGTGAACCATATACATCATCATGTATTTTTCACTAAGTTAGTTGCCCGTTCAACTCTTGGCCTATGAACGGTATTTTAATCATTCTCTTTAGAAAAGATTTGCAAGCGTCAAATGATTCAAAAATCAAGTGACTCCAAAAATCTATTTGCATGGAGTTCCTTCATGCGTTCCTTTCTAACATGACCTAAATGGCGGTTCCACAAATAAGTGGAATTCAAATCATTTGCCTTATGGCATTTTAGCGTCAGTTTTATGTATATGTGTTTCACCATTAAGATTTATAATAACTTATCCATTGTACATGGAGTAATGTCATAATTTGAACAACTCATTGTTTTCATTTGACAAGAGCAAAATAACAATTATTAAGTTCTTTATTATAAATTCTAAGGGCTAGATAGAATGCCAACGACGAACATAATAGCACTTTATTTTGTTCCAGACGTGTATTCCTATCATATTCCTTGTCAGTCACTTAGGCCATTGTATTCTTGTATTGTGTTGTTTTGTATGACACTTCATACCAACCAATATAGTACTAATACCCAAGAATTTCATAGTGTGAGTTAACTAGGAATACAACCATAACATGTATATCATTTATATACACCTGAGCTAGACTTTCTAGTCTTTTCTTTCTTTCTGCCAATATCTTTTGTAGTTTCTCTTTTAGCTTTCCTCATTATTCAGAAAAACACTTCAACATCAATAACTTCTAGGTTTGTTGGTCAAATACCAATAACCTTGAGGTTTTTACTTTGAAGTTGATCATCATATGACAAGTGTTCTAGATTTCACTTATTAGTAACTATGATGAACAATTTCACTCATAATTTTATCCATCAATTCATGACAACTTTTTGAGACCATGTCTGTACATGCTAGACTCATAAAGTTTAACCTTATTATTCGTATGTGCAAATCTGGCTTGCACCCGTTGTAAGCACACGTAGAATCTATAACACCCGATCATCACGTGATGCTTCGATACGACGAGTCTTAGCAACGGTGCATACTAAGGATGATAACTTCATGGATATGCGAATATCGTTAGTGCTCCAATAGTTGGAGGATTGTGACGCCTGGCGTCTTCAACCTTCATACATTCCCATAAAACTTATGAGTTTATGTAGTCTCACCAAATTATATTCTATCATCTTGCAATAAGGTCTTAGATATCACATATATCTCATACCTTGATTATTTCTGAAAACTAAATTTTCAGCTCCTTACTTTTCAAACAGATTTGAACTTCAAGTTTCACGGAGACAAGATAACTTTAGGTACTAATTGAAACCATAGCTCTCTGAATCAACAAAGTGAGTTTCACTAAATGTTTGCAATAGGACTTAATCATCTCTTGATTCATTAACAATACGGTACTAATCCGTAAAGTTTCTAGTCAGATTTTAACAGTATTTCTATCTCAATTATAAGACTAGCGCATGGTAGAATACGGATGCCAATACTACAAAATTAATTCAAAATACTACTCAGACTATGTTTATGATAATTAGTTCATGTTTTAATCTAATTACTAATGAACTCCCACTTAATACAACATCCCTCATAGTTGTTAAGTGGTACACGATCCAAATCCACTACATCAAAACCGATCATCACGTGAGATGATGTAGCTTCAATGGTGAACATCAACATGTTGATCATATCATCCATATGACTCGTGTTCAACCTTTCGGTTTCCGTTGTCCCGAGGCCATGTCTGTACATGCTAGGCTCGTCAAGCAAACCCAAGTATTCCGCGTGTGCAACATGGCTTACACCCGTTGTATGTCGAGTTTATCACACCCGATCATCACGAGATGCTTCAAAACGTCGAACAATGCAACGGTGCATACGAGGGAAGAACACTTTATTATCTTGATATTAATGTGAGGGATCATCTTATAATGCTACCGTCGCGATCTAAGCAAAATAAGATGCATAAAGGATTAACATCACATGCAATTCATATGTGATATGATATGGCCCTTTTGTCTTTGCGCCTTTGATCTTCATCTCCAAAGCACGGACATGATTTCCATCATCTTCGGGCATGATCTCCATCATCGTCGGCGTAGCGTCAAGGTTCATGGCGCCGGCTTCATGGTTGTTCACCTCATGTAGCAACTATTACAACTACTTTGAAATACTACTCAACATGAAAATTAAAGACAACCATAAGGCTCCTGCCGGTTGCCACAATACAATAATGATCATCTCATACATATTCATCATCACATTATGGCCATATCACATCACCAAACCCAAAAACAAGTTAGACGTCTCTAATTTGGTTTGCATATTTTACGTGGTTTAGGGTTTTCGAGTAAGATCTAATCTACCTACGAACATGAACCACAACGGTGATACTAGTGTTGTCAATAGAAGAGTAAATTGAATCTTCACTATAGTAGGAGAGACAGACACCCGCAAAGCCTCTTATGCAATACAAGTTGCATGTCGAACGAGGAACAAGTCTCATGAACGCGGTCATGTAAAGTTAGTCCGAGCCGCTTCATCCCACTATGCCACAAAGATGCAAAGTACTCAAACTAAAGATAACAAGAGCATCAACGCCCACAAACCATTGTGTTCTACTCGTGCAACCATCTATGCATAGACACGGCTCTGATACCACTGTAGGAAAACGTTGCATAGAAAACAAAATTTTCCTATCGCGAACACGCAATCCAAGCCAAGATGCAATCTAGAAGACGGTAGCAACGAGGGGATGATCAAGACTAACCCTTGAAGAGATTCCAAAGCCTATAAGAGTAGGCTCTTATTGCTGCGGTAGACGATCACTTGCTGCTTGCAAAAGCGCGTAGAAGATCTTGATCACGATCGGTTCCGGCGCCACGAACGGGCAGCACCTCCGTACTCGGGTCGTTCGTTGTTGATGAAGACGACGTCCACCTCCCCGTTCCGGCAGCGGAAGTAGTAGCTCCTCTTCCATCGCACGACGTCGGTAGCGGTGGAGAAAGCGGCCGCTTCGGCGGCGGGATATGGAGGAGAGAGAGACCGCTAGGGTTTGGGGAGAGGGGGGCGCCTTGAGGGGTGCGGCCATGGTGGTGGCTTGAGTGGCCGGCCAGCCCCTCTCTCCCCCTCTTTATATAGGTGGAAGCCCCAAGGCTTAGGTCAAAGAGTCCGAATAAGACCCCAACCAAAACCTTCCAAGTGTCCAAACCTAGGGGGAGTGGGACTCCCCCTTTCCTTGGTGGGGTGGCCGGCCACCATGGTGGGGAGTCCACTTGGGACTCCTCCTCCCTTAGGTTGGCCGGCCAAGGTGGGTGGAGTCCCTTTGGGACTCCACCTTCCATCCTTATTTCTTCCGTACTTTTCTAGAACCTTCTAGAACCTTCCGTAGAACCTTCCGGATCATTTTAATTCACATAAAATGACTTCCCATATATGAATCTTATTCTCCGGACCATTCCGGAACTCCTCGTGATGTCTGGGATCTCATCCGACTCCGAACAAATATTCGAACTCCATTCCTTATTCAAGTTCTACCATTTCAACATCCAACTTTAAGTGTGTCACCCTACGGTTCGTGAACTATGCGGACATGGTTGAGTACTCACTCCGACCAATAACCAATAGCGGGATCTGGAGATCCATAATGGCTCCCACATATTCAACGATGACTTTAGTGATCGAATGAACCATTCACATATATTACCAATTCCCTTTGTCACGCGATATTTTACTTGTCCGAGGTTTGATCATCGGTATCACTCTATACCTTGTTCAACCTCGTCTCCTGACAAGTACTCTTTACTCGTACCGTGGTATGTGGTCTCTTATGAACTTATTCATATGCTTGCAAGACATTAGACGACATTCCACCGAGAGGGCCAGAGTATATCTATCCGTCATCGGGATGGACAAATCCCACCGTTGATCCATATGCCTCAACTCATACTTTCCGGATACTTAATCCCACCTTTATAACCACCCATTTACGCAGTGGCGTTTGATGTAATCAAAGTACCTTTCCGGTATAAGTGATTTATATGATCTCATGGTCATAAGGACTAGGTAACTATGTATCGAAAGCTTATAGCAAATAACTTAATGACGAGATCTTATGCTACGCTTAATTGGGTGTGTCCATTACATCATTCATATAATGATATAACCTTGTTATTAATAACATCCAATGTTCATGATTATGAAACTAATCATCCATTAATCAACAAGCTAGTTTAAGAGGCATACTAGGGACTTCTTTGTTGTCTACATATCACACATGTACTAATGTTTCGGTTAATACAATTATAGCATGATATATAAACATTTATCATAAACATAAAGATATAAATAATAACCACTTTATTATTGCCTCTAGGGCATATCTCCTTCAATAGCTACATCCTTAGACATAGAATCAATGTTTTATCCCTAGTGACAACAGCACAACACAACCTTAGAACTTTCTGTCACTGTCCCAGGTATCAATGTAGGCATGAACCCACTATCTAGCATAAATACTCCCTCTTGGAGTTAAGAGTACAAACTTGGCCAGAGCCTCTACTAATAACGGAGAGCATGCAAGATCATAAACAACACATAGGTAATAGATTGATAATCACCATAACATAGTATTCTCTATCCATCGGATCCCGACAAACACAACATATAGAATTACGATAGATGATCTTGATCATGTTAGGCAGCTCACAAGATCCAACAATGAAGCACATAAGGAGAAGACAACCATCTAGCTACTGCTATGGACCCATAGTCCAGGGTGAACTACTCACTCATCACTCCGGAGGCGACCATGGCGGTGTAGAGTCCTCCGGGAGATGAATCCCCTCTCCGGCAGGGTGCCGGAGGCGATCTCCCGAATCCCCCGAGATGGGATCCAGCGGCGGCGTCTCTGGAAGGTTTTCCGTATCGTGGCTCCTGACCGGGGTTTCGCGACGAGGCTTTAAGCAGGCGAAAGGGTAGGTCAAGAGGCGAGGGACCCACACCATAGGGCGGCGGGCCCCCTCCGGCCGCGCCGGCTATGGTGCCGGGCCCTCGTGGCCCTCTTCGTAACCCTCCGGTCTTCGGAAGCTCCGTGGAAAAATAGGGACCTGGGTCTTGATTTCGTCCAATTCCGAGAATATTTCCTTACTAGGATTTCTGAAACCAAAAACAGAAAACAGAACTGGCTCTTCGGCATCTTGTTAATAGGTTAGTTCTAAAATGCATAAATATGACATAAAGTGTGCATATAACATGTAGATATCATCAATAATGAAGCATGGAACATAAGAAATTATCGATACGTTGGAGACGTATCAGGATGCCAGCCCAAGCACCACAAGCTTTAGCACTTTTCTTAGCCACGCCTCCGCCGGCGAGAGCGTTCTCGACTCTTGAGTGACGTCAAATCTCAGGATGAGGGTATTCGCCATAGCAATCTTAAGCTTTATATTTCCCACTTTCTTCTCTCCCCATGCTTGGAAGTACTCTGCCGCATTCCAAAATAAGGCATCCAGCCGTCTAAAGGGGTCTATGATGCAGGGGTCGCAAACCCAAGCTTCCCTCAAAGCCTCCTCAAAACCCTCTAGGTTTAGCCAAAAGGACTCGAATTTGAACCTTCTCTTTGGCCTAAAAGCCGCACTCAACGAAAGGTGGATCGGGGCATGGTCCGAAACCGATGAGGAGAGAGCTTGAAGGATCGCATCCGGGTGCATGAGGTCCCAGTCCACCGACACAATGGCCCTATCAATGCGCGTGAGGGTTGGCACCTCTCTCTCATTACTCCAAGTGAAACGCCTACCATGAAGGTAAAGGTCCTTGACCTCATGCTCAAGCACAAAGTGTCTAAACCTCGACATGATGAATCTATCTAGCCGATCATTATTCTTCTCCTCCGCATAAAGGATCATGTTGAAATCACCAAGCAACAACCACGACCCTGGGCACAAACTCCTCCTCTCCGCTAGCTCCCTCAAGAAGTCAAGCTTATCATCATGCGTTTGCGGTCCATAGACCGTGGTTATCCACCATCTATTATTATCTCTGGGCACCACCTCCCCCGTCACTGCATAAGAGTCAAAACTCACACGCTCAATATCCACAAGGGACTTGTTCCAAGCTAGGAGAATCCCTCCTCTCGTCTCAATCGCGGGCACATACACATGACCATCAAAAGACGGCCCTAGACAATGCATTACCAAAACATCATCGATTACATTCAACTTCGTCTCCTGGAGGCACACTATGCTAACTCTAAGACTAGCTACGAACTCACGCATAGCATCTCGCTTGGCTGGATCGTTCAGACCTCGAACATTCCAGCACAGAATCTCAAACATGCAATCCATAAGGAAACCTAGCTAAACTCCTCCTCGGCCCTGAGCACCTCAGTGTGCCGCCACTACCCTCATGCAGTGCTCCTCCCCCTCAAAACTCGAGGGCAGCTCCTTGCCAAAGATGGCTGCAAGGACTCTCAGCTGCGCATCCCTGACTGGCGAGTCAAAGAACTCCTTGAAGCGCCTGAGGTCACCATCGCTCACTGCTAGGTTCTCCGGGCAGAACCCCAAGGCCTTGAGCAACGTGCTCTCCGCAGCCGACGCCATCTTGACCTGTGTACCGGCCCTCTCAGCCATTGATCTCCTGGTCACTCTCTTAGGGGTAAAGGGTTCCGCAGCCGCCCTAAGCCCCGTGGCTCTCTCGAACTCGCTTAGCAGCAGTGGTGCTAAGGTTTTAAGGATTGAGGAGCAAAAACGCTTGATCCTAGCCAACTCAAGCTTCTCCTGGTCGGGCACCACCACCTCCACCTCTAGCCCAAGATCTCGGACCTGCTGAGTCGCAACGCCATCCAGCACATCAGGTGACCCCTCCACCTCCTCCAACTGCTGGGCCAGACCCCTGGGCACCATTTGCATCAAGCTATTGGGCCCCGTGTAACCAGAACTCGCATGGCCCGAGCCATGCGAGTAATCGTGAAGATGAAACTAAGGAAAAGATCAAAACGTTTTTTAACTTATAGGTGGTATTGGTGGATAATTTTCTTTAACTTTAGGGGCAATTTTAAGTTGGACGGACGACCAAGGGAGAAATCCTTTTTCTTTTATTATTAGGTATAGATTTGACTACGGATTATCCCCACTAATTTCCACTAATACTCTAGCGTCAAACAAGGCTCAAACAAGGCCTGATGGGGTTCGGTTATGTACAGTATATATCAGTATGTAGTATGACCGTTCACTCCAATCATTTGCCGAACCTATTGTGCCAGTTATTCGAGCTAGTGATACTGCTGCAACTTTCTGTCTACCAAAATCACCTGTGCATATAGTGTTAGCTCTGTTGTCTTTTAGAACGACTAGGAAAGATGCCCTGCGTTGCACCGGAAGATAAAACAATTAACATACTAAATCAATTTTTTTTCAATTTTACTCCTAAAAAAGTAGAAAGCTTGCAGAAAAAAATATTCATAAGCATGGCATGGAAGGCATGATTTGTATCCATGTCTTTCTACTTCGCCAAAGGTTCGCGACTTTGTGCCCATGAGCAATCCACACTTTGGGCCAGAGAGCAAACTGTATTCGATACCATCGTCTTTTTGATTCACCTCTTCTCAGTTTTGGGAGATTTACCGCATGCATCCTCCTAAAATCATATCATATGTCAACTTTAACCCACACAAATAATATGCTAGCATAGTAAACCATTTTTCGGTAATGAGCATACTAAACCATGTCATTTAGATTTCATTAGTAGCAATCAATATACAGTGACTCAAGCCTTCAGCTCTTAGCGTGATAGCAAAATGAAATGCTACCGCAACTCTATTCATTTATTCTGATTCTAGTATCAGATATTTAAACCAGCGTAGATGCATGTACAATCGTGTAAAATCACAGTATCAAGCTTCGAAGGCACATATCAAGCTTTTGTTAAACTCCATTAGGCCGTAGCTTACATGATAAAACAACTTTTACATGTGCTGAACACTTTTCTCATTAAAAAACCAGGCACATATCAAGCTTTTGTTAAACTCCATTAGGCCGTAGCTTACATGATAAAACAACTTTTACATGTGCTGAACACTTTTCTCATTAAAAAACTGGGTAGCTTTACATGCTGGTATCTTCTGCAAGACTACCAGAAATCACCAATGCCTTTGGTAATAGCTCATCCTAGCAACAAGCTGGTGCAACCGTGCAAGTAAACTGAAATATGCACATGCTCTCTCCTCAACCTTCTAATGTACGCATGGTCTCTCTGTACAATACACCTGTAAACTATAAAACTGACAGATATTCAGGCTGAGGAAGGATTCACACTATGCCCCTGCTAGGAAGGAATTCAAGAAGATTTGAGGCCGTAGGGGTTGTAGGACCGCTCCCGGCAGCGAGGTCTTGCTGTTCCCGTGGAGATTTGACAAGGAAACTTGGAAGTATGGCACATGATTTGACAAGGGAACTTGGAAGCACGGGCCGACGGGCGTGCAATACATCTTGCGCGGACAGCTCCTCGGGCTGGTTTGGACTGGGCGTAGCGTGGAAAATGGCTGGCCTGAACTCGCAATCTCTGTTGCCGTGAGAGGAGTCCATCAACGCCTGATGGCGTTGGATCAGATCTCCTATAGCCTGACAGGCCACTGGTGGGCGAGCGGAGCAGCGGTGAAGACGACTCGGATCTCGCGACCGGCGGAGGAGACGACTGCCATGCTCGCTTCACCTCCTGGTCCCAATCATCTTAGGCGACCTCTCATTCTTGCTTCCGTTGGTCTTCCTCGGAAACGGGAACGGACGAAGGACCTGGTGCTGGTGGGGAAGTACGGATCCGAGGAAGGTATACTGGGGATCTATGGAGAAGAGGGACGGCGAGCGGCGTGACCGTGGAGACGGTGGCGGGATGGGGATTTGCGGCGATGGAGTCAACGAGCAAAGGGCATGGAGCCATCGGAGCGGTCGGTGAAAGGGGATGGGACTATGGGAGCACACGCGTGAAAGAGGCAGGAGAAAACAAATCGAAAAATCAAACCGGTACGTTCACTCGCCGGTGGTAAGGTCCGTAAATACCCAGAAAACGTGGGGTAGTTCGGTAGCGACGTACCACGGTCGTTTTCTATACCTAATAATAAAGGGAGGATTGTTTCCTTGGTCCAACACTTTTTTGGACAGTTTTACCCTCCCACTAAATCGCATAATACATGAAAATACTTACCGGTCCGTTCCGTTTCTTCTTTTCCCACCGAACGAACGAGAACCGTCGGCGTGCGGACTCTCCAGGCCAGCACATCCCGCCGAGTTGGAAAGAAACGTATCGGATCAGGAGTCCATGTCTGCGTGTCTTCTAAAGCCACGAGTCGAATAAGACCAATCCAGCCACGAGTCGGCCTATTGCCTGCTCCGGTCCTTTAAATACGGGGCGATCTGGATCCAAGATTAGAAACAAAAATAATCCACGCGATACCACGGCGGCAGACGGAAGCAACGTAGACGAGATCGTCGGCAGACGCGTCTCCATGTCACCACCACGGCGACGACAACGCCTCTGCAATGGATAGTCTGACGGTCGACATCGTCTCCGCCGAGAACGCCCTGTAGACATCCTGGCCATGCTCACCATCACATGGAGGCCACTCTTCGCCGCCGGACTCCTCAGAAGATGAAAATTCCAGGCGCCGCTCGATCTCCGGTGGGCGCTGTTGCTGCTGCTTTTCGACCTCGCCGTCCATAAATCCTGAACTGTTTCCCTGCGCAAAAGCCTGTACAAAGCGATCTGCCGGTCGCCGCTATAATCCTTGCTACCACGCTGCCGTCTATTTGCTCCCGATTGGGAGCAGAGGGGGAAGAAGCGGAGTGAGGCGTAGCAACGTAGAAAGAGACGCAACAAAGGCGGAGCTTGTCGAGGAACCTGCATCAGTCGAACAGCTTGGAGAGGCGTGTCAGCCTGCCCTACTCGCCGATACCCTTGGATGTGGCAATGGCAAACCTCGTGAAATCAGTTGCCTACTTGCCTTCTCTGGACTACTATTTTGACTGCAGCTGCTGCCCGCGGAAAGTCTGGCGTAGATGTTTTTTTCTGGATGCAAACTCAGATATTTTATTTTCCTCTGCTTCATGTGCAATTTGTTCATCAACGAGCTTGCATGGCTGATGTGGTTTTCCTCAAACTGAGAGTCAATTTAAGAGCCAGCGCTGATCGCACGTGACCCTGTGCTCATGTTCTACTAGAAGCAACAAAGATCCATGATAACGTCAATCCCTGGTACTGTTCACGTCCATCAATAAAATCCCTGGAACAACACAAAGATGGAGGTAGATAACTGCAAGCTACTCCGTTCCACTCATCTTGGGGAAATTTTTTATTTTACAAAAGGCCGGTTCAAAACTTCAAATTGAAGCGGAGGGAGTAGTAACACTCAGTATCATCATCAGTTCACCACAGTACTGCTCTATACTATGAAAACATTGATTTATTCCAGACAATACTCCGTCCAAGCAGGGCATATTGTCTATCAGCTACGACCTGATGAACTGTTTGATCTCAATGATGAATTTCTATTAGTCGAAGAAGTTTTTTCATCATTTTTTTTTTGTTTTGGCCTCTGATGGTTTGCTTCTAAGTTTCACCGATCTGACTTGTTAAACATTATGCTTTTGTGAATTATATCTGTTATTGATTTAGTCCTATAAAAAAGTTACATATTTAGTCTATCTTCACTATTCCGTCGAAGCAACTCAAGGACTTGGGCCTTAAATGTGGAAACTGGCTCATTTGTCACTCGAACAAAGTTCCACATTATTTGATTGTGGGTGCATGCAACTTTTTGTTTGATACGTTGGACGGTTGGAGAAGTGAAAAATATATTGGTATAATTAGTTTACTAAAGACCGTGAAGGAGCAGTGTGTAGGCCGTACATAGATGTTCTGTGTTATATCCGTAGCAACGCACGGGTATTGTGCTAGTTTAATTTAATAGTAAAGAAGATTGGTTTGTAATTTAAACAGAACAAATCGAAACGTTTTCTACTAATCGGTGGCAGTTCATGTAATCGTGAAGATGAAACTAAGGAAAAGATCAAAACTTTTTTTAACTTATAGGTGGTATTGGTGGATAATTTTCTTTAACTTTAGGGGCAATTTTAAGTTGGACGGACGACTAAGGGAGAAATCCTTTTTCTTTTATTATTAGGTATAGATTTGACTACGGATTATTCCCACTAATTTCCACTAATACTCTAGCGTCAAACAAGGCCTGATGGGGTTCGGTTATGTACAGTATATATCAGTATGTATTATGACCGTTCACTCCAATCATTTGTCGAACCTATTGTGCCAGTTATTCGAGCTAGTGATACTGCTGCAACTTTCTGTCTACAAAAATCACCTGTGCATATAGTGTTAGCTTTGTTGTCTTTTAGAACGACTAGAAAAGATGCCCGTGCGTTGCACCGGAAGATAAAACAATTAACATACTAAATCAATTTTTTTTCAATTTTACTCCTAAAAAAGTAGAAAGCTTGCAGAAAAAAATATTCATAAGCATGGCATGGAAGGCATGATTTGTATCAATGTCTTTCTACTTCGCCAAAGGTTCGCGACTTTGTGCCCATGAGCAATCCACACTTTGGGCCAGAGAGCAAACTGTATTCGATACCATCGTCTTTTTGATTCACCTCTTCTCAGTTTTGGGAGATTTACCGCAGGCATCCTCCTAAAATCATATCATATGTCAACTTTAACCCACACAAATAATATGCTAGCATACTAAACCATTTTTCGGTAATGAGCATACTAAACCATGTCATAAACTAAACAGGAATAAGGAGGCCATACGAGTGGCTCTCGTGTCGCTCCCCAGGCGACGCGAGGGCGAACCCTTGCGACCGCGCCGCCAGGCCGCCGTTCCTGGCCTCCCCCCCGCCGCCGCTGCCGCCGGCCTGAGCCGCGGTGGCGGCGGGCCCCTCTGCCGAAGGTGGCGGGGCGGAGTTCCCTCAGCAGGCGGAGGTCGCGCGTGTGGGGCGTTGGCGGCCGGAGATGCGGAAGCCGGGCGGCGGCCCGAGATCCTCGTCGGCGGCGCGGTTGTCGCGCGAGGCGGAGGAGGAGGCGGCCGGCTTGGTTGGTCGTGAGGAGGCCGGTCCGGCTGGCTTGGAGGAGGACGGGGGCTTCTGTGGAGTCCTGCGGGTCGCGGGCGGAGGAGCTGTGATGCGCGGCGTGCTGGGGCAGTGGATGAGCAGACGGGCGGTCGCGCGGTGTGCGGCGCCGGTGGATGGCCTGGCGGCTGGGCAGCTCCGGCTGCACGCACGGGTCGGATCTGGGTCCGCTCGGGCCCGATCTGGGCCTCTGCCGGGCTCGTCTTGCAAGTTCATGGTGGTGCTCGTGAGCTGGTGGTGGCTGGAAGGAGATGAATGGCGCCGCTGCTGCGGGTTGCATCCTCCGGAGATGAATGGCACCGGCGGGTGTTGCATCCTCCGGAGACGAATGGCGCCGCTGCAGGTGTTGCATCCTTCGTTTCAGTGCGGGGAAGAGGAAGGAGGAATGCTAGCGCGCCGGGTGGAGGAGTTGTGCTGTGCGGATGGCCGTGGAGGCAGGGCTTCGCGCTGGCAAGGTCTGCGGGAGATGAATGGCACCACTGGGGTGTTGCATCCTTCCACCGAAGATGACGGCTATGGTGTGCGGGGAGCTCATGTCTACGGCTTTCGGCGTTCGTCCTCGAGCCCGTGTTGGTGTTGGTCGGCGTCCCCTCTATGTGGCGTTCCGGCGGCGTCCACGGTGCTCTTCGGCGGTGCTCCGTTGGCTTCTGGGTGTGCAGCCCGCTACGCGGCGGTGGCTAGAGGTTGACCAGGAGGTTGATGCTAGAAGATGAGCGTTTTCTGGCTGCGGGGCGGGGTGCGTTTGGCGGCTCTCCGGGGGTTGCGATGCGGTGAAAGTAGGTGGTGGTTTGTGCCGGTCCTTGTTGGGCGGGCGCGAGGTCTTGGGACTATTTGCTGGGCGAAAGCTCTGTCTTGGCGGCCGGCCGGGACCGACGACGGTGACGCCTGTGGGCGCCGCATCCTTCTTGAAGGCGTCGTCGAAGTGGGTGTTTCTTGATCTCCGCCCGGGCTCTCCGGGGGAAACCCTAGATCCCTCGCGGGATCGAGCGTGGGCGGCGCTTTTGTGTCGCTTTGCCTCTTGGGGCCTCGCTTCGGACGTCCACCGGGCAGAGGGACTTGTGGAGGGTTTTGGTGGTTTCGGCGGAGGCGGGTTCGTCTTCGGCCGGGCGCGGCCTTGGGGCCGGCGTGGTAGTTGGAGCGGTGGCTTCGGTCTTTCGCCTCCGCTTGTTGCTGAGGTGTGGTGTCGACCTGGTTGGTCGTCGACCCGTGTGGAGCGCAGCCTCGGGGCTGGTGTGGTGTCGTGTTGTAACGGTTTTTACGTTTTCCTTATAAACGCCAACTCTTTTCTCCTATATCAACGAAAGCAACTTCCCGTTCAAAAAAAAAAAACTAAACAGATTAAGGCTGTTGCATTCTCTGGGCTCTCAGCGTCTGGACGGTGCGAGCGTAGCTGTGTGGGCCAGCGTCGGTGCGTGGGGGCTCCTCTTCTCTCCGTCGGTGCCTGTTGTGGGGCTTTCTGTGTGACCCTAGGCGGCCGGACCGCTGGCTCGCACGGTCACACCGCCGTCGCCCCGGAAACTCACGGGAGCGCCGCACCAGTCCGGCGAGTCGAGAGGAGCGGGTGTGGCGGAAAGTGCTCTAGCCTCGAGCTACGGGGGCCGAGTACGAGGCACGACAAGCGGGCGGGCGCTGCGGAGGAGCGTCCATGCTCACTGCCGACGCAGGAAACGACGACGAGGGCGCGCGGCTGACGGGAGATGCAGAAGTCGCTAGCACCGACGACCAATGTTCCTCTTTCACATCCCTTCCCTTGACAAGGATTGCTACATCCCCGCTCCAATCTCCATCCAAGTGCGACGGTGGTGGATATGCAGATTTGTAAATATGAGATTCCTTTTTCTCGGTTTTCCGGAGGATCGGCGAATTGGTCTTTTTTCTCGGGGGCGGATCGACAGAGGGTTTGCGTATGATTTATGAGGCGGGTTTGATTCGGCGAGGTTGGGGCGTGGGGGTGGGCGGTTGGGCCACCGGACCTAGCTGCGGGGCATTGCCGGGATTGACAGCAATGCAGCCGGGGACGCCGCAGCCCGCATGGCAGCAGATCGAGTTGACGCCCATGGAGCGCTCGAGCAAGTGCGTCCCTTTCCTCCTCCTCTCTTGATTTGGTGTGATCTAACCAACCGTCGCACCGGTTTGCATGTTGCTCGTGTTATCCTCTATTTTCTTATATGGTGCCGTTGGGGATTTGTTGATCCTCTGCTTGCTGTCAGTGACGAGAATTTGGCAGGCATGATTTGTTCCTGTCCCAGGAGTTTCAGAGCTTTGTATGACCCGTTGGCGGCTCCGTTGTTGTTTTGGTAGGAGAGGATATGCCTGGTGGAAGCCCTGCCTCTTCTTGCAAAGACCTCCTGCAAGATTGTTACTGAAGAGTGACGAATTCTATTGCTGACATGCTGCTTCGCTTCTCCATGTGAGTTTTGTGTCCCAGAAGATCTACGAGTGCCCGGATCTCTTAGATGAACTGATGATGACAGAATGGTTGCTGGGCACGATTTGCTGTTGAAGCTTATTACGAGATGAACTGAAGTTGTGAAAAAAATGCACAAGTTGCTGTTAAATCTTACCACCGTACAAGCTTTTAATTCGAGTTTGCCAAAGCTTTTATACACTACTACCCTGTTACGATTTCTGAAGTTATTAAAGGGAGCAATCATACGCTGCTGGAGGAGTATCGATTGATATCAATCTAATCTCTCCAAATATTCTTGAAAGTTTGACATTTTTATTCCTTTCTTGCGTTGGCAAGGATGGAAGTTTACAGGTTTGCCTAGCTTCTCCTTTCTGTGGATCAAAAATTTAAATGCCTAAGCTTTACTGAGTCACTAACTCACTATGCAGTGTTGGGATACTATTACTTTTTGAGCATATCTGCTATTTTGTCACAGCTGCTGGTACAGTTCATGTTGAACGTGTTTATCTTATTTTATTGTCAATGGTATAACAATGGTAAGTCAATAACAGGGCATAGCGTCCTGCTTGTTTTGTCCATGAGGAAAAGGGAGGAAGAAGTCCCCCATTGAGGCACCATAAAAAGTTAGTGAAATTTATTACATGCATGTTAGTGTTAAGATGCACCACTAATGTTTTGCTTAACTGAGAACCACGACTCAAGGATGCAACAAACCCACGCCAAAAGTTGATCTAGGTGTATATGTTATATTGCAACCTGTACAGTTTAGTTTCCTATTTAGCACCTAAGTTGCACTGAAGCCTCAAGGTATATGTGGTTTTTAAAATTTCAGAAAATGGTTGCTTAGTGCATTATTTCTTAGTGTTTTTATCCATAAACCATGTATTTTACCTAACAAATTGATGGAAGAATTGGAGGTTTGTTCAAACTACCAAAGCAGGGAAGCACAATCCCTTTCTCATGCAGTATTGCTTACTGTTTTCCTCCATGTTTCAAGACTACAAATTGTTATTTTAACCAGACAGGGCCGCCATATGCTGAAGAAATGTATGTGATTGTGATACTAATCTTGCGAGGTATCCAACTAATGCTGGGCATTGATGTAGCTTGATTTTATTCTACTGAAATACACACTCTTTGTTTTTGAGGTTTAACTGATGTTTTTATGGTTGGAAACTTGGAGTGTTCTCTGAGTTATCGATCAGAATGAGTAACCATTTTTTTTTGTAGGTCTGCTTTTTATTACTCATATTGGACGTTGACATAAGTTCTTCACTTTATAGCAGCGCTCCTTCCTGGCACGGATGAAAAGAAATCAAATTGTTTGAGCATGCAGTCCCTTTGAATCAAGACTATCAAGATAATCAATATAGAATTGGTGTGGATACAATGGCCACAACCCATCATTCCTACAAATGGTTTGCATGTCGCTAACCCTAGATCACTACAGGATTGTCCATTTGTTGTAGTTCACACATCTCTTCAGATCATTGCCTAATGTACAATGAAGTACAGTTAATAAAGTGAAAACTTAACCAACTGTTGAATGTTGTTTCAATTTATATAAATCAGTGTACTTTATTACGACAAACATGTAAGAATAGTGCTTTTATACATGTTTCATCATTACTATATTTTCATTCTGTAACCGGATTTACCTAAAACTTAGCGTGACTTGTGGGGCCCATGCAGCCATGTTTGTTACTCATTTCATCACCAAAAGTTGCCAGCTCGCTGATCTCAAAGAATATGTTTTGAGTTTGTATTTATTTTTACTTTATTCAGACAAGCATCTAAGAGTATTAACTTTAACACATACTTTATCATTACTATATTTTCATTGGTAACATGATCTATCTAAAATAAATGTGGCTCGTGGGACCTATGCATTTGTTTGTGCTCCTCATTTCAGTATCTACTGTTCTATTCTGCAAATCCACCTTTCAGTGCTACTTCTCACTTTTTGTTCCACCTGTTGCCTCCAGGATGTCAACTTCACATGGAGGATGTGACTTGGATCTGACGGCAAGCCGATCCCCAAATTCATGGAGGTGTGCTATGTGATGAAAAACAAGAGAATGATTTCTGAATAACTACAAAATCACACAAGGGAGCTGATTGAGTAAGTTGAATTGTTCTGATGCTTTTAAATCGGTGTATCATTTTTTTTGTTTAATACCTTTTGAGGTATTTGGTGTGGTAATCATGAAACATCTCTATCTATATCTATAATAGCTAGACGTGCTTTAAGAGACTGAGCTAGGCCATGATGTAGTTGAACTGTCCAAGAGATGTACTTATCACCGCAGCATAAACTTGATGTTTTATTTATCCATATCATGAAAGTTTTGATGATGCGTATAATTCTTGAGTAAAAAAGCAAACAACCTAATTCCAAGGCAGAATTTATCCGTAGCATCAAATCTTTGATGATGCGCATAGTTCTTGAGTAAAAAACAGACAACAAAATGCCAGTGCAGAATAGTATAGTGCAAATCTACATGGCTTTCACATGTTTATTGGCGTGATGATATTCTTCTTGGATGATGATATTGGCGTGTTCTTTCTAGGTTGTCACTATTCCTTATCATTCTCAACAGTGTTTTTTTCTGAAACTGGTCCTCCTTTGCTGAAAATTTGGTAATCGGAGGGTGTTCTTGGGTGTTTCCGTTGGTTCTGCCTTCGTTGAATGATTGCGTACTGGCACTGCCATGCTTCATGTTTCATGAAGGTGAGGTGTGTTTTGGGTTCCTCTTTTGGGGTGCCTTTCTTCATGTTTTTTGCTTATTATGTGCTTGGTGGCTTTTACTTTTGGTGCACTGTGCCTGGTGTTTAGTTTGTGACATCATATAAGTGCCTTTTGGTTGACCTTTTCGTTGGCTTTGGCCTACGTAGAACTGATCATGCCAAGTAGCTGTTAGAAGGCGTGCTCACCCTTGCTAAATCTGTATTTTTTAGCATGCTCTTATTACCTGGTGGGCAATAGGATGTATGGAAAGGGGATGAGGTGCTTGTTGATGATAACAATGGCCCTTTAAGGATCACATGTTCCGCTGCATGTTATTCGGGTTCATATCAAAATGACTTGTGTTTATTTCAATCCTTGAAACGATGTCTTCTTTCACATGTTTACTTAAGAAAGCCCCAACTTACAGTTTCACCAGCTATGACGAGGATAACAAGGACATGCCTGATGATTCATTATTACCCAACTTGACAAGGAAAGTTGAAGAACCAACTTAGTTAAGTACTTGTGTTACTAGGTGCAATTGGATAACTGCTTGACATTCTGTTTTATATTTTCAGATCACACAATTACACTTCAAGTTCATTGGCATAAAAATATCTGTTTGGCAATATCTAGAGAGTACCAAATGCTTTGCTGAAGATGGTTTAAAAAGTTGTATATTGAGATAGTTGAGAGCTTGAGAAGGCTACAATTGTTATATGAACATTTTACTTGCCAAGTGTGTAGTGGCAACGCGCTGTTCAGGATAGTCTACAAGTGCTTCTTTGGCAGGTCACTCAATGTGCTTTGGTTGTGCAGTCCTGTATGTAGAAGAGCGAAACGTGACTACTGGAACTATGTTTGGTCAAAAACTACCTGCTCTGTATCTTTACCAGGCTGTTACAACAAGTTTTTCTTCTTTCAAGTAGACTCCCTTTCATGATCACATGATGGGACAAGTGATTGCCCCTAATTCTCTGTTGCACGGAACAACGAGAGAACTAGCAATACTACTCTATAGTGTAATCTGGGCTAGCTTCGGCTCTTCCCAGAGACCCAGACATTAGAACGAAGACCTCAAAGAGACAAGTGTGCCGCATGAGTATACCGCACTGAACATGATGTGTTAGAAGCAATATAGGCGGCGCAGCGAAGCGCGCATGTTTATCTAGTTTAGATTTCATTAGTAGCAATCAATAGACAGTGACTCAAGCCTTCAGCTCTTAGCGTGATAGCAAAATGAAATGCTACCGCAACTCTATTCATTTATTCTGATTCTAGTATCAGATATTTAAACCAGCGTAGATGCATGTACAATCGTGTAAAATCACAGTATTTTAGTTGGAGTAACTTTCTAGTTTTTCCCATCCTTGGGCCTGCTTTAACTTTAAAGTCATTGAACCTGGAGGCAGTACGTTCTTCACCGTTCAGAAGAGCCAGAGCAGTAAAAAAGAGCCGCCATATTAGTCAAACCTTCAGAATCGTTAGATACATTAAAGTACAAAACAACATCAGTCGACTGATTCTCCCTGCGGACTTAATCTGGGTGTTTTTTCTTTCGTTCGTAGGTGAAGCTCCCTGAAGTTATCGGTACAAATATCAATCAGCTTCTTAGTATCTAATGTCCTGTTAAAAAATTAACACAAGCCTCACCATGCAATTAAGTTGAACAGCTACCGCACAGATAATTCTTTCGTTTCTGAAGATAAAAGTAATAATGCCATATTATCGCATATGGAGTATTGTCTTTGCACTTTATCTAGTATTAAAAAAAGGGAGTGCAGTTATCTATATCACGAGGTTAATAGGAGAATGAGAATCATGGTTACATTATGTTGGACCAATCAGAGTACCATCTTTGAAAAAAATTCAGAAATGAACAATTCGTCCATCGACCACTTGCTGGCTTCGGTGGAGAGAATCATGATTACATAACACATACCCAACTATAGTAAATCATACTCCCCTGTGGGCACTGAATCCTACCTTCAGCTTCAGAATTCTACCTTCCTACAATATATCTTTCGAGCAGCTAATGGTAATGAAAAATCCAAGCATGAAGTGAAACAACCATAGGTAATCACGGATGTACGGATGTACCAGTTAAATCTCAAGGCCAGCAATCAGCTATTCTCCAACGCCCCGACATCACAGGGTTACCGCCTCCAACAGGGAGTTATTGCGAAAAATTGCCAGAGATTGTGAGGAACTATGCATTGAACATTCAGATTTACGGGAACGGATTCAGAGAGCAACAATAAGCATCAGGAAACTCGAGCGCCCGTGCATCGCACCTGCCCTCGCCGGAGACCCTGCTGGCTGCTGCGAGCTCCGCTAATTCGAGGCCCCGTGCAGTACCCTGCCCTTGTCGCTTTGCCGGAGACCCCATCGCCAGCTCTGAGAAGTCCAACGCCCACGCAGTTCCCCTGCCCTCACCGGAGACCACGTTGACAGATCTGAGAACTCCACAACCCGTTATCCTGATTGCCGTCGCACGGTATCCCGTAGCTGGCCGTGAGCCCGCCGCCACCGCTACTCCGAATAGCCCCGCCAACCACTCCAATACAGGGATGTTGACGTGGGCATTACCTTCGGATAACCAATGTTGCCTTATCCTGTATTTTCTAGCTGGAGGTCCATGAAGCACTGGATGACAATGTGGACCGCTAGGGCGGTGCGACAGAAGATTCCTTGAAGTACACGATGCGGAAGGTACCGAACAAGGAAAGTTTAGAGATAAATCTACTGTAAACCTAGTCGTACTCGATTAGGCCTCTTGAGACCTGACCTCCTATATAAAGGGCAGAGGGGGGGACAATCAATCTTAGCGATCTTAGCCAACAGAAGCTTAGACCTAGGTTACCCTAGCACTTAGCCATCTCGACGAGATCTCAGCCGAACTATTCGGCACCCCATTGTAACCCATTATCATCATAATCAAGAACAAATAGGCATGACGTAAGGGTTTTACCTCATAGAGGGCCCCGAACCAGGGTAAATCGCTCTCCCCGCTTGTCTGTGAACCGATGTCTCGTGTCAGCTTGCAGGATTCCATCAACCCTAAGCCCTATCGGAGGGCATTGCCGAGAGCACCTCGACAATTGGCGCCGTCTGTGGGAACCCGTCGGCACAAGGCAGGTCATCGGCAATACCAGTCACATCTGCGGCGTTCGTACTCGAGTCGCCAACGCCACCAGATCCAAAAGACCCGATCCGCTGCGGATCCTTTGAGTTCGTACCACATCTCGAGCCGTCACATTCGATCTCCACAGAATCGCACGGCGGCATGACCGCAACTTTCGGAGGCGTTCACTTCATCATCGACTCCGGAGGTTTCCTTCGCCTCCCTAGGGCAAATACATCTGGTTCGAAAACCTCAGTCTCGGCAGGTGACGTTCCGGCAGCAACCTCGGAAACCCCGCCCGAGAACGCTCAAGGAGGCAGCCGAGGAAGTTTCGACCTCGCGGCGGGACGAAGGAAAAGACAAAGGGATGCGCGCCGTGGAGAGGAAGAACGTACAACGACTCACCCTCGGCAGACCGAACGAGGACAGCAAGACAAGCCACCAATCCATGGCCGCACCCGTTCACCATACTTATCGGCCACAGAGCAACTCGAGGCACCATGCTACCTCCACTCCTACATCGATCCGAAGGACGGTCGAGAGAAATCCAGTCACCTATTAAGGAACTGCCGACACTTCCTGGAGATTCGACAGTTCTGTGATGATCTTAGGGGTGAAGCTATATCAAGAGTTCACATAATGGAGAAGAGGGCAAGGTCTTACAGCTATCAGCCAGAACCGTATGTACTAGAGTCGTACGAACCGATGGAAAAGGACGAGTATGTACCAGCCGAGGCATTCCCAGAACCACGCGGGCAGGTCAACATGATCCATAAAACCAGCTTTTCAAAAAGGGAAATCAAGAAATTATCGCGAGAAGTGAAGTATGGAAGTTGCTATGGTTGACACACCCGAATTCATCGACTGGTCGGAACAAAGTATCTCCTTCGACAGGACAGACCACCCGAAAGCCGTCCCTAGACCAGGTCATGCAGCCCTTGTCCTTGAGGCGCAGATTGGAGGGTACAACATGAGCAAAGTATTCATGGATGGAGGAAGTGGCATAAACCTACTATTCGCCAACACAATGAGAGCAATGGGTTTAACAGTCGATATGCTAAGAGAATCTGACACCGGATTCCATGGCATTATACCGACTCGACCCGCTTATTCTCTTGGAAAAACATCATTGGACGTAGTCTTCGGTACGCCCACCAATTTCAGGAAGGAGAAGATCGAGTTCGAAGTAGTCGACTGGGAGTCTCAATATCACGCCATCCTCGGCAGGCCCGCGTTTGCTAAATTTATGGCCGTACCTCATTATGCGTACCTAAACTGAAGATGCCAGGCAACAACGGGACCCCAATAACCATTCATGGGAGCTTTGCTCGATCGACACCTGCGAGGGAGTTCCAGAAGATCGCCTCGAAGTTCGGTGCCAAGGAAGAACTCAATGCAATCGACGCTGCCATAGATCATACGCAACCACCAGCCGACAACCGAAACGTAAGATCCGACGAGTTTGATGCTACAAAGGAAGCCAAGAAGCTGCAGGTGCATCCCACTGACCCGAAGAAAACGGTCAATATATCGGCTGATCTTACGGTCGCATAGGAAGGCGCTCATCGAGTTCCTCCATGGCCGGGAGATATTTGCATGGGAACCATCCGACATGCCAGGTATCCCCGGGAACTCGCCGAGCACGCTCAATGTTGACCCAACAGCCAAACCAGTGCAGCAGTCAATGCGTCGATTTTCCGAACCAAAGATGAGAGCAATTGGTGAGGAAATCAATCGACTCCGTAAAGCAGGATTCATCCGAGAGCTCAAGGAATCTGAGTGGGTGGCCAACCCTGTCATGGTGCCCAAAAAGGACACCACCGCTCTGCGTATGTGTATTGATTACACCGGCCTCAACAAACACTGTCCGAAAGACCACTTCCCGCTACCTCGAATTGACCAGATAGTCGATTCCACAGCCGGATGCGATCGCCTCTCCTTCCTTGATGCGTACTCCGGATATAATCAGATCAAGCTGAAGAAAGAAGACCAGGAGCTAACCGCGTTCATCACCCCACACGGCGTTTTCTGTTACAACGTCATGACCTTCGGGTTGAAAAACGCAGGAGCAACTTACCATTGTATGCAGGCTTGCCTTGGAGAGCAGATCGGGAGAAACATCGAAGTCTACATTGACGATATCGTGGTGAAAACAAAGCACACTGCCACCCTCGTCGATGATTTGCGGGAAACTTTTGATAACTTAGACAAGTATAAAATCAAGTTGAATCCCAAAAAATGCTTCTTCGGAGTGCCAGGGGGGCAAGTACTAGGGTACTTCATCTCGGCCAGGGGATTGAAGCCAACCCTTTGAAAATCAAAGCTATTCTCGACATGGAGCCGCCAAAGAATCGCACCAAGTGCAAGCGGCAGACGATTAGCAGCGCTCAAGCAGGTTCATCGCCAAGCTAGGAGAAAAAGCTTTGCCCTTCTACAATTTGATGAAAAAATCTGAAAAGTTCGAGTGGACAAAGAGGCGCAGGAATCATTCGACAATCTGAAGAAAATCTTGTCGACATATCCAGTCCTTGTAACCCCCGTGAGAAGGAAACACTGCTCATGTATATAGGCGGCCAAGTCTTTAGCAGCGTCTTGGTCGTCGAACGAGAAGAAGGAGAGTTCATGGCGTGCAGAGGCCCGTTTACTATCTCGCTGAAGTGCTCACACCCGCCGACGCAGGTACCCCATCATCGAAGGCGGCATACGCAGTGGAGGTCAGCCCGCAAGTTACGGCACTACTTCACAGAGCATCCGATTATCGTCGTGAGCGATGCACCGATGAAGAACATAATGACCAATCAAGAGGCCACAGGTCGAGTGTCCCAATGGGCTATCGAGATAGCGCCACACGACATAACCTACGTTAACTGAACATCTATAAAATCCCAAATCCTCCCAGATTTTGTGGCAGACTGGATCCAATCCCAGACACCAGCAGCACCCGACATGTCGGGGTCATGGATAATGTACTTCGACGGGTCGAAACGAAGCACAGGCGCAGGAGCAGGAGTGGTGTTGATATTGTAGGATAACGTAGCATAGAAAACAAAAAATTTCCTACCGCGAACACGCAATCCAAGCCAAGATGCAATCTAGAAGACGGTAGCAACGAGGGGATTGTCGAGTCTCACCCTTGAAGAGATTCCAAAGCCTACAAGACGAGGCTCTTGTTGCTGCGGTAGACGTTCACTTGCCGCTTGCAAAAGCACGTAGAAGATCTTGATCACGGCGCCACGAACGGGCAGCACCTCCGTACTCGGTCACACGTTCGGTTGTTGATGAAGACGACGTCCACCTCCCCGTTCCAGCGGGCAGGAAGTAGTAGCTCCTCTTGAATCCGGCAGCACGACGGCGTGGTGGTGGCGGTGGAGAATCCCGGCGGAGCTCGCTAAGCGTGCGGGGAAGAGGAGGAGGGGGCGGCTAGGGTTTGGGGAGAGGTGGCCGGCCTCAAGGGGTGCGGCCAGCTTGTGGCTTGTTGTGGTGGCCGGCCCCTCCCCTTGGCCCTCATTATATAGGTGGAACACCCAAGAGTTGGTCTACAAGTCTTCGAATAAGACCCCAAACCAAAACCTTCCATATGACATGAAACCTACCCAAGCTAGGACTCCCACTAGAGGTGGGATTCCCACTTTCCCTTGGGGGGTGGCGGCCACCTTAGGTGGAGTCCACTGGGACTCCACCCCCTAGGGTTGGCCGGCCATGGTGGAGTCCCTTCGGGACTCCGCCTTCCAAAGTGACTTTCTTCCGGACTTTTCTAGAACCTTCTAGAACCTTCCATAAATGCACCGGATCATTTTCAAACACATAAAATGACATCCTATATATGAATCTTATTCTCCGGACCATTCCGAACTCCTCGTGATGTCCGGGATCCCATCCGAGACTCCGAACAAATATTCGAACTCCATTCCATATTCAAGTTCTACCATTTCAACATCCAACTTTAAGTGTGTCACCCTACGGTTCGCGAACTATGTAGACATGGTTGAGATCTCTCTCCGACCAATAACCAATAGTGGGATCTGGAGATCCATAATGGCTCCCACATATTCAACGATTACTTAGTGATCGAATGAACCATTCACATACGATACCAATTCCCTTTGTCACGCGATATTTTACTTGTCCGAGGTTTGATCATCGGTATCACTCTATACCTTGTTCAACCTCGTCTCCTGACAAGTACTTTACTCGTACCGTGGTATGTGGTCTCTTATGAACTTATTTATATGCTTGCAAGACATTAGACGACATTCCACCGAGAGGGCCCAGAGTATATCTATCCGTCATCGGGATGGACAAATCCCACCGTTGATCCATATGCCTCAACTCATACTTTCCGGATACTTAATCCCACCTTTATAACCACCCATTTACGCAGTGGCGTTTGATGTAATCAAAGTACCTTCCCAGATAAGTGATTTACATGATCTCATGGTCATAAGGACTAGGTAACTATGTATCGAAAGCTTATAGCAAATAACTTAATGACGTGATCTTATGCTACGCTTAATTGGGTGTGTCCATTACATCATTCATGATATAACCTTGTTATTAATAACATCCAATGTTCATGATTATGGAACTAATCATCTATTAATCAACAAGCTAGTTAAGAGGCTGTTGCCTGCCAAAACTCACCGCCGAGCAGTGGTTAAGCAACACGAAGAGCCGGGAGACTCCCAAGGCTGCTTAGTGGGCCCTGACGCCTCGCGTCGTCCCGCAAAGCTCCAGCACACGTCCCGCGGTTGCAAGGGCGTGCCACCGACCTAGACCTGATCAGAAGGTGTTGGATTGCTTCGATTATTCTCCTGCATGGTAGACACGTAAACATTAAATACGAGCCCTATCGGCTCTCAGGTTGCCCTGCGGATCGGCTCCAAGAGCCGATCGCCCCATGGTTCACGTTGGATTTACGGTGACCTGGGGATCCTGCTTGATCAAAACAAAGCTAAACCAATATACGACAGTTTAGGGTTTTCACCGCATAATCGGAACATCCTACGCGTAGTTGGGCCTAGCAGATACGAAAGATGATGTAAACTACCCCTATGAGAGGCCTAAAAACCAACGTAAAGTCAATTCCCGGAACATCCCTTATAGGAACGGTAAAGCAACACCTCGCGCACTACCGGATCATCCAACCCCAGCATAAGGCCTAATCTGAGATATTAATCCTTGAAGAACAAGGAGCAACTATAACAGATCGGATCTACTAAGTAACGAACAAGCAAGGTGCTGCTCTTACACCCAGATAGGTGTAAGGGCAGCTGGATATCGAGGGACGGCATTGCTAAGCAAATAAGCATAAGAAAAGCATCAATGCAAGCCCCAAAACATCCATGATAAGTAGTGCTACTCGCCATCAACAACGCCAAGCACGAGTAACACAAGGTAACGAATAAACGTATATCGCCTAGATCGCAAGATGCGATCTAGGCGCATGATGCTTACCCGAAGAAACCCTCGAAATAAGGGGTGGCGATGCGCCTGGTTTGTGTTTGTTGTGAACGTGATTGTCCTCGTTTTCAATAACCCTAGATACATATTTATAGTCCAAGGGACTTTCTAATTCAGGCGTGCACCTAACCGTGCACGGGCCAAACTCTATCTTTTAATTCTAAACTAAGATGCAATCTACTATAATTTACAGATACACGGGCAATCTAGCCCAAACTCGTCGCGCACGGCCGCTTCAAAGACGCTCCACGTGTACATCCTTCAAGCCCATCTCAATTACGGCCTATCTCCTGATTTGGCCAAAATCTGGTGATAACACATGCCCCCTGGTTTTGGTAATGATAATTTCAAAACCACTCTGTTTCTTCGAAGGGTCATGTCGTGGCAGAGCAGAACCGTCGCAGTATTCTTCATCATGACGACTTGCCTTCCCAACTTCTCTGCACGATTTGACAGTTTTGGCACCACATCCTCGAAAACTGCTTACGCATTAAATCTCTATCTCCTTCTATTTAACCGCATCGAGCAGTTCATCTCTTCATCCCCTTCGCATTAGCACTCCAAAAGCCCTCCTCTGCCACCATGTCTTCTTCCTCCTCTGCCTCGTCGGGTCTTTCCTTCCCGTCTTCCCCCTCCCGCGAGCCGACGCCGGAGTGGGACCCGATGGAGGCCCACAAGGCCTACATTCGCTGCGCCATAGAAGACGGGGACGAGTCCAGCCACGACTTCTCCGTCTGGTCTGAGGACGACAAGTCCTCGACGGACGGGAGAGCGACCTCTGCTTCCTTGCCGACGGGGAATCGGAGGAGGAGAGTGATGACGATCGCTTCTCCTGGGATGACTTCACCTCCTCCGAGGAGGCGGAGGAGGAGGAGGAGGAGGACGACAGCTCCTCCGATGAACCGCCGGCCAAACGATTCTACCCCTGGCCGGGGAACCTCAGCGACTTTGATAGCGACGACGACGCTGACGAGGAGGACGAGGACAACGAGGGCCCCGCCGCTGCCGCCGCAGGCCGACGACGAGCCAGCGGGAGTAGCGCCGAACGGCCGGACGACGGCGACGACGAGGGCAGCGACGGCCCATAGATAGGATCCTTAGCATAGGATCAGTAGTAGTAGATGGGGCAATGTATCCCCTGGTACTTCCTTTTGAGAGCAATCAGCTCTTTATGTAAGAAATCTCGTTATCAATGAAGAATTTCCTTTAATTTGATTTTGCCGATTCCCTTTGTGCTAATTTAGCCGATTTCCCTTCATACTGACTTTGCCGATTGTCAACTTGGTCAATGCTTAATGAGCCGATGGCAACGCATCAGTCCTTCACGATAAACTGCGAGACAGGCCAATTCAGCTATCCCCTCAAACGGTAACTGCAACCCTTGCTCAAATTCAGATCCCTAAATTTCCAATCGAACAGGTCCAGCCCGCAGCTGCGCGAACCCTAGATCTTGGACACGCACACCCAAATTCCGCGGAAAGCCAATCCGCTGTACCAGCTACGGCCAAGCCTTGTACAATCTTCTAGGTAGCAAACTGAACTCCAAGGAAGCGTCAGGATGGTTCAGAACCTTTTACCAGGGCCTGGATGACCCTCTCTTCTTTCCTTATCAGGAGTCTGAAAATTTTGGAAATCCATTCTCCTTCAGGTTAGACAGCTTTGCCGATGACGACAGCACTCGGCAGTTATATTTCATCATGATCTGTCCCTGCTTCCTCATAGTCGGCATGAGCACCTCAAACAGGATCATAAAACCTGGTTATAAATTTTACCAGCCGGTCGTAGTAGGCCGGCAATTCGGTCTTGGGTAGGTGCCTTCAGGAGAGTTCTAGCACCATTGCTGAAGCAACTTGATGCTGAAGCTGATACTTCTGCAGAACAGGTTCCACTTGCCCACAAATTTCCTTGTGATAGTTTACAGCGATGTTTATAACCCTGCTCTGTTTCCTTGCAGCAACAAGATGGCCCAGAGTCTATCAATGATGATGGCTCCCTCTTCAAATTCCTCCCACCAGCTCCGGTGGTTCTCCCCTGCAAGAACTCACCACATTTCGAAAAAGTTGTGATGCAGAGCCAGCCGATTCCAACAAAATCGGCTCCCCAGAGCAAAGAACCTTCAGGGCCAGCTGCCCCCCGAGCCTTAGTCAGGGCGAGAACAACAGTGGGCCAGCCAAATGTGCCACCATCGGCTTTCAAGACAAGGTCAGCCCCTGAACCTGCTGCCCCTCCAGCTCCCATCAAAACATGGCAGGAAAGCTTACGCCCAGAGAGCCGATGCACTAAGAGGGCTCGGCAGGATCAGCAAACCCCTTCCTCGAACCAAGAAGCTTCAAATGTAATGGCTCTCCAACTCCTCCTAGCTAAATTCTTGTGCCTTGCTACTCAGATCGGCTCACCATCTTTTTTGCAGACTGATGCAACTTCCAGTGGGGATGTTGATGAAGTTCTGATGTCCTCCACAACTCTGGACGTAACAACCTCTGAAGGTGACCTCGACCAAGTCGCCACCTTGGCCAAAATCCAGGCAAAAACGCCACAGCCGATTGCTTCGTCATCGGCTGTTCTCATGGTCCTAGGAGAGATATGCTCCCTTTGTTGGGCTCACCCTTAACCTGATCTGCATGCTTATGCTGCTCTTGTTGTTGGTCAGGGTTGTGATCCCTCAAACTTGCCCCAGCCGATATTGCAGACAAGTGTCAGCGGCTTAATGAGAAAAAGGCAGCTTTGGACGCCAAAACTGACGCTTCTGCTGAACTTGAAGATTTGCGAAAGGAGTTGGAGGTCCTTGAAGGGAGGATCCGAGTCACCAAACAGCTCCATTGAGGCGTTCCTCCAGTAGAGCCTCTCCATGTAACTCGATAACTGCTCCATTGAGCTTGTACCCTCGCTTGTAACGGTTTGTACCTCTTGAGTCGATGGCTGTACATCGGCTTTTTATTCTAGAGTCGATGTTTGTGCATCGGTTGTGTTTTAAAAAAATTGTATTTTTTCCGGCCGATCTACTTATGTATCGGCCCCCGTATTCAAATGTCCATCATCCTCGAAGAATATATCTTGAGCTGTTATATTTCGTAGCCTCGTACCTTGTCCATCTAAGTGCCCCCCGAGCCGATTCATTCAAGTAATTGAGGGTATCGGCTCTTCAGGCATCCTCTGTTAGATCAATGCTGAACACAGGCAAAACGTATGTCGAGGATAATTTTGGCCGATTGCTAGAATTGGCCTCCTTTTTCATTGCTATGCTTGACGATGGTCTACAACTTCTTGGTTCTCTACTATGGCTACGTGACATGCTTGAGATAAGATTTTTGCTTTTTCATTTTTTGGGGCCGATCGCAGGGATCGGCCTCGCCACGTGCGTCCATTGCCTTGGACCTTGCTACTCTGTCAGGCCGGTGGATAAGACCAGCCTCACACCGTTCTTTGAAGCTTCGATGCGCTCACAGCCGTCCAAACTGATTCCAGAGAGTGGCTCTTGGTCGTCTGCTCTCCCAAATATTCATGGCAGCTAGTAATATCTCGATTGAGTCATCTCCACCAACGACCTCCACTTCATCTCCATCCCACTGTATGATGCATTGGTGCATTGTGGATGGAATGCAAGAGTTAGCGTGAATCCAATCCCTTCCTAGCAGGACAACGTAATTGCTTTTGCTGTCGACGATGAAGAACGAAGTAGGTATGGTTTTTCGGCCTACAGTCAGATCTACATTCAGAACACCTTTTGCTTCTGATGCTTGGCCGTTGAAATCGCTTAATGTGACGTTGGTCTTGATTAGATCGTCATTGGAGTGTCCCAAACGTCGTAGCATGGAATACGGCATTATGTTGCCGCTCCCGTGTCAACCAACATCTTGCCGACAAGCTGCCCATTGATATAACCTCTCAGGTATAGGGCTTTCAAATGCCTGTAGCTTCTCTCTCGTGGCTTCTCAAAGATAACTGGCCGTGGACCGCAGTCGAATTGAGCCACCGATACTTCCTCGTCCTTTGGAGCGCAAAACTCTGACGGGAGTATGAACACCATGTTTGTATCAGCCGATGCCTGCCTCTGCACGGCTTTCGTCCGTTTAGGGCGCCACACTTTCTTCGGGCGCGCCTCCGTCTCCAATGTTTGCTGAATTTTCACGGCCAGATCGGGCCGTGCTTTTCTCAACGTGCAGTGCCGTGCTCGGCTTCCTCCAGTTTCGTAGCCGCTGCACCCTACGCTCCGAGAATGGCTGAGTCCATCCGGCACCACCTTGGTCGGTGATACCCATCTTCTTCTTCCTCTGACTCCTCAAAGTCTTCCTCTTGAGACGACTCAGCTCGTTTGTTCTGAGGTGGGAGAGGCCCTAGACGTCCAACACCGAAACCTCATTTGTTCCCTTCCTTGTCTGTCGCATTCTGGGCGCTCTCGATTGTTGGCAATCGGCTCATTCCTGAGTCCCAGCAGTGTTTAAAGAAAGGACAGTCCCAATGCCTATCCAGGTCTTCTTGTTCCCTTGACCTCCCTCTAGCGTGACGCTCATACCCGTCGTTGTCTCTATCATGCCGACGATACCTCCTGTCATCTGCATCAGACCGACGATATCTCTCATCATCTACGTCGTAGCGCCGACGTCGGTCATACTGCTGCTCATATTTGTTAAGGAGATGTGCGGAGAGTGGACGTTGGTACCGCACGCTTCTCACTTCCTCCTCAGTGTACCGCTATCATCATATTGGGGCGGTCGCGTGATCGCCTCCTCTCTTATCCTTGCCACGGGAGTGGCTGCTTTCTGCTTTATCTTTGCGATGTCGGCTCACAAGCCCTGCCATGTTGACACCAAAAGAGAACCCTGGCTCGCACCTTATGGAGTGACTGAGGTCCACCATGTTGATGCCAAGAAACGGACGTGTGTCTACCTTCATGGCAAATTGTCCGAAGATTAATCGGCCTGATTCTATCGCCATTTGAATCTGCGCGCGCAATACTTTGCAGTTGTTGGTGGCGTGGGTAAACGTGTGATGCCATTTGCAATATGGCTGACAAAGGATTAACTTGTCAATGCCTACAGATTGTAGACTAGGGTTTTGCTGGAAGTAGAGGGCAAGTAGATCTCGAAGGTTTAGGCGAAAAGTACTCGGCGATTATGAAAACTAGGGTTATGTTGACAGATTCGATCCTTTCTTTGTCCCTCGACTCCCCCTTATATAGGAGGTGGAGCCGAGGGTTTCGATTGTACAAGTTACGAGTTCGGGACGGTTTCTAACTCATCCCGCCGGATTACAAATAATACTTTCTATTACAACTCTAGCTTTCCTTAATACATCTTGGGCTCCGAATCTTCTTATTCTTCTGATAGTGGGCCTTAAGTAAATCCCGGGTACTATCTACGGCAGGCCCATTTGGGGTGCCTATGTCGAAGCCCCGAGATTTTGCTTGAATCGTAGAGTCAGGGAAAATCTCTCCCGTTTATTTTTGTTCGAGAGCTTTTATTCACACTCCACATAAAATTCTATATTGTACAGGGATAATGGTAGTTGGGGCTAGTTCATCCGACGGATCAGGTACTAGTTAACCGCTCTAGTGGCAATCCGCAAAAACCTACTTCAAGATCACGTCCCCGGACATGATCTCGGGATACTGGTGTAAACTTCGACAGTGCCGCTTAAGGTCTTACCATTCCTCGAGTCCCAGTCAAATTTATCGGGTACCTAACGCGTCCGTTAGGATTTTCTTCGTATCTGTTGATACGGATAAAAGTAGCAGAGCGCAGTCTTTGGCGATGCCACGCCCAGAACGGATCTGGGGTCTTACTTCGCAAATTTGCGGCATTCAGAAATTGATCGCAACTTTGGCGTTCGAGAATATATTGTCGAGTGCTTTTCGCCTTTGGAATAGCACATTTTATTGAGTCATATTTGATGACTTTATTTTGTCTTCCCGATGGGAGTATATGTAGAGTTATCTGTGTAACTCGAAATATACTCACTTCTGTTTCTTTATTTTTTCAAAAATTCATCGGGCACGCGAACAGCGTTCCCGATGGGAGTAGCCCCGAGGCTACAGCCAAGAACTTGTGCTTGGGTGTAGGCTCCACAGATTAGCATCCTTTGCCACTATATTTATGATCCTTCTCGATATTTTTATATTTATCGGGTGCGCGACCAGCGCTCCCGATGGGAGTAGCCCCCGAGGCTATGAACAAATTCTTGAAATTGGTCATAGGCTCTCGCCATTGCTATATTGTCATACTCGAAATTTTCTATTTTTTCAAAGTAGCCCCCGAGCATTTGGGCAAAAACTTTGTATTTGATCAAAGGCTCCAGTAGTAGTCGAATAATTTACCCTGTCGCCATTCTCTTTTTGTTTTGCTTGTCGACAAACTTTCCCTTGTCAAAATATCTTCACCTCTATGAATAGCCGAAATTTTTTTCTGCTTCGTGGGTCCATTTTTCTCACCACGTTGACACGTCGTGCAAGTGGGGGACACACGTCCTCCACTTTTCCTGGCGCACGTTCTGTAACCTCGTCAATGTTGAAATACTAATTTGCCCTTGTTGCCACGTGGTAATCATCTCCTGCATTCTTTCTTCATCCAACGGTTCCGTCGGTTCACCGCACCTCTATATAAGATCTCCTTCTTCTTCCTTGAGCACTTCCGCTCGCGCCGTTCTCTGCTCTCTCCTCTGCGAAATCTCCCCTTGCGCTCCACTGCTCCCAAAGCTTTTCTTTGCACTGTTCTTTATCGCCATTGTTGATGCCACCGCGTCGTCTAACCAGGCACAGCACACCTGACTCTCGATGGCCGCCGCGGATCTGGGAGCGGTGGGAGAGGTCCAAGATCACCAACCAAGACCTCAACCTGATGAAGAAACTGGGGATTACCAAGAAGCCCAAAGCTGTGTGTGAAGAGAGCTACCCATCCCCTCCAATGGGGTATCAGGTAAGTTTCGTTGATCATCTTATCCGCGGTCTTTCCACCCCCATTCATCCTTTTCTTCGGGGACTTCTTTATGTTTATGGTCTCCAACTTCACCACCTCACACCCAACTCTATCCTTCATATTTCTATCTTTATCACTCTTTGCGAGGCCTTCCTTGGTGTCCAGCCTAACGGGCATTATGGAAGCGCATTTTCTTTTGTCGCCGTAATGGCTCGCCAATGTCGCCTATAATATAGGCGGCGTTGTTATTTCCGTTCGCTCCTCTGTCAACTATTTCGACGTCAAACTCCCCGACTCCGTTCAAGGATGGCGCAAGAAGTGGTTGTACATTCGCGAAGAAAACGATGGCTGCCTCGAGGATAATATTCCTCCTTTTGACGGTGCCGAGAAAATCCTTCGTCGCCGTTCTTGGGACGCAGAAGCTACTGAGGAAGAAAGGACTTCGACAGAGGCCCTGATGACTCGTATCCATGAGTTGCAAAATACTCGTGGAAAAGAATTATCGGCATCCAGATTACTGCATACTTCCTTAGAACTAGGGTGCAGCCTCTTCAGGCTCGCAAAAACCCTTTCTGGAATTACACTGGCGATGAAGATGCAGATCGCCTGTCGACAAATTTGGAAGTTAAGGATTTGGATAGACTTATCCGTAGGATTTCTTCTCTCAAGAAGAAAGACTCCATCCCATCCTCTTGCCGCGTAAAGCCATACAGCGCCGCCCATGCGCTTCCCAAGGTAAATATTGTCGTATAATTTGTTCATCGCCTTGTTTTTTGTGTTGTTATTCACTTCTGACAAACTTTCCCTCTTTTTATACAGGATCATCCCAATCTTGTTTCACTTCCTCCTCTTCCTGAAGGTGGGGAGGTCGAAGAAAGGGCTGTTGTCTCTGATGATAACCCAGATGCCCCCTCCTTCACAAATGAACCAGAATCTCGAAAATCTGCGGATCCGACGAAAAGAGGATGTCTCGAAGCCACCGCGCTGGCACAATCTCTTCCTCCCATTTGTTTCTCCAAGGAACAAAAGGAAAAGGGATGATGTCGAAGATTCCGGCACCTCCAAAGTTGACGAAGCTGTTCCTTCGCACCAGAAGGCCGGCTATGATCCATACCTCGAGTCTCTCATCAGTTCGTAAGTATCCTTTTTCTTGCTTACTTGTACTCGAAGATTCTTGTCTATTTTGCTTTATATATCGTCGGCACTTGCTCGTAGCGATGATGAAGAAGAAGTACCAACTGCTGTTGTGGCTGCTCGCACGAGCACGTCACATACATTAGTTGCCTCGGAAACGGCAGTTGGAGAGGAAACTTCGCCTCCTCGACAGAACGTCGACACTGCTACTCCTCCTCCAAGCCCCCGAGCCCCTTTGTCGAAAAGGGCGAAGACGGCGATCATCACGGAGCCTACTCTCCAATTGAGTAGCTCCTCTAACCCTCTTTTGGAGGATGTAAGTTCTTGATTTCCTTGTCATTGTTTGTATTTGCTTTTGTTGATTTCTATGTACCATTATATTTTTCTCATACCGCCATTTCCTTCTATCCTCCCTTTTTTGAACAGCCTTTGATAAAGGATCTTCTTCGCATCGGTACCCAATTTGTCGGGTACCGTGAATATGCTAGTAAAGCTGAAGGTAATGCTTTACTCCTGTTGCTTCTTTTCTTTTGCTCCTTTGTTGTCGAGGGTTTTAACTATATTTATCTTCCTTGGTAGAAAACCTGGCGGAAGCCAATGAACGTGCCAACACACTTGCTCAGCAATTAGAGCAAAGTGAAAAGACTCGCAAAGAAGCTGAGTCAGATGCTGTTGGTGCTCGAGCAGAGGCCGACAAGGCCAAGGCTGATGCTGCTGGTGTCGAAGATCTCCGGAAGAGACTTCACGATGCCGAAACTTCACTGAGTGATCATATAACTGCTCAGTCTGCTCGCGAAGCGGCGATCATCAAACGCATGAAGACACAAAGTCGTCGCTTTGTCGGTAAGCATTTGCATCATTTGTATACTCTTTTGTTTTCCCTTTTTCGCACTTTTTTGTTGACAAAAATTTCTATTTTTATGTTGTCAGATAGGACCTCACAAGAATTTGAACTTGAGGACCCCGACAACGATGCTCTTCTCGACGCCATGTCGTTCCTTGAGTTTCATGGGACGGAAGCACGCGAAGGCATGGATGAAGCCAGGGCTGGGTTGTCGAAGCTTTTCCCCTACTTCTTCCCGAAGAAAGAGGAGCCCGCAACTTTCCTTGGCCTTGCCAAGTGTTTTAATCCTCCCGAAGATCTTGGGCTGAAGATGCGCCATGAGAACATGAAGGTCGCCGTGGAGAGCACTGTTGCCCTAGTTGCTGACAGTCAACAAACTGTTGACTGGGCTAAAGTTGGCGACACGGAGCAAATAGAGCACACAAAATGGCGATCCTTGATCAAGGCCGCAAAGCTCAACACGAAGAGGATCCTCGCTTATCTTGGGATTAAGCCATCTTCAACTCCCAGCTCTTCAAGGCCGGAGGTCTAGTTTTTGCTTTCTGTACTTTTGTTGTTGTCGCCATTCTGGTCTTGGCGACAAATGCTCTACCAGTCCCCTAGGAGAACTTCTTTTGTAATGGCTATGTAAATATTCTGCAATCAATGAAATTTCTTTTGGTGCTATCTTTGATTCGGAGTTTTTCTTGTTCCAGTTGATTTTTGATAATTACTCAACAAATTCTTCTCCTCCCGATGCTGCCCCCGCGTCTTCTTTGTCGAAGAAAGTAAGAAACAACGACAATTTCCTTGAAGGTTCTTCCAGCATACCTTTGTCGGAAGACTTGCAAGAACTTCGACAACAACTTCAGTCCTTGAAGAAACAATCGCTTATGCTGATGGAACAATCTCGAGAATCTTCACAAAGGGAGAAAGTTGCGCTTCAACAAGTTCAGGATGCCATGGCTGAAAGGGATGCTGCTGTTGCTGAAGCTAGTGCGGCTGCATCTCGAGAGAATTCTATGCTGCAGCTGCTAAGATGCTAGCTTGGATATGGCGGGTAAGTTTCATTGTCTTTATCTCGCTTCTTCGTTTCCTTTGCTGCTTGCCTCCTCATTGCCCACTGAATTGTTTTATGAAACCATAGGTGCTTTTTGGATCCTATAACTGAAGATGAACGTGTCGAGGCTCGTTCCAATGTTCTCCTTCGGCTTGCACATGAGCACGGATCGACTTTTTGGGGTACACCTGAGCGGACCCGCCAAATCGTGAGATTTCAAGATCGTGCACTTCAGGTTCGCGAATATCTTGACTTTTGTACAAGAACTTTGTCTTTGGTGTATGGTACTATGTTTCCTCGCAATAAGATGCCAGAAACCCTTCCTGCATTGATGGACAAATTTCGAGATGCTCCTCGCATCCACGGCTTTGTACGAGCCCAACTAGCTGCTGGTGCAAGGTTTGCAATGATCATGATAAAGATTTGCTACCCGGTTAGATGTAGGGCAAATTGTCCCAAAATGCCTGGAGAAGATGTCGAAGAGGAAGAGAAACTTCGGCAAGTATGATGACATAGTTACTCCTGTTGCTGAAGATATGATGGATGAACTTCTTCGGATGGATTCCGAATTCTTCGTGAAGGGTAGCTATGCTTGAGCATAGTACTCGCGCTGTCAATAACGAGCGCTTAACCATAGATAATATATTGGGAAATCCTTGACATTTATTCCGAACTTTGTATCCTGTATAGACGAGCTATATTGTAAAGTCATTGTATTTTATTTTTATCGCCAAGCCCCCGGGCGTTTTGATTGCAATATCTTGTGTATTATAATGCGAGGTTGTCCCAAGGCAAGATAATATACATTGTGTACTATTTTGTACGGGTGTAAGCCCCCGAGCTTTTGTTTGATCACTATTTTGTCGATATCTCTTTTTATTTTGGCGAGGTATTTTTACCAAGGCCGGATGCTTCTTTTGCATTTGTCGATACTATGTTTATATATATATTGTATCATGTAGGGGAAGACCCCTGATCTTGTCGAGAAGAAGATATATAATTCCACTATCTTTATTATATTGCAGCACCACGAGCCCGCCTCATTAAAAACCTTTCCCGGCCCCACTCGGTGCCCCGAAAAAGGAAAAGAGTGCGTCTGAAAACTCGTGGGCGTTTCAGTACATTGAAGCTTTACAAAGGACTATATTTTCGACACCTAGGCGTAGAATCGCCTAAGCTGTGCCACATTCCAGGGATTTGGCTCGTCAATCCCTGTCTTCTTGTCTTTGATTCTGTATGCTCCTCCTTCGATTACTTCTGTGACGATGTAGGGTCCAAGCCATGGTGATTCGAGTTTTTCGTGACTTTTTTGGTTGAGCCGCAGAACTAAGTCACCAACTTGAAAAGACCTTGGCCGCAATCGTCGACTGTGATAGTTTTTCGGTCCTGCTGATATTTGGCGACTCTTGACAGGACTTCATCTCGAGCTTCATCGAGTGCATCGACATCATCCTCCAAAGCTTTTCTCGATGTTTCTTCGTCATATTCTGTGACTCTTGGAGAATCGTGCTCTATTTCTATTGGCAGACTGCTTCGGCGCCATGAACCAGAAAGAACGGTGTTTCCGTGTCGCCGTATTTGGTGTTGTTCGGATACTCCACAACACACTTTGTAACTCCTCCCGCCAAGTATGCCGGGCTTTTTCCAATGGGCCTAGCAGACGTTTCTTGATGCCATTGCAGATGGTGCCATTGGCCTTCTCGACTTGTCCATTGGTCTGAGGATGCGCGACAGACGCAAAACTCAATTTGATGCCCACTTCTGCGCAGTATGCTTTGAACTCCTTGGACGTGAAATTGCTGCCGTTGTCTGTCACAATACCGTGAGGAACTCCAAATCTGAAGACGATGCTTTTGACGAACTTAATCGCTGACGCGCCGTCCGGTGAATTTATTGGCTTTGCTTCGATCCATTTTGTAAACTTGTCGACGCAACAAGCATATACTCATAACCTCCCGGCGAAGCTTTGTGTAATTTACCTACCATGTCGAGACCCCATTGAGCAAAGGGCCAAGACAATGGGATTGGCATAAGTTCTGCGGCAGGAGAGTGAGGTCTTGCCGCAAATCTTTGGCACGCATCGCAAGTTCGCACTATTTCCTTCGCATCCTCGATTGCTGTTAGCCAAAACTCCTGCTCTGAAAACCTTAGCCGCAATAGCTCGCTACTCGCGTGGTGCCCGCATATTCCTTCATGCACGTCCTTTAGGATGATCCTTCCTTCTTCGGGTGTAACACCGTTGTAGCACACCCGAAATACTGCGTTTGTACAGTTCCCCTTTTACCACAGTGAAAGCTTTTGATCGCCTAATTATTCGCCTTGCTTCAACTGGATCATCGGGTAACGTTTTCCTTAGGATATAGGATATGTAAGCCTGCATCCAAGGGACTTGCACCATCATGACTAGCTCTTGCTCTTCTTCTTCTTCTCGCTATTTTTTTGGTGATACTCGAAGGTTTCTTTTTTCTCCTTTATTTTTGCTGGTTTTGTTGATCTTTCGCTAATCTCTTCCCAGAACACACCTGGAGGGATTGCGAGGCATTGTGACCCGATGTTTGCGAGAACGTCGGCTTCATCGTTGCTCATCCTGCTGATGTGGTTTACTTCACAACCATCGAATAGCTTCTCCAGCTCATTGTACACCTCCTTGTATGCTATCATACTTTCGTTGACTGCATCGCATTGGTTCATTACTTGCTGAGCTACCAACTGTGAGTCGCCGAAAATTTTCAGTCGGGTTGCACGTGCTTTCGCCATCTTCATCCCGTGTATGAGAGCTTCATATTCTGCTTCATTGTTAGATGCGTTTGGGAACGTCATCCGCAGAACATACTTCAACTTGTCGCCTTCAGGTGAAACTAATATCACGCCTGCTCCAGCCTTCCAATCTCTTGGACCCGTCGAAGTTCATGGTCCAAGTCCTCGATAAATCTGGGGGTCCCGTGTTTTGTAGCTCCATCCACTCCTGAAATCTGGTAAGATCTGTGACTTTATTGCTTTTCTTTTTCATACGTGATGTCCCGAGGGGAAAGTTCTATTCCCCAAAGGGAGACACGACCCGAGCTTCTGGATTGTTCAAGATATTTGATAAGGGAGCTTCATTGACCACTATTATCGGGTGAGCCGAAAAATAATGCCGCAGTTTTCTTGCTGTCGTGAATACTCCATATGCTAGCTTTTGATATTGCGGGTACCGCTGTTTTGACGGCGACAGTACCGATGAAATATACTGGCCTTTGAACTCCATGAAGCTTACCTTCTTCTTCCCTTTCGACCACTAAGGCCGTGCTGACCACCTGAGGTGTAGCTGCAATGTACAAGAGGAGAGGTTCTTTCTCTTTTGGCGCCACCAATATCGGCGGTGTCGAAATTGCTCGCTTGAGATTCTCGAAAGCTCTGTCTGCTTCCTCGTTCCATTGAAATTTTTCTCCTGCTTGATCAACGCATAAAACGGCAGCGCCTTTCTCCTAGCCTGGCGACGAATCCGCTTAAAGCTGCGACTCGCCCCGTTAATCGTTGTATTTCCTTCAACTTTGTTGGCTTTCTCATAGTGACGATGGCCTGTATTTTTTCGGGATTAGCTTCAATCCCCCTTGCCGATACTAAGAACCCGAGAAGTTCTCCGGGTACTCCAAAAGAGCACTTTGTCGGGTTTAGCTTGAGGCAGAACTTGTCGAGGTTGTCGAAGGTTTCCTTCAAATCTTCAATCAACGTTGACCCTTTCTTTGATGTTATTACGACATCGTCGATGTAGACTTGTACATTTTTCCCGATCTGTGTTGCTAGGCATTTCTGCATCATCCGCTGATATGTTGCTCCCGCGTTTTTACCAAAGGGCATTGTTTTGTAGCAAAACACGCCATAAGGTGTGATGAACGCTGTCTTGGCTTCATCTTCTTCTTTCAATCTGATCTGGTTATAACCAGAATATGCGTCCAGGAAGGAAAGACGTTCACATCCTGCCGTGGAGTCGATGATTTGATCGATCCTTGGGAGGGAAAGTGATCCTTGGGACAATGTTTATTGAGACACGTAAAGTCGACGCACATGCGAAGGACTATTGTGTGTTTTTCGGCACCATCACTGGGTTAGCTACCCATGTGGCTTCGTAGATATTTCTCTGATGAACCCGGCATCTTTGAGTCGATCTATTTCGATAACATAGCTTTGCGGCTAGGCTCTGAAAAACGCCGCAAAGGTTGCTTTACTGGTCGTGCAAGAGGATCCAAATTGAGGTGGTGCTCGGCAAGTTCCCTGGGTACTCCTGGCATGTCTGCTGGACACCATGCGAAGATTTTCCAGTGCTCACGGAGGAACTCGACGAGCGCGCTTTCCTATGCGACATCCATGTTTGCAGCAATGTTTCTTTGGATCTGTCGGGTGGATCTGTACCTCTTTTGAATCTTTATTTATATTGAAAGTTGGCTCCTTAGATCTTCCTACTCGGCAGCACATCATAATCAGTGAGTCTAGGTGCCGCATATCTCGCTTGCATCCCGAAAGTTTACGACAGTCGATGGAAATCTTTGTCGCATTTATCGGCCGCAAAGCTTCCTTTGATTGTGATAGGTCCCTTAGGCCCAGGCAACCTCCACAACAGATATGTATAATGCGGCTGCCATGAACCTGGCGTATGCTGGTCGTCCCAACAAAGCGTGATATTGCGACGGGAAATCCACAACTTCGAACTCCAGGTTCTCTATTCTGTAGTTTTCTCGGGTTCCAAACCGAACGTCGAGGTTGATCTTGCCCAATGGGTAACTTGGCTTCTCTGGTGTGATCCCGTGAAAGCGTGTGTCGGTTGGTTTCAAGTTTGCCAGGGATATGTTCATCTTCCTCAATGTGTCTGCATACATGAGGTTTTAGCTGCCGCCATCTATGAAAACTCGCGACACGTCGAACCCAGCAATTACGCGGGTAGGATAAGTGCTGATTGTCCCGGTCGAGGAACTTGCTGCGGATGATCCGCGATTGTGAAGCCTATGTCTTGCCCCGACCAATTTAGATACTCGAATGTTGGTGGAGGCATCTTCTCCGCCATAAACACTTGTCGAGATATGACCTCTCGCCCGTTGGACGGCCTAGCTTTCTGAATCATCAAATCTGCGCCATTGGAATTGGGATCGACATATGGGGGTGGTTGTGGTGCTGCCGCTATTCTGAGCTGGTGTCGATTTTCTTCGGTTATTGCGGGAGGAGGTGGAAGGTGAATCTCGCTCCTTGGCTCCCGAGGATTTCTGTTATTTGCTTGGGTATTTGCGATTCCTGCGGCTCGCAACATTGCCTGAAAATTGCGGCAGTCTTTCTGGAGATGTCCTGACTGTCTCTTTCCATTGTTGTCGAGGTAAAAGTGCATTTGACACGGACCGTTCATCATCTCCTCGGGAGACACGTAAGGTCTTTGAATCCTTGGTCCACTATTTTGTCTGTTGCCGCAAAATCACCTCTATTGTCGCCTTGTTGCTCGTTGCTCCTTTGATAATCATCTCGACTATTTCCTCCAGGATTTCGAAACCAGCCGATATATGGCCAGGAGCATCGTTGTTGTAGAACTGGCGAGAAAATCGCCTTCTATTTTGATAGTTTCGACTACGATCTTCTTCTGGCGACCTGTGTCGTTTGTTGTATATTGCGTCTTCTCCATCTGCCCACTTGTTAGCGATTTCCATCAACGCTGAGATTGTCTTGGGATTAGTTCTTCCCAAGTCCTCGACGAAGTCTGCTCGTCGGATTCTGCCACGAACGCATCTATTGCCCTCTCGTCAGATATGTCTTCTGCCGAGTTTTTGATAATGTTCCACCGCTGTATATATTTTCTCATCGACTCGTCATGTTTTTGTCGACACGCTCGTAATTCTTCCAACGACGCGGGTTTTTTGCAGGTGGATCGGAAGTTTTTCACGAAGATGTCCTCAAAGGTTTCCCAGCTGTCGATGGAGTTCAGGGGGAGTTTCTTTATCCAAGATCTTGCGGCACCACTCGTGAACTTGGATACTTTGCATAGCTGTTGCTCTGGTTCCTCCTACCTTTCACCATCTCGAGATAATCCACGAGCCAATCCTCGGGATCTTGCAGGCCGTCGAACTTGAAATTCTCGGGCAACTTGAACCCTTTTGGGACTCGAGTTTTTCGCACTCTTCTCGTAAAGCATGGGAGCCCACACATATCTTCGTCGGCAAGCTTGGCGAGTGCTGACGGTCCCTCCTTTCTTGTCGCGCTCTGTCCACCCTTACTTGGACTGCTGTGTCCCTTGCTCCACTTGCTCTTGGTGGGTCTTGAACTGCTGCGGTGTGTCGTGGACTATTTTGTCTGGGATTTTCTTCGGGAGGCGTTGTTGCAAACGCTGTTCCCATAACCCTACTCCAGCCATTGCCATATTGAACAATGGTTCTCTCGGTCCCCAGGAGGTGGTCTGGACGCCAAGATGTATGCTTGTGTTGCCATGTAACCTGCCTCTCGCGTTTTCGGGATGATATTTCCCCTTTCGTCGATCGACATAAAGGACATGTCGAGATTTTGGATTATGTTTCCTCTTTCTGCTTCAGGTATGTTTTGCAGCCGAGACATTGCTCTCCTCCGAGCTTCTCGTGACTATCTCCTGTATTTCCCGAAAGGCGACTTAAATCTGCGGCGTCTGGCTGAGCTGCTTTCTTTTCTCCTATTCAAGGATGTTGTCTGTTTTTCCAACTCTCTGCTTACTCGAGCAAGTCTATATTGATATGCTTGAAGTTCTTGTGCAGTAGCGGTGTTGGTCATGGGTTCTGAACCATCCATGGCTTTCGCGGCCCTATCCCACGCACTTTGCGGGAGCTGTACTCTTGCGCGAGTTGTGGTTCCAGGATATTTGGTGCCTAGACCATGTCTCGAGATCAGCGGGATCGACGTATGGATTTCCCAATTCGTCGAAAGCCTCTGATGTTGGCGGGTCTGATGTGCCCCCCTTCTACCACATAGATCTGATGATATTTTGTGCATTGATTTTTGTCGGGACTGGTGACACCATCATATAGAGTGGTGAAGACCTTTCCGATGGCAGCAGACTTGTCGATGAAGTTGAAGTCAATGACGCTGTCGGAGTCGCTGCTTATAAAGGAGTCCGCAGATGACTCGAAGGATGTGTTGCTGAAGATCTTGGCGAGCTTTCCGCTTGCCTTGTTGTCGACGAAGTATGTCGACGAAAACTCCTCGTCCCGACGAAAAGTTGGAGTCGACCGCTGAAAATTCCGACGAAATCGGAACTTCGAGACGGTAGGATCCTTCCTTGTTGACGCCAAATTGGAATTCTCCGAACGTCATGACGATGGGCTCCTCCAGATAGGCACATGCATCCATACGGGAGGGCGGGTGAGGAATAAAATTGAATAGATCAGTTTTTCCCTTGTTACCTCGATCCATCGCGTTGCTTGCTGTTGATGAAGTCGAAGATCTTGAACGTGCCATCGAGATCAGATCCTTGCAGCCTCTAATTCCCACAGGGCGCCAATTGACAAAGGATTAACTTGTCAATGCCTACAGATTGTAGACTAGGGTTTTGGGAAGTAGAGGGCAAGTAGATCTCGAAGGTTTAGGCGAAAAGTACTCGGCGATTATGAAAACTAGGGTTATGTTGACAGAGATTCGATCCTTTCTTTGTCCCTCGACTCCCCCTTATATAGGAGGTGGAGCCGAGGGTTTCGTATTGTACAAGTTACAGAGTTCGGGACGGTTTCTAACTCATCCCGCCAGATTACAAATAATACTTTCTATTACAACTCTAGCTTTCCTTAATACATCTTGGGCTCCCGAATCTTCTTATTCTTCGGATAGTGGGCCTTCAGTAAATCCCGGGTACTATCTACGGCAGGCCCATTTGGGGTGCCTATGTCAATGGCCTACCGTTCATCTCTTGCGACGTAGGGATTTTGTGGCCTTCGGGTAACTTCAACTGTTTCTCCTTCAGCAGCAAATCAAAGATCTGCTCAGTTTTGCTCAAATCAAAGTCAAACCCTTTTGGAGGCCCTGGTTGTTTCACCCATTTGCAGGACACGGGCACCGCCGTCCGAGCCCATTCAGCCACCGCGACTTCCTGATCTTCCGCAGGGTCTTCATCCTCTTCAGCATCGACCATGCCTATCGTGCGCTTGTACTTGTCTTGGTACAATTCTGGGTGGCGCTGCTCATATACTGTCAGCCTCTGGACCATGTGCGCCAACGAATTATACTCCACTTGGAAAGTCAGATCCTTGAGTGGCGCTGCGAGGCCTGCCACGGCCAGCTCGACCGCTTCTTTCTCAGATAGATGAACCGAATAGCATCGGTTCTTGACAGTTCTGAAATGTTGAATGTATTCGACACCGTCTCTCTCGCCTTTGCCGAACTCCGCGTCGATCGGCAATCCCGCTTCGTAGCTTCTGAATGATATTGTATGTGAAACTGCTCTTCCAGCTGCTTCCAAGTCCGAACTGAATCTGGGGGCAACGAGGTGTACCACCCAAAGGCTGGACCCGTGAGAGATTGGGCAAAGAACCTCACACGCAGCGGTTCTGATGCTGAAACCATGCCCAGCTGTGCCAAGTATCGGCTCACGTGCTCGATGGAGCTAGATCCTTCTGATCCACTGAATTTTGTGAAGTCAGGGAGCCGATAGTTAGGTGGTAGTGGGATCAGGTCATACTCATTGGGGTACGGCTTGGAATAGCCGATTGTTTTCCTCTTTGGCAGGATACCGAACTGGTCTCGCAAGGTTGCACTGATCTGATCCACAATAGGAGCTGTAGGGGTTGAGCTTTCATGACTTGGTGCAGTGGCATATTTAGTTAGCCACGCCTGTTTCTCAGCGTCTGCTCCAGAACTTCCTGCTGCTTGATAACCCACAAGTATAGGGGATCGCAACAGTCTTCGAGGGAAGTAAAACCCAAATTTATTGATTCGACACAAGGGGAGGTAAAGAATACTTATAAGCCTTAACAACTGAGTTGTCAATTCAGCTGCACCTGGAAAAGCACTAGTAATAGGGGTGATGTGAAAGCAACAGTAATATGAGAGCAATAGTAAAAGAACACAAAGAAAGGTAGTAATATGAGAGCAATGGCACCAGAAAATAGTTAATACTACTTCCAATGACATGTAGAACGAGTATATGATGATGAAAGATGGACCGGGGTTCCCAGCTATCTACACTAGTGGCAACTCTCCAATAACAAGTGATGGGAGAACAAATTACAGTTGGGCAATTGATAGGATTGAAATAGCATTAAGACAACATCAAGTCTATTAATCATGTAGGCATGTTTCCCATATATAGTCATACGTGCTCGCAATGAGAAACTTGTACAACATCTTTTGTCCTACCAGCCGGTGGCAGCCGGGCCTCTAGGGAATCTACTGGAAATTAAGGTACTCCTTTTAATAGAGCACCGGAGCAAAGCATTAACACTCCGTGAAAACATGTGATCCTCATATCTAAGCCTTTCCCTCCAGTTGTCCCAATTTCTGTCACTTTGGGGCCTTTGGTTCCGGACATAGACATGTGCATACAACTTGTAGATACAATCTAAGCAATAAGTATAGAGCTTAAATCTAAGATCATGCCACTCGGGCCCTAGTGACAAGCATTAAACACAACAAGATTGCAGCAACAATAACTTCACAAATTTTGTAGATAGACAATCATAACGTAACAATCCATCGGATCCCAACAAACACAACACCGATTACATCAATGAATCTCAATCATGTAAGGCAGCTCATGAGATCATTGTATTGAAGTACATGGGGAGAATATACCAACTAGCTACAGCTAGAACCCGTAGTCCATGGGGGAACTACTCACGGAGCATGATGGAGGTGGTGGCGTCGATGGAGATGGCTTCCGGGGCACTTCCCGTCCCGGCGTGCCGGAACAGAGATTCGTCCCCGAATTGGAGTTCCGCGATGGTGGCGCGCCCCCGGAGTCCCGAGTTTCGTTAATCGGTACTGCGTTTTTAGGTCGAAAGGGCTTAAATAGGCGAAGAGGCGCAGGAGGGGCGATAGGGTGGCCTCCCACTAGGCCGGCGCAACCAGGGTCTGGCCCGCGCGGCCCTATTGTGTGGGGGCCCCCTGGCTCTCCTCCGACTCCCCTTCGGTGTTCTGGAGCCTCCCGGGAAAAATAAGATCTTTGGCGTTGATTTCGTCCAATTCCGAGAATATTGCACGAACAGCCTTTCTGGAACCAAAAAGCAGAAAACAGGAACTGGCACTGTGGCATCTTGTTAATAGGTTAGTTCCGGAAAACGCATGAAATCATCATAAAGTGCAAGCAAAACATGTAAGTATTGTCATAAAACAAGCATGGAACATCAGAAATTATAGGTACGTTGGAGACGTATCAAGCATCCCCAAGCTTAGTTCCTGCTCGCCCTCGAGTAGGTAAACGATAAAAAGAGTAATTTCTGTAGTGACATGCTACTTACATAACCTTGATCATATTATTACAAAGCATATGAAATGAATGAAGTGACTCAAGGCAATGATCTATAGTTGCTAACAAATAGATAACATATAGCAAAACTTTTCATGAAGAGTACTTTCAAGACAAGCATCAAAAAGTCTTGCACAAGAGTTAACTCATAAAGCAATAAATTCAAAGTAAAGGCATCAGCAACACACAAGGAAGATTTAAGTTTCAGCGGTTGCTTTCAACTTTCAACATGCATATCTCATGGATAATTGTCAACACAAAGTAATATGATGAATGCAAATAAGTAAGTATGTAAGAATCAATGCACACAGTTGACACAAGTGTTTGCTTCTAAGATGAAAGGAAGTAGGTAAACTGACTCAACATAAAGTAAAAGAAAGGCCCTTCGCAGAGGGAAGCATTGATTGCTATATTTGTGCTAGAGCTTTGGTTTTGAAAACATAGAGAGAGAATAAAAGTAAAGTTTTGAGAGGTGTTTGTTGTTGTCAACGAATGGTAGTGGGCACTCTAACTACCTTATCAACCAGACTTTCAAGAGCGGCTCCCATGAAGGACGTTATTTCTACCACCGTGGTAGATCATCCCTCTTCTCTTTTGTTTACACATGTATTTTAGTGTATTTCATTTTTGGGTGGCACTCCTTCCAACCTTGCTTTCACAAACCATGGCTAACCGAATCCTCGGGTGCCTGCCAACAATCTCATACCATGAAGGAGTGCCTTTTTATTTTAGTTTTATTTGGATGACACTCCTCCCAACCTTTGCTTTCTCAAGCCATGGCTAACCGAATCCTCGGGTGCCTTCCAACCTTTCACATACCATGGAGGAGTGTCTATTTGCAAAATTAAGTTGCTTACTGATGAATCAGAGCAAAACATGTGAAGAGAATTATTAATGAAGTTAATTAATTAATTGGGGCTGGGAACCCCATTGCCAGCTCTTTATGCAAAGTTATTGGATAAGCGGATGAAGCCACTAGTCCATTGTGAAAGTCTGTCCGAAGTAAATGACAAGATCGAAAGATAAAACACCACATACTTCCTCATGAGCTATAAAACATTGACACAAATCAGAGGTGATAAATTTTGAATTGTTTAAAGGTAGCACTCAAGCAATTTACTTTGGAATGGCAGGAAATACCACATAGTAGGTAGGTATGGTGGACACAAATGGCATAGTGGTTGGCTCAAGGATTTTGGATGCATGAGAAGTATTCCTCTCGACACAAGGCTTAGGCTAGCAAGGTTATTTGAAGCAAACTCAAGTATGAACCGGTACAGCAAAACTTACATAAGAACATATTGCAAGCATTATAATACTCTACACTGTCTTCCTTGTTGCTCAAACATTTTTACCAGAAAATATCTAGACCTTAAGAGAGACCAATCATGCAAACCAATTTTAACAAGCTCTACAGTAGTTCTCCACTAATAGGTTTAAACTACATGAAAAAAACTTAATCATGATCTACTTGAGAGCTCAAAACAATTGCCAAGTGTCAAATTATCCAAGACATTATGAGGCATTTTCTGTTTCCAACCAAATAACAATAAGTATTGTAGCTTCCAACTTTTATCATTGAACATTAAAAGTAAAAACGAAAAACAAGTGTTCATATGAAAAAGCGGAGCGTGTCTCTCTCCCAAACAAGGATTGCTAGGATCCATCTTTATTCAAACAAAAACAAAAATGAAAACACACAGACGCTCCAAGTAAAGCACATATGATGTGACCGAATAAAAATATAGTTTCAATAGAAGAAACCTGATAAGTTGATGAAGAAGGGGATGCCTTGGGCATCCCCAAGCTTAGACGCTTGAGTCTTCTTGAAATATGCAGGGATGAACCACGGGGGCATCCCCAAGCTTAGACTTTTCACTCTTCTTGATCATATATCATCCTCCTCTCTTGACCCTTGAAAACTTCCTTCACACCAAACTTCTCATAAACTTCATTAGAGGGGTTAGTACTCAAAAAACTTGAATCCACCTTGGTCCTGTAGTGACACATTGCAAGAACTCAATAAAACATTAGCTACAGCTCTCCACGTCTAGAAAGCCTTGCTTAAAGTCCACAAAAGACAATGCAAAAAACAGAGACAGAATCTGCCAAAACAGAACAGCCAGTAAACACGAATTTTTAAATGGTACTTCCGTTGCTCAAATCAGAAAACTCAAAACTAACGAAAGTTGCGTACATATCTGAGGAACGCGCACGTAAATTGGCAGATTTTTCTGAGTTACTTACAGGGAGCACTGCCCAGATTCGTGACAGATAGAAATCTGTTTCTGCGCAGAAATCCAAATCTAGTATCAACTTCCTATTAGAGACTTTACTTGGCACAACAATGCAATAAAATAAAGATAAGGAGAGGTTGCTACAGTAGTAACAACTTCCAAGACACAACAAAACAGTAGCAAAATAAATACATGGGTTATCTCCCAAGAAGTGCTTTCTTTATAGCCATTAAGATGGGCTCAACAATTTTGATGATGCACTCGCAAGAAATAAGAGTTGAAGCAAAAGAGAGCATCAAAAAGCAAATTCAAAACACATTTAAGTCTAATCCACTTCCTATGAAAAGGAATCTTGTACACAAATAAATTCATGAAGAACCAAGTGACAAGCGTAGCAAGATAAAACAAGAGTAACTTCACAATTCTCAACATAAAGAGGGGAAACTTAACATTATTAAGATGCATATAACCATGTTTCCCTCTCTCATAATAATTTTCAGTAGCTTCATGAACAAACTCAACAATATAACTATCACATAAAGCATGTTTCTCACGGTCCATAAACATATAATTTTTATCAAGCTCAAAAATAGCGGGATCAAAACTTCCAAATCCACTTTTATCAATAATATAACAAGATGATTGATCAATCTCAAAAGGTATGGGACTCCTAGATAAACTCAAGACCTGATGAGGTCTAAGACCCCGTGTGTGGCCCGATCTTGCGGATTGACTTCGAAACCAAGCGGGGGAGATGGGAAAACGCGAGGGAACCGAAGAACACGAGGAACACGATGAACTCCGAGACTCACGCACGCACACCAACCCGATACACCCGATGCTTACCTCCGTGGCTCGATGGACCACGCCAATAGAATCTCCGTGGAAGAGGCACGAGGCAGAATTCCCGGAGAGAGATTGGGGTTGGAGAGGAAGAGCTTGGTGAGGGAGAGAGAGTAACAAGTACTAGAATCTCACTCAACAAGATCAAAGTCAACAACCAAGGTGCCTTGATTACAGAGGGATGATACCCAAGGGAGACTAAGCTCAAAGTTAGGTTTGAGTTCTAAACAAGTCTAAGGGGTAAAGGGGGCGTCCAGGGTGCTTATATAGAGGTACAAGGCGACACGGGCCGAAAAGGTACAAAGGAAACCGGTTCGGGCCGAAAATGCATCTTTAGTCGAGCAGGCCGGTCAGGCATCCGGTCAGACCGGACCTGGGACCGGGCGGCCGGTCAGGCATCCGGTCAGACCGGACCTGGGACCGGGCGGCCGGTCCCTGACCGGATCCTGGACCGGGCGGAAACCGGGCGAGGTTCCGGAGCCCCGGGATAGCGTCCGGATGGCACCGGTTGGGAGGCCGGTTTGGGACCGGGCGGTCCGGTCAGGAGGCCGGTCAGACCGGATTCTGGACTGGCCGGTCATCTTCTCTTCCTTGCGTTCTTCGGGCGACTTCGGGTCCAGCTCCAAGTACATCTTCCCGAGCAGCGGCTCTTCTCCTTCCCTTGACCATGGCGCGTCATCCTCTCCGAGGTCTTTATGCTCCACGTACCTAATAACACAAAGCGTGTCGGCGTGAGGTAGCATTCCATCCAATGGGGTACCGAGATCGAGGGTAGTGAGGAGCGAGTTCACCTTATCATGTAGAGCTTTGACTCGAGCCCGCGTCATTGGTCCACTTGGGGGACTTGTTGGTCTTGATGTAGTGTCGTCGGTTAGCGGGGCTACATCATCTCCCCCCCCTTGGGAAAGAGTCGTCCTCGACTCGTGGTCTTCCTCTTCTCCATGATAGGGTGATAAGTCGGAGACATTGAACGTGTTGCTCACCAAGTACTTGGAGGTCGGGATGTCGATGACGTATGCATTGTTGTTGATGCGCTTGAGGACCTTGAATGGGCCATCGCCCCTTGGCTTGAGCTTGGAGTTGCGTTCATGAGGGAATCTTTCCTTCCGGAGGTGGATCCAAACGAGGTCGCCTTCCTCAAAGATGCGTTCCTTCTTCTTGGCGTTGAGGCGTGTAGCTTGACGAAGCACATGGTCTTGTATAGTTGCTCTTGTTTCTTCATGTAGTTTCTTCATGGCGGTGGTGCGCTTGTCGAAGTCCATGTTCGTTCTCTCATGAAGGGGGAGTGGTAGTATGTCGAGTGCCGTGGGAGGTTCGAAGCCGTAGACAACCATGAAAGGGCTCCGTGATGTTGTCTTGTGCTTGGCTCGATTGTAGGCGAACTCCGCATGCGGAAGGCACTCTTCCCATGACTTCAAATTTTTCTTCACGAGTATGCGTAGAAGAGTTGAGAGGCTTCTATTGACCACTTCCGTTTGTCCGTCCGTTTGCGGGTGGGAGGATGATGAGAAGAGGAGCTTCACTCCAAACTTTGCCATGAGTGACTTCCATAGATAGCTCATGAACTTGACGTCTCGGTCCGACACAATGCTTGCCGGTACTCCGTGAAGGCGGACAATTTCCCTGAAAAACAATGAAGCAATGTGTGAAGCATCATCGGTCTTATGGCAAGGTATGAAGTGTGCCATCTTAGAGAACCTATCCACTACCACAAAGATTGAATCATGTCCATATTTGGTGCGAGGCAACCCTAGTACAAAATCCATGCTAATATCCGTCCATGGTGCATAAGGTATAGGCAAAGGCGTGTAAAGACCATAAGGATTGGAGGTAGACTTAGCTTGAAGGCATGTCGTGCAACGGTTGCAAAGGCGCTCCACATCTCGCTTCATCCTCGGCCAATAGTAATGAGTGGATAGCATCGCAAGTGTCTTGTCACGTCCAAAGTGTCCCATGAGACCACCTCCATGTGACTCTTGCAAAAGCAACTTGCGAAGAGAAGACTCGGGAATGCAAATTTTGTTGGCTTTGAATAAGTATCCATCATGCAAATAGAAATCATCAACTCCTCTATGAACGGAACACTTCTCAAATATCGGTGCAAAGAAAGAATCGGAGGGATAGAGTTCTTTGATCTCCTCAAGTCCCAAGACATGAAAATCCAAACGAGTGAGTAAAAGGGTGAGCTTGCGGGAAAGGGCATCCGCCACTACATTGTCCTTGCCCTTCTTGTATTTGATTACATATGGGAAGGACTCAATGAACTCAACCCATTTTGCATGTCTTTTGTTCAAATTGTGTTGGCTTTTTAAATACTTCAAAGACTCGTGGTCGGAATGAATGATAAACTCTTTCGGCCAAAGATAGTGTTGCCAAACCTCAAGAACACGAACCAAAGTAAAGCTCCTTGTCATATATAGGATAGTTGAGGCGTGCGCCATCCAACTTCTCACTATAATATGCCACGGGTTTACCGTCTTGCATAAGGACTCCACCGATACCAAGTCCACTTGCATCACACTCAATCTCAAAAGTTTTGGCAAAATTTGGAAGAACAAGAAGGGGAGCTTCGGTAAGGCGTTTCTTCAACTCATCAAAAGCATTTTGTTGGGCCTTGCCCCACACAAACGGAACATTCTTTTTGGTAAGCTCGTTCAAAGGGCAAGCAATGGTGCTAAAATCTTTCACAAAGCGGCGGTAGAACCTGGCGAGTCCATGGAAACTTTGAACTTGACCAACATTTGTGGGAGTGGGCCAATTGTGGATGGCCTCAACTTTGGAAGAATCAACTTCAATCCCGTTGGCGGAAACCACAAAACCAAGGAAAATCAATTTGTTTTGGGCAAAATTGCATTTGGGAAGATTGGCATAAAGCTTCTCATGACGCAAAATGCATAAGACTTCTCTCACATGTTGTACATGGTCCTCGAGATTTTGGCTATAAATGAGAATATCATCGAAATAGACAACCACGCTCTTGCCAATGAGAGGACGCAAGATGTGATTCATGAGGCGCATGAAAGTTGATGGAGCATTTGATAGACCAAATGGCATGACAAGCCATTCATAGAGACCAAGTTTGGTCTTGAATGTCGTCTTCCATTCATCACCAATTGCCATGCGTATTTGATGATAACCACTACGCAAATCGATTTTAGAGAAAATAGTGGCACCACTAAGTTCATCAAGCATGTCATCTAAACGCGGAATGGGATGGCGGTAACAGACGGTAATGGCATTGATGGGGCGACAATCCATACACATCTGTTGCGTCTCATCCGGCTTAGGCACAAGAATCACGGGAACGGCACAAGGGCTAAGGCTTTCTCGCACGTACCCTTTAGCGAGGAGATCTTGTATTTGGCGTTGAATCTCCTTTGTGTCTTCGGGGTTGGTGCGGTAGGCGGCACGGTTTGGAAGGGGAGCGCCGGGTATGAGGTCAATGCGGTGCTCGATGCCTCGAAGCGGTGGAAGTACATGAGGAAGCTCGTCGGGGAAGACGTCTTGGAACTCCTTCAAAAGAGACAACAAAGACGAAGGAATGTTGGTTAAGTCGTTAGTCTCCGATGACGGGCCCTTGCAAATTAGCACAAAGTGCAATATGGTGGATGGGTTTTCTTGCACTTCTCTCCACTCGCTTTTGGTGGCTAGGAGGACGCTCTTTCTCTCACTCATATAAGGCTTGTGGCGCTCACTTTCCTTTTGGTGGGTCGCTCCCTCTCCTCTCAACTCACTATGGTGGGTGTGTTGTTGTGCCCTCGCTAGAGTCTTCGCATTGTCGGCGATGATTTGACTAGGAGTCATTGGGCGAAGCTCGAACTTCTTATCCTTGACCTTGAAGGTGTACGCATTGGTGTGTCCGTCATGTACGGCCTTCTTGTCAAATTGCCATGGGCGGCCAAGCAACATGTGGCACACCGTCATGGGCACCACGTCACACTCAATGGTATCTTCATAGGGGCCGATCTTGAAGTTGACGGTAACGGTGTGTTGTATCTTGACATTGCCCTTGTCGCTCAACCATTGGATATGGTACGGGTGAGGATGCTTGCGAAGAGTGAGGTTGAGCTTCTCGCACAACTCGGTGCTTGCTAGGTTGTGACAACTTCCCCCGTCGATGATGACCTTGATTGACTTGCCACCAATTCCGGCACGGGTTTGGAAGATGTTGCAACGTTGGTCTTCCATAGCTTGAGGTTGAGTGGTGAGCACTCTTGTGACCACAAGTGAAGGGTTGGGGTCATGCACACACAAGAGAGGGTCTTCTCCACTATCTTCATCATAAGCTTTCCCGCTAAAATTATATCTTTGAGAAGTAGCATAATGAATTTTAAACAATTAGATACTGAACATGTTGCTCAAGCTTGGGAGAGAATGAAAACTTTGGTAAAGAATTGCCCAACCCATGGACTGACTACTTGGATGATCATCCAAACCTTCTATGCAGGACTAAATTTTTCTTCGCGGAATTTATTGGATTCAGCTGCTGGAGGTACCTTTATGTCCATCACATTGGGGGCGGCTACAAAACTTCTTGATGATATGATGATAAATTACTCTGAGTGGCACACGGAAAGAGCTCCACAAGGTAAGAAGGTAAATTCTGTTGAAGAAACCTCTTCCTTGAGTGATAAGATTGATGTGATTATGTCTATGCTTGTGAATGGTAGATCTAATGTTGATCCAAATAATGTTCCTTTAGCTTCATTGGTTGCTCAAGAAGAAAATGTTGATGTGAATTTCATTAAAAATAATAATTTCAACAACAATGCTTATAGGAACAACTCTGGTAATAACTATAGGCCATATCCTTCTGCGAATGGTAATGGTTATGGTAATTCTTATGGGAATTCTTACAACAATAATAGGAATGTACCCTCTGGTCTTGAAGCCATGCTTAAAGAATTTATTAGTACACAAACTGCTTTTAACAAATCTGTTGAGGAAAAGCTTGATAAAATTGATATTATCGCTTCTAGAGTTGATAGGCTTGCCTCTGATGTTAATCTTTTAAAATTGAAAGTTATGCCTAATAATGATATTGATAATAAGATTACTACTACAGCAAATGCCATCCAAGTTAGAATTAATGAGAATATAAGATTAATGGCTGAGTTGCGTGCTAGGTGGGATAGAGAAGAAAATGAAAAACTAGCTAAAGAGAATAATGTAGTTAAAGTTTGGACTATTACCACCACTAGTAATGCTAATTCATCACATGTTGCTGCACCTCCTACTATCAATGGTAAAATAATTGGTGATGGCAATGTTTCTACTCCTAGTGCAAAGCGTACAAAACTGCCTGAAATTGCTAAAACTGCTGAAACTGCTTGTGATAAAACTGCTGAAATTTTTTCCAACCTTGGGAACAATGATCCCATTGCTGTAGCTCATAATGATTTAGATTTTGATGATTGCCACATCTCTGAAGTTATAAAGTTCTTGCAAAAACTTGCTAAAAGTCCTAATGCTAGTGCTATAAATTTAGCCTTTACAAAACATATTACAAATGCTCTCATAAAAGCTAGAGAAGAGAAACTTAAACTTGAAACTTCTATTCCTAGAAAGTTAGAAGATGGTTGGGAGCCCATCATTAAAATGAAATTCAATGACTTTGAATGTAATGCTTTATGTGATCTTGGTGCAAGTATTTCTGTTATGCCTAAAAAGATTTATGATATGCTTGACTTGCCACCATTGAAGAATTGTTATTTGGATGTTAATCTTGCCGATAATGTTAAAAAGAAACCTTTGGGGAGGATTGATAATGTGCATATTACGGTTAACAATAACCTTGTCCCCGTTGATTTTGTTGTCTTGGATATCGAATGCAATGCATCTTGTCCAATTGTGTTGGGAAGACCTTTTCTTCGAACCGTTGGTGCTGTTATTGATATGAGGGAAGGTAATATTAAATATCAATTTCCTCTCAAGAAAGGTATGGAACACTTACCTAGAAAGAGAATGAAGTTGCCTTTTGATTCTATTATTAGAACAAGTTATGATGTTGATGCTTCTACTCTCGATGTTACTTGATTTGTACTTTCTGCGCCTAGCTGAAAGGCGTTAAAGAAAAGCGCTTATGGGAGACAACCCATGTTTTTACCTACAGCAATTTTTTGTTTTGTTGAGTCTTGGAAGTTGTTTACTACTGTAGCAACCTCTCCTTATCAAGTTTTTGTGCCAAGTAAAGTTTCTATGTCAAAGTTGATGTTATATTTGGGATCGCTGCGCAGAAACAGCATTGCTGTCTGTCACGAATCTGGGCACAATTCTCTGTAGAAAATTCGAAAAAATCTGCCAATTTACGAGCGTGATCCTCAGATATGTACGCAACTTTCATTAGTTTTGAGTTTTTCCATTTGAGCAAGTCTGGTGCCATTTCTAAATTCGTCTTTACGGACTGTTCTGTTTTTGACAGATTCTGCCTTTTATTTCGCATTGCCTCTTTTGCTATGTTGGATTTATTTCTTTGATCCACTAATGTCCAGTAGCATTATGCAATGTCCAGAAGTGAAAATAATGATTGTGTCACCTCTGAATGAGTGAATTATTAATTGTGCACTAACCCTCTAATGAGTTTGCTTGAAGTTTGGTGTGAAGGAAGTTTTCAAGGGTCAAGAGAGGAGAATGATATACTATGATCAAGAGGAGTGAAAGCTCTAAGCTTGGGGATGCCCCGTGGTTCACCCCTGCATATTTTAAGAAGACTCAAGCGTCTAAGCTTGGGGATGCCCAAGGCATCCCCTTCTTCATCGACAACATCATCGGTTCCTCCCCTGAAACTATATTTTTATTCAATCACATCTTTTGTTCTTTACTTGGAGCGTCGGTTTGTTTTTGTTTTTGTTTTTGTTTGAATAAGATGGATCCTAGCATTCACTTTGTGGGAGAGAGACACGCTCCGCTGTTGCATATGGACACATGTGTCCTTAGGCTTTACTCATAATGTTCATGGCGAAGTTTCTTCTTCGTTAAATTGTTATATGGTTGGAATTGGAAAATGCTACATGTAGTAATTCTAAAAATGTCTTGGATAATGTGATACTTGGCAATTGTTGTGCTCATGTTTAAGCTCTTGCATCATATGCTTTGCACCCATTAATGAAGAAATACATAGAGCTTGCTAAAATTTGATTTGCATATTTGGTTTCTCTAAGGTCTAGATAATATCTAGTATTGAGTTTTGAACAACAAGGAAGACGGTGTAGAGTCTTATAATGTTTACAATATGTCTTTTATGTGAGTTTTGCTGCACTTGTTCATCCTTGAGTTTGCTTCAAATAACCTTGCTAGCCTAAACCTTGTATCGAGAGGGAATACTTCTCATGCATCCAAATGCTTGAGCCAATATTCATGCCATTTGTGTCCACCATACCTACCTACTACATGGTATTTATCCGCCATTCCAAAGTAAATTGCTTGAGTGCTACCTTTAAAATTCCATCATTCACCTTTGCAATATATAGCTCATGGGACAAAATAGCCTTAAAAACTATCGTAGTATTGAATATGTACTTATGCACTTTATATTTTATTAAGCTTGTTGTGCGATAACCATGCTTCGGGGAACGCCATCAACTATTGTTGAATATCATGTGAGTTGCTATGCATGTCCGTCTTGTCTGAAGGTCTATCATTTTAGTGGTTGGAGCATGCAAAATTGTTAGAGAAGAACATTGGGCCGCTAACTAAAGCCATGAATCATGGTGGAAGTTTCAGTTTGGACATATATCCTCAATCTCATATGAGAATAATAACTTTGCTACATGCTTATGCATTTAAGAGGAGTCCATTATCTGTTGTCCATGTTGTCCCGGTATGGATGTCTAAGTTGAGAATAATCAAAAGAAATCCAAAATGCGAGCATTCTCCTTAGACCTTTGTACAGGCGGCATGGAGGTACCCCTTTGTGACACTTGGTTGAAACATGGCATGCGAAGACCCGGTAGTCCAAGTTAAGTAGGACGAGGTGCGGGCACTATTAGTATACTATGCGTGAGGCTTGCAACTTGTAAGATATAATTTACATAACTCATATGCTTTATTACTACCGTTGACAAAATTGTTTCATGTTTTCAAAATAAAAGCTCTAGCACAAATACAGCAATCGATGCTTTCCTCTTTGAAGGACCATTCTTTTACTTTTATTGTTGAGTCAGTTTACCTATCTCCTTCCACCTTAAGAAGCAAACACTTGTGTGAACTGTGCATTGATTCCTACATATTTGCATATTGCACTTATTATACTACTTTATGTTGACAATATCCATGAGATATACATGTTATAAGTTGAAAGCAACCGCTGAAACTTAATCTTCCTATGTGTTGCTTCAATACCTTTACTTTGATTTATTGCTTTATGAGTTAACTCTTATGCAAGACTTATTGATGCTTGTCTTGAAGTACTATTCATGAAAAGTCTTTGCTTTATGATTCAGTTGTTTACTCATGTCATTACCTTTGTTTTGATCGCTGCATTCATTACATATGTTTACAAATAGTATGATCAAGATTATGATGGCATGTCACTTCAGAAATTATCTTTGTTATCGTTTTACCTGCTCGGGACGAGCAGAACTAAGCTTGGGGATGCTGATACGTCTCCAACGTATCGATAATTTCTTATGTTCCATGCTACTTTATTGATGATACCTACATGTTTTATGCACATTATATGTCATATTTATGCATTTTCTGGAACTAACCTATTAACAAGATGCCGAAGAGCCGTTGTTGTTTTCGCTGTTTTTGGTTTCAGAAATCCTAGTAAAGAAATATTCTCGGAATTGGACGAAACTTTCGCCCAGGGTCCTATTTTTGCACGAAGCTTCCAGAAGACCGAAGACCTAACGAAGTGGGGCCACGAGGAGGCGGGGTGGCCGGCGCGGCCCTGCCCTAGCCGCCGACCTATCCCCTGGGCCCCTCGTGTGGCCCTCGCGTTGACCCTCCGCCTACTTAAAGCCTGTCGCGAAACCCCAACACCGAGAGCCACGATACGGAAAACCACAGAGACGCCGCCGCGAATCCCATCTCGGGGATTCGAGATCGGCCCGCACCCCGGGAGAGGGGATTCATCTCCCCGAGGACTCTACACCGCCATGGTCGCCTCCGGAGTGATGAGTGAGTAGTTCACCCCTGGACCATGGGTCCATAGCAGTAGCTAGATGGTCGTCTTCTCCTTGTTGTGCTTCATTGTTAGATCTTGTGAGCTGCCTAACATGATCAAGATCATCTATCTGTAATACTATATGTTGTGTTTGTCGGGATCCGATGGATAGAGAGTACTATGATTATGGTGATTATCAATCTATTGTTCATGTGTTGTTTATGATCTTGCATGCTCTCCGTTATTAGTAGAGGCTCTGGCCAAGTTTTTACTCTTAACTCCAAGAGGGAGTATTTATGCTCGATAGTGGGTTCATGCCTCCATTGAATCTGGGACAGTGACAGAAAGTTCTAAGGTTGTGGATGTGATGTTGCCACTAGGGATAAAACATTGATGCTATGTCTAAGGATGTAGTTGTTGATTACATTACGCACCATACTTAATGCAATTGTCTGTTGCTTTGCAACTTAATACTGGAGGGGTTCGGATGATAACCTGAAGGTGGACTTTTTAGGCATAGATGCAGTTGGATGGCGGTCTATGTTCTTTGTCGTAATGCCCAATTAAATCTCACTATATTTATCATGTCATGTATATGCATTGTTATGCCTTTCTCTATTTGTCAATTGCCCGACTGTAATTTGTTCACCCAACATGCTTTATCTTATGGGAGAGACACCTCTAGTGAACTGTGGACCCCGGTCCTATTCTTTACATAGCATACAATCTACAGCAATTGTGTTTACTGTTTTCTTTGCAAACATCTTCCACTCGATACGTTTAATCCTTTGTTACAGCAAGCCGGTGAGATTGACAACCTCACTGTTTCGTTGGGGCAAAGTACTTGGGTTGTGTTGTGCGTTCCTAGTTGGCGCCGGAATCCCGGTGTTGCGCCGCATCACATTTCGCGACCATCAACCTTCAACGTGCTTCTTGGCTCCTCCTGGTTCGATTAAACCTTGGTTTCTTTCTGAGGGAAAACTTGCTACTGTGCGCATCATACCTTCCTCTTGGGGTTCCCAACGAACGTGTGAGTTACACGCCATCAGCCTCCAAGAGCAGAGGTTTGTAGAACAGCAGCAAGTTTCCCTTAAGTGGATCAGCCAAGGTTTATCGAACTCAGGGAGGAAGAGGTCAAAGATATCCCTCTCAAGCAACCCTGCAATCACGATACAAGAAGTCTCTTGTGTCCCCAACACACCTAATACACTTGTCAGATGTATGGGTGCACTAGTTCGGCGAAGAGATAGTGAAATACAAGTGGTATGAATGAATATGAGCAGTAGTAACGGCGTCAGAAAATAGCTTGCTGGCGTGCAGTTGATGGTAGTAATATTGCAGGAAGTAAAGATGCAGTAAAAGTAAACAAGCGATGATTGTATTTGGAAACAAGGCCTAGGGATCATACTTTCACTAGTGGACACTCTCAACATTGATCACATAATAAATAAGTTCTCTTCCTTTGTGCTACATATACTCTTGTTTGATAATGAACACCATTCGTTGTGTAGGGCTACAAGAGCACCTCAATGCCGGAGTTAACAAGCTCCACAACATTCGGCATTCATATTTAAGTAACCTTTAGAGCATAATAGATCTTTGCAATTTAAACCGAGTACTAACATAGCATACACACTTACACTACTATGAAGGGGAATAAATCACATCAATACTATCATAGTAATAATTAACTCCATAACCTACAAGAGATTATGATCATAACCTATGCCAAGTACTACACGATGCACACACTGTCACCATTACACCATGAAGGAGGAATAGAATACTTTAATAACATCACAAGAGTAGCACATAGACTAATAGTGATACAATGCTCATCATATGGATCTCAATCATGCAAAGCAATTCATGAGATCATTGTATTGGGGTACAGAGAGAGAGATTAACCACATAGCTACCGGTACAGCCCTTAGCCTCGAGGGAGAACTACTCCCTCCTCATGGGAGACAGCAGCGTTGATGAAGATGGCGGTGGTGTCGATGGAGAAGCCTTCCGGGCACTTCCCCCGGCGGCGTGCGGAACGAGACTCTGTCCCCAGATCTTGGCTTCGCGATGGCGGCAGCCCTGGAAGGTTTCTCGTACCGTGGCTTTTCCGTATCGAAGATTTAGGTCAGGGACCTTTGAATAGGCGAAGAGGCGGAGTCGGAGGGGTTACGGGGCGGTGACACAATAGGGGGGCGCGGCCCACCTGGCGTGCGCCCATCATCCGGGGCCCACAGGCCCTCCTCCGGCGCTCCGGGTGTTCGGAAGCTTCGTGTGATTCTAAGATGCCGGGCGTTGATTTCGTCCAATTCGAGAATATTTCCTTACTAGGATTTCGAAACCAAAAACAGCAGAAAACAGAACTGGCACTTCGGCATCTCGTCAATAGGTTAGTTCCGGAAAACGCATCAAACGATATAAAGTGTGAACAAAACATGTAGGTATTGTCATAAAACAAGCATGGAACATAAGAAATTATAGATACGTTGGAGACGTATCAGCCTCCATGAAAGTTGCGTAACAAGAGAGATAGAAGATGGCATTGCCAGGAAGATGGTGAGGTTGGAGTTTGTAGAAATCAAGGAATCGGCGAAAGAAATCCGAGGCAGGAAGGCCGAAGCCGCATTCGAAGTGGGCGAGAAAAACGACGAACTCGCCATCTTTCAGATCCGGTTCGATCTCGTCGCCCGGAATCCGGCAGGATACTCCTTCCGGTATCCTTCTAGACCGGTACAGCCAGTCGATCTCGTGCTGGGTCACCTCGGAACCCTTCCAGGCTCCACGAGTGACGCCGGAAAGATCTGCTCCGGATGCCTGGCTAGAGCTGCCGGCATCTTGACTTGTTCCGGCATCAGTTTCCATCCGGATACGCTCAGCTGAGGGCTCGCCGGAAGCTTGACTTTCGCGGCTGCTGGAGGAAGATTCGGAAAGATGGTCCCCTCTAGACATACGGGCCTACGGGATGCCGGAATCTACTCGAAAAACAGATTTCCCAAGATCTACCCTTGCGCGAAGATCTACGAGTAAGAAAAAAAGCAAAAGAAAAGAAAGAATAAATATGCTACCAACCCAAGATCTGGAAAACGAGAAAAGGAGAGCAAACAAGTATTGGGTCTCACCTGAGGCTGCGGGAGACGCGAGGAGTTCACCGGAGAAATGGCGAGTCCGTGGCCGTCGATGAAGGCCGGCGATGGAGAAGGGCGAAGTCCGCTGGAGGAAGCTCAAGGCAGCAGCGAAGAAGGAACGCAGCAGGAACTCCGCGTGGTGAAAAGCTTCAGCGCAGCGGGAGCAGCGTCGCAAGCTCGTCGGGAGCAACGCTCTGGCGGCGACCGGCGGCGGCGAGGAAGCAAAGGGCGAAGGGCTCGAAGTGCTCTGGAAATGGGGGCAAATGCGAAGAAGAAGATGAAGTGGAACCGCTCCGCCCTTATATAGAGAGGAAAGGAAGTGGGCCGAAAACCGTCGGGCCGCGGCGGTTAGCCTCATGGGCCGCCACGTGGCGCGAAGATACACGCGTAAAAGTAGGAGGCCACAGGGTCGCCGCACGGATCCGGAATGGCCAGCAGGATCCGGTGTGGCGCATTTAATGATGGTGCAGAAGCCGAAGGGAAGTGACCACTGACACTGACGCGTCAGGCACAGTGCGCATGTCACTGACAGGCGCTGTACCCGAGAAATTCTCGACTTCGCCGAGGAGGGATTAAATGTCAATGATACCGGAGAAAAAGACACCGGAGACACTTTGCGAAGAAAGGAAGAGGTGAATATGAAATGAGATACCGGAAGAACCCAGAAGATAACAGAAAGAGGCTAAGGCAAAGAGGCCGACATCTTCGAACAAAGTGCCGGAAAGATCAAACCGGTACTTTGTGAGATAGGAACCTGGCATGGCCCGTCGGATGAGATCCACCGGACTATACCAGCTTCGGGGACTAATATTGGGGGGATGACCCCCGGTATGCCAAAGGCATGCCAAACCGGATGGTTTGAGCCATCAAGATACCGGTTTGATATTCATTCCGGAGAACAGAGTTAAATGATTGGCTAAGTAAACCTATACCGGTATCCCCAAGGAGAGGTATACCGGTATCGGCTAAGAAGACACCGGACTGCCGGTAAGAAGTGCACTGTAGCACGTGGCTGGTCAAAGATTCCCTCAGGAGCTAGAGAACAAGGATGACCTAAGCAAAGTAGCTTTAAACGAAGCCATGACGTAAAAGACGAGGGTGACGCCTAAAGCAACCGGAGGACATCAGCCTCCCTGATTAAAGAAGATACCGGTGTCACCTATGATTAAAGTAGCTTTGTAAAGTAGTTTGTCTGTTCAAAGATGCCATTAAGGTTTCTTCCCCTGTAAGCCACCCTCTCCCCTATATAAGGAGAGGGGGCACTCCCCTTCGCGGGACGATGATCCCTGTGTAGAAAAACTTGTAACCTTGTTGATTATGGAATAGAGAAGATCTAGAACGGAGTTCATCCTTGTGTCTCTCTTCTTCTACCTCTGGCCTTGGCCAAGTTCTTGAGGAAAGCACCCGGAAGTTCATCCTACCTGATCCAAAACCCTCCCCCGAATCCTCTAGCGTCCAACTCGGCCCCAACTTAAGCCATCCCATGGCATCTGTCTGTTCACCACGACGACAGAACTAGGGTGGGCCCGCTAGGTCAAGTCTTGTCAAGCCACGGTAGCAGCGCGTCATCAATGACATCATGGGCGCTGTCAAAGACAGTCGGAGGAATAAAAAAAAAGGGGGGGTATCGGATGATCAATTTGAGTCTACGCACGGATTGCAAACATCCGCACCTAGACTCGGGGGCTACTCCCATCTCGCTGACGCGCACCCGAGAATGAAGACTCGCAGAAATAAGCTTTGAAGGAAGAGATGATTGCTCGACCTGAGTCTGCACCCGGTTGCAAGCATCCATGCCCAGACTCGGGGACTACTCCCATCGGGAGCGCTGGACGCGCACCCGACAGAAACTTTTTCGAGATCCAGGATCATGCCCGGGGACTTGATTCTGTAGGGTAACGTTGTTTTGCCGTCGGCAGTTAACCAGCAAAAGCTGGGCACGTTACTCATTATCCCTTGCATAAGGAAAATATATCGGATGACCTACGAAGATTTGCGTAAAAGCTTCGGCAGAAGAATATGTTCGAGTGGTACAACTTGAGTCTACGCACGGATTGCAAGCATCCGTACCTAGACTCGGGGGCTACTCCCATCGGGAGTGCTGACGCGCACCCGATAAAAGAAGATGATGTAGATAAAAATCGGAACAAGAACGACTAAGGAGAAGGACATCGGAAGAAGACATGCTTCAGTCTCTACCCGAACTATGTTCGGCTAGACACTCGGGGGCTACTGACGTGGGCATTACCCTTCGGGTAACCAATGTTGCCTTATCCTGTATTTCCTAGTTGGAGGCCCATGAAGCACTCGATGGCAAGGTGGGCCGCTAGGGCGGTGCGACAGAAGATTCCTTGAAGTACACGATGCGGAAGGAACCGAACAAGGAAAGTTTAGAGATAAATCTACTGTAAACCTAGTCGTACTCGATTAGGCCTCTTGAGACCTGGCCTCCTATATAAAGGCCAGGAGAGGGGCTGCCCAGGGACAATCAATCTTAGCGATCTTAGCCAACAGAAGCTTAGACCTAGGTTACCCTAGCACTTAGCCATCTCGACGAGATCTCAGCCGAACTATTCGCACCCCATTGTAACCCATTATCATTATAATCAAGAACAGAGCAGGGACGTAAGGGTTTTACCTCAGAGGGCCCCGAACGGTAAATCGCTCTCCCCGCTTGTCCGTGAACCGATGTCTCATATCGCGGATTCCATCAACCCTAAGCCCCTATCGGAGGGCATTGCCGAGGAGCACCCTCGACAGATGTGGAGGGCGCCGCTGGAGGATCTCGAGGCAGAGGGTTGGACGAAGGAAGTAGCATGCGGTGGGGAGAGCTGGGATGGCCGGAGCTGAGCCTTGGGCTGGGACGGAGAAAGCGGGAACATGAGCGATGAAACGCCGCCGCCGCGCGAGAAGAACAGGCTCGGGCGCTTTAGGGGAACGAGATCCTCTAACGTACTTGTTCCCTACTGCAGAGGGACGTCGATCTCTCTGGTTCGTTTGCTGGGAATCGGAAACACAGCTATGGGTAGGGACACGCAGCGATGTGATGTCCCCAAGGCCCAGTTCCACTCCGCGAAGCGGAGATCATCAGCTCGAAAAATAGGCGCGAGAGGTCCAAAACAGGCGCTAGAAAGAGCGCAAACAAACGGGAACGTGATCCTCTATTAGGCGATCGACAGATGTTGGGCTTGGACTAGTTGATTGGGCTGGGGTGTTTATTAGGCTGGGCCCGTCTACGATTTGTTTTAAGGTGCGAAAATTGCCACCTGTATGTAACATACAACTCAATTTTTGGACAATGGTATAAATCTTTTCAGGCCATTGGATGGACCAAAATAAAAGGCTATCATTTATTTGAGGGCACCACAAAAGAACCCTTATTCTAGCTGGTCGCCGTTGTTTGGCGGGCAAACCACGCTTTCACGTAGTATGTATCTCCATCTCCATCTCCACTATTTATAAAAGCACAAACTTGGCAGGAATAATTGATCTCAGCCGTTAATTGACGTGAATTGAACGGTCCAAATCGCAACAATGATGAGCACCCCAACATAATCACGGTAATTATAAGCATGCCACCACGTGACGCACAGCCCCAATCCCAAACCCCAGATTCCCCCCGATTCCTCTCCTCTCGAGGGCACAACAATGCTAGGGTATCACCGCAAGGAACGCATGGCGACGATGCGGATGGCGGTGGCACGCCGGATCCTTGAGCGAGTCGACGCCGAGGACGCCGAGTGGCCACGCTGGGAGCTGGGAGTGCGGTCCGTCGCGGATCCAGAATCCCAGCCGCTGCCGAGGACGGCTGTCCTGACCGCACCCGCAGCAGGAACAACCACCGCCGATTAGGAGGTGCCTGGTGTCTTGGTTCGAGATGTTGCGCTGACAAGCATGGCGTACACGACCAGTCTGGACATCACGGCAGGTATGCTTGAAGAGACTTTCCTTGGATTGAAATCCTGCATGCTACGATTGACCCTGTACGAATGTGTTTGACTTAGGTAACAGAACTATCTACCCTGGTTGTTTGTGTGGTGTGGAGGGTGTTTGTAGAAATACGTCTCGGTCTGTGCACAGGTGCCTGAAATGCGTCTCGGTCTGGTGCCTGAATTTGCAGCTGCAGGACATTTGATATACGATTCGTGGTTCCGTCCATCAGTTAGCAATAACAAAGTTAAAATATAGTTTCTTGCCTAGCAGGTTAGCTTAGATTTTTCTTCAGTTGTGCAGGATTTTAGGTAAATGCAGTCAATCTGAAACTCTTAGTACTGAGTTGAACATATAAGTATGTCATTTTGTTATAACTGACAAGTCATTGAACCCGAACAATTAGTACAATGCATTTTGTCTATCATGCGACAGGCACAATCAGCCGCCTCAGAACCTCACGCAGCAGCCTATCTTCCTTGTCATTGGCTGCAAAGCCAATCGGAGAGCCCAGCAAGAGCGAGAGACAGCTCACTTTCAGCAATATGCGACAGCAGTTCTGATGTTTGATTATTGGTATTTTTTATGTTCTTCAGTGACAATTAGCGACATTTATGTTCTGATGTTTTCTTCCATAAATCTCTTTTTGCTGAGCACAACACTATTATGTTTAATTCCTAGCTCTCGGATCATGTTTTTGTTCATATTGAAGCCTAACTAAAATTTGTGTACTCATGTCACCTCAGAGATGGAAGTTTAATGATCAAAGGAGGCTTATTTTCAAGAAGCCTAGGAACAACGAATGCAATGCTTGTTGGACTTTGAAAAGAAAGCTTCAGAGTTGTTACAATAAGCCCATGATGGTTGTAAGCCGCAACTCAGAAGTGTATCTTCTACTCTCTCTTCCAGTTGTTATCATTGCCTTGGATGTTAGCCTTCAGGATCACTGAATAGTTCCATCATTACAGCTTTGTTAAATCTTAGTTTAAGTACAAGTTTGTTTGTAATATTTTTTGCTACTATCAGATTATCTTTTATATACACTGTACAATGGTAACTAAATATAATTATTACTCTTTCTCTTCGGGATATAATGCTTATTTAGAGATCGTGTGTTGCACGTGCACGCTTACTAGTAATCTATGCAGTATGGAAATGCAACTGTAAAGATATGTATTCTGAAACTCCGTGCATATGTTACTGAACGTGATTCTTTTCACTTGTCACAAAACGAATAGACTTGTAAAATGTACAGGATTCAGTCTGAAATGGTGACAAAATTTGTGATTTCAAAATTATTGACATAAATATGAAAAAATCTGAAATCAGTTTGTCCATAAAATTTACCTCAAAAATGGGTGTTAACTGTCAATGGGATCAGTTGAAATCCTTATTTGATCTCCACTACTTATAAAAGCACAAACTTGGCAGGAATAATTGATCTTAGCCGTTAATTGACGTGAATTGAACGGTCCAAATCGCAACAATGATGAGCACCCCAACATAATCACGGTAATTATAGGCATGCCACCACGTGACGCACAGCCCCAAACCCAAACCCCAGATTCCCCCCGATTCCTCTGTTTTCCTCTCCTCTCGAGGGCACAACAATGCTAGGGTATCACCGCAAGGAACGCATGGCGACGATGCGGATGGCGGTGGCACGCCGGATCCTTGAGCGAGTCGACGCCGAGGACACCGAGTGGCCACGCTGGGAGCTGGGAGTGCGGTCCGTCGCGGATCCAGAATCCCAGCCGCTGCCGAGGACGGCTGTCCTGACCGCACCCGCAGCAGGAACAACCACCGCCGATTAGGAGGTGCCTGGTGTCTTGGTTCGAGATGTTGCGCTGACAAGCATGGCGTACACGACCAATCTGGACATCACGGCAGGTATGCTTGAAGAGACTTTCCTTGGATTGAAATCCTGCATGCTACGATTGACCCTGTACGAATGTGTTTGACTTAGGTAACAGAACTATCTACCCTGGTTGTTTGTGTGGTGTGGAGGGTGTTTGTAGAAATACGTCTCGGTCTGTGCACAAGTGCCTGAAATGCGTCTCGGTCTGGTGCCTGAATTTGCAGCTGCAGGACATTTGATATACGATTCGTGGTTCCGTCCATCAGTTAGCAATAACAAAGTTAAAATATAGTTTCTTGCCTAGCAGGTTAGCTTAGATTTTTCTTCAGTTGTGCAGGATTTTAGGTAAATGCAGTCAATCTGAAACTCTTAGTACTGAGTTGAACATATAAGTATGTCATTTTGTTATAACTGACAAGTCATTGAACCCGAACAATTAGTACAATGCATTTTGTCTATCATGCGACAGGCACAATCAGCCGCCTCAGAACCTCACGCAGCAGCCTATCTTCCTTGTCGTTGGCTGCAAAGCCAATCAGAGAGCCCAGCAAGAGCGAGAGACAGCTCACTCTCAGCAATATGCGACAGCAGTTCTGATGTTTGATTATTGGTATTGTTTATGTTCTTCAGTGACAATTAGCGACATTTATGTTCTGATGTTTTCTTCCATAAATCTCTTTTTGCTGAGCACAACACTATTATGTTTAATTCCTAGCTCTCGGAGCATGTTTTTGTTCATATTGAAGCCTAACTAAAATTTGTGTACTCATGTCACCTCAGAGATGGAAGTTTAATGATCAAAGGAGGCTTATTTTCAAGAAGCCTAGGAACAACAAATGCAATGCTTGTTGGACTTTGAATAGAAAGCTTCAGAGTTGTTACAATAAGCCCATGATGGTTGTAAGCCGCAACTCAGAAGTGTATCTTCTACTCTCTCTTCCAGTTGTTATCATTGCCTTGGATGTTAGCCTTCAGGATCACTGAATAGTTCCATCATTACAGCTTTGTTAAATCTTAGTTTAAGTACAAGTTTGTTTGTAATATTTTTTGCTACTAGCAGATTATCTTTTATATACACTGTACAATGGTAACTAAATATAATTATTACTCTTTCTCTTCGGGATATAATGCTTATTTAGAGATCGTGTGTTGCACGTGCACGCTTACTAGTAATCTATGCAGTATGGAAATGCAACTGTAAAGATATGTATTCTGAAACTCCGTGCATATGTTACTGAACGTGATTCTTTTCACTTGTCACAAAACGAATAGACTTGTAAAATGTACAGGATTCAGTCTGAAATGGTGACAAAATTTGTGATTTCAAAATTATTGACATAAATATGAAAAAATCTGAAATCAGTTTGTCCATAAAATTTACCTCAAAAATGGGTGTTAACTGTCAATGGGATCAGTTGAAATCCTTATTTGATCTTGCAAACAGTAAGGGATGGTTATGGACAATTAGAAGTGGATGGGCAGTGCAAACCAGTGAGAAGACGTAGACTCCAAGTTCAAGAAATGAACTAGATCCAAGTTTCACACGAAATATGTTTCATTAATGTAACATAGATTGAGAAAGCAAACACACAACCAGATCCAACACCATCAGGAAATTCGGAATGGAAACAAACAGCACAACTCAAGGTACTACCAAAGCGAAAAAGTGCCCCCTACAATAGTAGTTATAACCAGAAGGCTGTAGGATCCAGTGTTGGGCAAACCCTTACCCTCGCGACCTTGTAAGCCATGGATGCACGACCCTGATGGCCAGCGATCCGCAGCTCCCCCATCTTGTCGTACTTGAGACCGAAGGAAAACATTTTCATCACGCGGTGGCGTGGGAAGGCAAGCCGCTCATCATCCTTCTCCGCACAGCACTGAACCAGGCAATATCTGCTGCCTCCCATGTACACCAGGGTGGCTCCCCGATGCCTCATTGACATATGATTGAACACCATGTCCTTGCTAACTTTCCAGCCAGGTTCGGTCTCACAGTTTGTTGCTAGGGACGGAACATCGCACAAGCAGACATACCCAGTTCCTTCTCTGCAAAGCCCAACCCACGCATCCAGCTCGCCGTCGTAGCAGGCCTGCCCTTTGAACGGCAGCATCCACTCGCCATGGTACCTGAACTCAAGTTGCTCCTCCGTGTTGAAGGAGAAAGTGCCCTGCTGAGGCTGATCGAAGGTATCTGCGTATCTATCCGGTTTCCACCCCTTGACCGACACGAAAAGAGTGCGCCCGTCCGGGTGCAGCGCTGAACCAGTGACATCATCTGACAAAAAGGGTAATTCTGTTTTGATCATAGACCAGGACCAAGGCTCCTTGCTGTCAGGTTGCGGCTGGGAGCCGAGAACCTGAAATCGAGGGTAAACCATAACAAAGAGCTTGTCACCAACGGATGCACAGAATGGTCTGAGGATCGAGCTCTGGTTCATCGATAATGGGCACACTGTCACCCCCATAGTTTTTGTGTCGAATCCAGACATCGCAGGGCTGCCTTTGCTGGGACGAACAGACAGGATCTTGGTGCCATGGGTGGCGAAAGACCATGAGAGTGGATGCCGTGCCTCAATGCGAGCGATCAGGGACTTGGTGCCCAGCGTCGCTTGGTAGGCATCGGAATCAGTGGTGAAGTCGTCCTCGCCCACCCTGTAGATGCTGCAGCCCCTTTCCCAGTCGTCCAGCAACACGTACAGATGCTGCTGCTGCTGCCGCTGGGACAGACGCTTGGCCGGGCGATTAGAGCAGTGACTCGACGAACTCGACCGCCTTGACATAGCCCCGGTCTTCCTCTAAAAATCGCTGTAGCCCCTTCTCTGCGTGCCTTGTGCAGAAAAAGAATAATATGTTACTCAGCACAGTATCACAGTATTTCCCTCTCTATATAGTCAGAGCAACACCGTGTCAGACTATGCAAGGAATCCAAATTCGATTCGTAATCGGATCTGAAACGAATAACTATTCAGAGAAGAGGGGAGAGGGAGATTTACTCGAGCATAGGGTGGGAGGCTTCAATCTGGACGCAAACATCTTCAACTTCAACTGCTGCGCTAATAGCCCAGATCGGGGTAGAGGGGGGGGGGGGGGGGGGGGGTGGTGCAGGGCACCGGCGAGAGTGCTTTGCGAGATTTGTCGGCTAAACTTCTGAGATGCGAGATGAGAGCTAGGGGAAAGTCGGGTCTGCCTTCTGTAGTCGGAGGTACCCTTCTGTTCGGCCTGTTCGGGCCGGGGACGGGCCCACGTAGCCTGTGCTGCATGGGCTCCTACGGATTGCCGCACGAGCCGAACGATGGCCTTGTACCGGGAGAATGCTCGGTAGCGCGCGCGCCCGAACATCGTTTCGCTGAAGTATCGTAGTAATGGGCCGGCCCATCTATGGAACGCAAACGAGGTAAAAATGGACTCAAATAGACAGTTGGCGGGGATTCGAATCGTGGGTGTCGATATCTGTACAGGCACAGCTACCCTTGCCGCTGGGCTGATCCGTTGTAGCTGAAAAACAATGCGCATAATCATTTTCATTTAACTCTACGCGCGAGATGTAAAATTCGAGAGGAAAACATTCTGGTGTTCCTTTTCCGTTTAGTTTTCTTGTTTCCAGTTTGATATGATTCTTTTCCCTTTCACATATGCTTGTTTCACACGTTTTCCTTTCTATTTTGTCTTTAACATTTTTTTCTTTCTTACATTCTTTTCTACATGTATGCCTTTTTTTCTTCTTCTTTCTTATATTCTTTTATTTTACTTTTTCATTCTTGTTTATGTTTTTAGTAGGATTTTTTTATTTAGGTTTACAATTTTTTCCTGTTTCTCTAAATGTTTTTGTTTGCCTCGTTTTCCACCGTATACGCTCGTGTTCTTCTTATCATAGGCTCTTGTTCCTCACCGTCTACGCGGTTGTTTTTACCGTGTAGACTATTGTTTTTCTCCGTTTAGGTTGTTCTTCCCCTCCGGCTTGTTGTTCTTCTCCGTTCAGGTTGTTGTTCCCCTTCGTTCAGCTGTTGTTTCGTACTATCTAGGCTATTGTTCCCCTCCGCCCTGTTGTCTTCCTTCGTCTAGGCTCTTGTTTCCATCTGTCTAGCCTCTTGTTCCACACCGTCTACACTGTTGTTTCCCTCCGTCTACGTTGTTGTTCCCCATAGTCTAGGATGTTGTTCCCCTACGTTCAGGTTGTTGATCCCCTCCGTTCAGGCTGTTGTTCCCCGTCGTCTAGGCTATTGTTCCCCTCCGTCTTGTTGTTCCCCTTCGTGTACGTAATCTCTTGTTCCCATCCGTCTAGCCAGTTGTTCCACACCGTCTACACTATTGTACCCCTCCATCTACGTTGTTCCCCACAGTCTAGGATGTTGTTCCCCTTCATTCAGGTTGTTGTTCCCCTCCGTTCAGGCTATTGTTCCCAATCGTCTAGGCTATTGTTCCCCTTCGCCATGTTGTTCCCCTTTGTTTAGTCTCTTGTTCCCATCCGTATAGCCTCTTGTTCCACACCGTCTACACTATTGTTCCCCTTCGTCTACGTTGTTGTTCCCCACAGTCTAGGATGATGTCCCCCTCCATTCAGGTTTTTGTTCCCCTCCGTTCAGGCTGTTGTTCTCCATCGTCTATGTTATTGTTCCTCACTCTCTATGATGTTGTTTCGCTCCGTCTATACTATTGTTCCCCACTCTCTCGGCTAATGTTCCCATCCATCTGTTGTTCCCATTCATTCTGGTTCTTGTTCCCCTTTGTTCAGGATGTTGTTCCCCTTTGTCCAGGCTGTTGTTCCCCTTCGTTCAAGTTGTTGTTCCCCTTTGTTAAGACTGTTGTTTTTCAAGTAAACGAGATATCTCGAATTGAATATGCTTGTTACTGTGTAGATGAGATGTGTTCCTCGAAACCAATATTCTTGTTCCTCGAGTAGACGAGATGTGTTCCTCAGAAGCATTATTCGTGTTCCCTGAGTAGGCGAGATGTGTTCCTCAGATGTAATATTCTTGTTCCCCGAATATACGAGATGTATTTCTTGGAAATAATATTTTTCCGAGTATACGAGATGTGTTTTCTCATACATAATTTTCTTGTTCCAAAGTATCTAAATATATATTCCCTAGTGTATACTTATTTCACAATTATTGCACTTTTGTTAAGCATCACGCATGCATAAACAACAGCAACGCACATACGCATGCATCGGCAGGCAGCAGCGTACACGGACCAGCTTATCTACTGTAGTAGTATAGCTTAGCTAGCTAGAGCGGCACGTTCTTTTCTACTTACTCGAGCTGTCGAGCAGGGCACACACCTTTGCCGTGTGCATGCGGACAATATCCATAGAAAAACAAGCGTGTTTTTAATGCGAATAATTTTTCATGTATGCAAAGTGTCGTTCCATACAGACCATGTACTGTCAACGAAGTATTAATCGCGCGACGGTTACCACGCGGCCGGACAACCGGGGCTGCACCAGTGCGCCGGCCAGCGCGTTCAATTTTAGTCCCACCTCGAAAGATTGGAAGCAGATCGACCAATTTAAATAGAAGTTTTGCTCCACTCCATGCAGGCAAGTCGCGAAACGACTTCCCGGCGCAACACGTACTCGATAGAAACAACTGAAATAAATGGGCCGGTAACCAAAAGGGCCCATCCTGAAGTTTTGCCGTGCAAATTGATTCATAATAATGCGAAATAGTTAGAAAAGGCTGATCTTCGCGAAAGTAACCCAACTCCACAGGTGACAAATAATGCGTTGTCTTGCTAGAAAATTTATGGAAAGTGATCTCCCTACTCACTACGTATCGCAAGTGCAAGCAAGAAAAGACAGGGAGGCTCGTTGTGGTGCTAGAAAATTTATGGAAAGTGATCTCCCTACTCACTACGTATTATTTATGGAAAGTGATCTCCCTACTCACTACCTATCGCAAGTGCAAGCAAGAAAAGACAGGGAGGCTCGGCTTTTCCTTTTTTTCTAGATAGTCAAATGCCCTTGCGTTGCAATAGATGCTGCATCTCTGGCTATTAACATACACACTTACTTTTTTAATGCACAATGTATTATTTTTGTGTCTTCTTCTCCTTTCATATGTCCTAATCAGTGCTAAAAATAGTAAAATGCATGTCCATTGCTACGGTCTCATATTTAGGTTTTTCATAGAAAAGACTATCGTATAGTTTGATATTGAATTAAAATGCATTTCAAGAAGCCATAATTTTCTAGCACCCATCTAAAGTCTCAAAATGCATTTTGGATACTAATACATATCGAGAATCCTTAATTTTACAGCCACATAACAAACTTTTGTTTTAAGACTTACTTAACACAACACTTCCCTTGAATCGATGACATTACGAAAAATTAAAAGAAACTCACACCGAAACTGGGACACAACCACCCCATCACAACCTCACCTACTCTTGACCTTACCACTTTCTACCTCCCTCTATTTCTCTATGGTCAACCATTCTTCTCCTGCCTCCCCACTGGCGACTGGACTGACCAATCCCCTAGTTTCCAGCAGCCATCCCCCTACCGCGGTCCCAATTACCTCACCCCGGTGGCACACCCCTCTGCCACTCGTAGTTCCTTCTAGCACTCGGGGGAAGTGGCTCGTGGTAGGCCTACAACCAGATGCTCGGTGCCAACGTAAGAGGAGTGACAGACCTTGTCTCTACCGTTAGCGATACACATATAATCATCTGCATATGTTTAGCATAGGTTAATCGATGACCCAAATAAAAATGGACATATAACAAATGAAAATGGACATATAAAAATTGTGAATAAGTTCAATTTACTCACACGGTAAACCTATCTAGGTGGATTAGCTTTAGCTCCGAATGAAGCACCCGTGTCCATTATCCCATTTCGTTGACCTTAAAAATACGACATCTTCCTAATTCCGAGACCCGCAAGAATAGGAAGAAAAACTGAGAATTGTCGATGGCTAGAAAACCATTAAGATGTCATATTTGAATTTCATTCCGGGTTAGCTTCATGTCATAATAAAAAGACCAATACAGATTTTTATGTAGAAAATATATTGCCATTATGACCCTTAATATATATGTGCACCCTATCATAGGAAAACATATATGTGCAAGCACGGTTTCAGTGTGCTAATTATTAGTGGCTATTTAAAAAGTACCCATAGACAACCCATTGTGTTAATTACTACATTAAAGAATGGATGTTGGAGAGCTTCACCACAAAATCATTTAATCAAGTGAATGTAGAAGAGATAGAACTCACTTCACCTGATAAAACTGGCAGCTACTCGAATGGTAAGGCAGGTTTATTTCATCCGGCCAGACAGAGTGATCTGGGTCACAAGCACAGTACATATTTTGCTCAGCTAATAGGTATCACTGTGATAAAATTATAAAAAAAACAACGGAAATCACCATCGACAAAAATAAATCAATCTAGCCTAGTGTTATGCCACAAAAAGTATTGGTCAATATATACGTTTCACCCGGGAATAGTGGAGACAATGTGAAAAGCTCAGCCAAATTCGCACCAACGGCCCACACATCCGTAAAAGATACCGGGTTTTTCATTATTAATGATGATATCATCCTGTCATAAAGTTTGGTAATGGGAAGCTATAAAAACAGAAAATGAATCTCTAACAAATGATTGCATATGAAGAAACATGACAAGATGCCATTTTTCTAGTATTGGACAAATTTTACTATGCGTTAAACAAATTGATAGAATAAATTTACAATGTGTTTAAAAATAGATAGAATCAATGAACAGATGGATTAATTGTAAACTAAGTGTTGATTTGTAATATAGGAGGAACCCTTGCTATGCATATTTACTAATGGAATCAACAAAGCTTCAAAATTCAAAGGCCAAGGACATAAGTCATCACGTATAGATGGTGTGTAAGCTGAAGCTTGCAGCAGCACCTCTGGAGCCCGGTACCCTAAAAATAATTAGTTATTTTACTGGTATAGAGGCAGCATAATTCAAACAGAAAACATCATAAAATTGACAGGTTCAGGTGATGATCGAAATATCCATTATTATGCATTATGCATATACATGGAGGCCTTGCAATATTTGGAACATAAATTTCAGAGAAAGGAATATGACATCATAGAAATTACCTCTCAAAAAAGCATCATAGAAATTAAATTCATGGAAAGAAAAAGAAATCATGTACACTTAGGTAGCACACAAGTCTAGTTGAGAAAATTAAGTTCACAAAACCCAAAAAAGGTCCAACCGACAAATTGTCCATCCATGTCTTTTAGAACATACATTTATCTACAACTGAATTCTAGATTGATGAATACCAAAACAATTGCTTCAAAATGCACATTTTATTTCGAGACAAAAAGCAAACTATTTTCAGAAGATGCATCATTGTCATATATATTGTTACTATTGTATCGTCGTGAGGATCCAATCCTTGTGGAATGCGAACAAGTCCTAGATTTACACGTATCATCGATAAAGAACACGCTCAAATATATAGTGGCAAGCATGCCACTTTTGATGAGGAATAGAAAGCGAACTGACCTCGTTGGATGCCATGACTTTGTCTTGCTTGAACTGACCTCGTTGCTGCAGACGGCTGGATCCCCTGCATGCACCACACGCTCAGAAGTAAAAAAAAAAAAAAAAAAAAACACCATGAACGGAAGCACGGGTGAGGAGACATGACAATGACGGTTCATTGTGGTAAGCGCGAGCCCAGGTTGTGGTCTAAGGTTCAGTTCAAGGGAATCCGAAGGAACCTGACTGCACACGAAGAAGATTCGTAGGGAACCTCACCGATGAAGATGGCAGGGCTCCGAGCAAGTTGGTGACGGCGAGAGGCATTGATGTGGGTGCAGACTTCTGTGCACACACTTACCTGGAGCGAAGCATTTGCTAGGTACGTAGCTGGCTGCGCGCTTGGTGTCTACCTCTGCAGATGGCATATTAGCATGTCCATGAACATGCGGCGGCCGAGCTGCCAAGAAACCTGGAGTTGAGGCATGTTCGTACTTTTAAGTGAAGCTGCAAATCAAGAAGTTTGCTCCACCGGCCAATCCACCATATGGCACTTGCACCATGCATGGGAGTTGCCGGGCTACGACTCCAAGACCGCGCCGGAGCTGGTGTGTTTGCGTGGTCGGACGCTGTTCCGCAAACTCCGGAAAACCGTGCCGCTGGGGTCGGCCGCCCATGCCGCTCACTGCGAGGAAGAGATGGAACCCTTCCGTACTGAGAGAGGGACATGCGGCAACAGGGGCGGATATCATCGTAGGCCAGCCGCCGCCGGCGAAGGGCGGCACGGAAAAGACACTACTTGGGGGGCGCAGGACGCGGCGAGACGATGAGGATGACATTGTGGCCGAATCGGAACTTGGTCAGCTGCCGCGGTAGTCGTGGCGGGAGCGGCGGAGAGCAGCGAGGACGTAGCACTCGACCCCCTCCAGAGCGGCGGTGGAGGGAGGTTGATTCCCTCGCCGAGGGGCACGCGTCGCGGGCGATGGCATGCAGTATTTTGAGCAGCATATGGATCACCTGGGTCTGGCTGTTTTGAGCGGCACGCGAGGATCTTGTCGGCAATTTCCATGTACCTTGTGCAGTTATGATTCTGATGTGCGGTTTCGACGGGGGAGCGAAACATGCGTTTGGACGGGCTTGACGAAGCGGACCAGATAAAGAGGATATAGAGAAAACCCTCTCTACCTTTCATCTAACTGCGATTCACCGCGGAACTACCGTCAGGAAAAATTTCAGCAGTATGCAGCGCTCATTGATGCCCTCCAGGTTGATGAGGCGCAGGATGAAGTTATCAAAAAGAGCTTCTCCTCGCAGCCTTTCGCTGGAGGTCCAAGTCAGGAAGTGAATGCCGGCGCATATAAAATGCGCAAGCCAATAATGAAGAAGCGAGGCAAGAAAGGCAAGAAGGGACCTAACCCCCCAACCCAGCCAAGAACCAACAGACCGGGAAGGGGGAGGCAAGGCCCCAGGATTGCTTCCGCTGCGGATCCAAGACTCACTTCTCCAGGCAGTGTCGGGCCCCTAAGCACGTTGTGGACGCGTACAAGGCCAACAAGGCACGCGAGACGCACCTTCTCCAGGTGGAGGCACCACCGGCGCCCGCTGCGGCGCCCGTGATGATCCCCGTGCCCAACGCCGCGCCCGGAATGGCGCAAGTTGAGGCACCTGTGGCGGCACTCCAGGTTGTTCCCGTGAACGCCGAAGTGCCCATGGAGGTTGAGCATGTTGTGCCCCCTCCCGTGCCCCAGTTGGACATTGATGCTGCCTCGGCAATGATAGCCAACGAAGAGAAGCTCTCTGAGATGGAGATATCTGCTGAGGTCGATGGTTTCCTCGCGGACTCCATCTAAAAACTTCGCTTTGTCCTATTTATTTCATGATTTCACTTTGGCAATAATTTGATACATTCATTCGATATGGTTGTAAGCTCTATGAGAGCAAAACATTTATTTGTTTCGGCGATTGGATGACATTTGTCTCATTCATTTATTCCATTATTTAATATGAGATGGTTATGTTATGTTCTGAAATGTTTATGTGTCTACTTATTTAATGATGCATAGACGCTATATTTTAGAACACGTGTGGCACCCAAATGGAGGAAACGTGCCTTGCCGATAGCGGCACCACCAATACCATCTTGAGAGAAACAAAGTACTTTGAGTCCATAAATAAAAATCCAGGGAATATTATGACGATCGCCAGCTGCTGTCCGAACATAGTTGGCTCCGGAAGAGCTACTATTATACACCCCATGGGAACAACTTTGATCATTAGTGAAGCATTGTTGTATCCGGAGTCAACTCGTACTCTCTTAAGTTTTAAAGACATACGCGCAAATGGTTTCCACATAGAAACTGATGATGATGACAATGGTAAGGAGTACATAATCATCACCAAGCGCGACGAAAATGGTAAACACGTGGTCGAAAGGCTTCCTTCATTTGCTACGGGATTGTACTACACCAAGATCGTAGCACCCCCCGTGTACACTACCCTTAAAACTGTCTTCCGAAGCTCTGAACTATTCTGCCTATGGCATGATAGATTAGGCCACCCTGGTCTTAGGATGATGAGAAATATAATAAACAACTCGAATGGTCATAATGTCAATGTAAAAAAATTCCCGAATCCTGATGATTTCGTATGCTCCGCATGCGCCACGGGGAAATTAATCATTAGACCATCCCCCCTAAAGGTGAAGGATGAAATTCCCGCGTTCTTGCAACGTATTCAAGGGGACATATGCGGTCCCATTCAGCCCCTCTCGGGGCCATTTAGGTACTTCATGGTGCTCATCGATGCTTCCTCAAAATGATCCAATGTTTGCCTGCTGTCAACAAGGAACCATGTTTTTGCAAAGTTGATCTCACAGATCATACAAATGCGGAATAAATTTCCTGATCATCGCATTGAGTCTATTCGAATGGACAACGCTGAAGAATTTACTTTGAAAGCGTTCGATGATTACTGCATGGCAACAGGAATCAAACTTGAGCACTCTGTACCGCATGACCACACGCAAAATGGACTTGCGGAGGCATTGGTTACGAGGATTAAATTCATTGCCCGACCACTCCTTCAGGGTTGTAATTTACCAACTACATGTTGGGGTCACGTGGTGTTACATGCTGCCAATCTCATCAACTTCCGACCATCGGCCTACAACATTTATTCTCCTACTAGATTTAGATGTGCGCCTTGGCGCACGACCCCGTGAATCTAATAAGAATACGCATTTCGTATAGCACCCATAAAAATTAAGTGCAAAAATAATAATACATTTCTTAGGTTTCAGAAAACGAAGTCGATAGGATGAACTTAGGATAAGGCAAACAAAATTCCAAACAAAATTGGAAACATTTATATATAACAGGGAAACATAGGAGTATATTATAGTAGAAAATAATCGATGGCTATGTCAAGAGCAATAGAAGTAATGAAAGAACAACAAAAGCAACATCTACATAAGTTGGACATTCTTGCAGCACCGAGGAAACGTAAATGGTACTTGCACCACCAAAATTTAACACCCCTGCAAATGGAAATATAAATTAAGCAACAGTCAAATGTAAGAAACGGTAACAACAGAACATTAACACATATTCGATACTATAATATCATGATTATCTAGCTAGGTTCTATATCTCGCTAGTTTCTATAAATTAAGGTCAAAGCCCATGGCTTGAATGCTAATAAAAAAGATGCACAATATTGAGCACCTGTCCAGAGAAATGAAGACATATGCCTCCCAGCAATAAACGAGCTCCTAGAACGGATGAAATTGTCATAGAGCAAAAAAACAATACTAAAATACTTGAGATCTTAGATCAAGTGCCTTGCTGTCGCCTTGACCCAAACATCCACCGTCCAAGCACATCCCACGGCCAGCAGCAGTTCACAACCCAAATCATCACCCACGGGATCAGACACAGTCTCTCCGTCCTTGCGCACGCTTCAGGAAGAGGAAAATACTATGTCGCTGTATTCCGCACCAATGGACAGGTTACAAAGTGCTATATTAAGAATTTATGAAAATCAGTGATAAGCAAGCAGCATCAAGCATGGTTTTAACATAGTTGGTATAGAGCAATACACAAAAAAAGCACATACATTAGATATTTAAGATATAATTGGATGCTTGGAACTGAAAGGTAGTATGTAGTACAATCATTACTACAGGGGACATTAGTTTCATCAGGGCACATTAATTTCATCAGGTTTAGAAATTATAGTTGAATGTCTTATAATCAAAATATTGAATCGCCTTCAAATACATAGAACAGAAACTGGCAGAAACAAATAAATGATCTGTTGAAAAAATAAACAATATCAAGGTTAGGTGGTGGGTACAAAAATCTTGAAATATTTTCATCAGATTTAGCAATTATAGCTGAATGCCTTAAAATCATGGCATAACATGCCAATAGCATACGTCACCACCATAGAAATCGGTGACTACCAGCAACATAGACCAAACACGCACGAGGCACAGACACACAAAAGAAGTGCACGGACATGCTGACGACCACCCAAACATGGTGGAAAGCACATCAGTCCTGGGAACCTTAGCAGATCTATGTTGCTGGTGTTCCACTTCACGTTAGCTAGAACTATTCATCAGATACAAAACCTTCCCCTGCATCTCCCTTCTTGACCAGTCATACAACGACAGATGTGCATGTGTCTGCTGGAACCTGCTAGAAGCAAGGGCCTGAACCCATCAGGTACCATGAGCTGGCTAATACAGTGGTGTTCAGAGCTAGCGATATGCATGTCTCCATTGCTTCCTGTTGTATAAACAATAAGAAATAAGAAAGCTGATACAAAAAACACAAGCAAACACGGTCATACTATGTTTTGACAGAACACGTTGATACCAGGCACCTAATAATCTATCAGCTATATGAAGTCTGAGATTTAATCGATCCTCAACAACCACAAATATGGATATGAAAACTACAGCATATTTCTTGAGCTATGCCCGGTCATTGCCACTGTTCAGTCCCAAGTTCACATTTATTTGAACAAAAATAATGCAGGAAAAAATGAAATTATCTTTACTTAAAAAATAGACCGAGCGTAAGGCATTATAGGCATAGCAGTTTCTAGTTCTCCATAACAAAAAAGGGAAGAGCGCGTAAAAAATTCTGGAATGCACACACGTACATTTCAAGACCTAAGAAATAGTGTCTTTCAAAAGATAGAGAGGCAGCAATAATCAATCACACCCTGCCTAAGCCAGTCAACGATTCAATCACACGGACCTACAAAAGTAACAGACTGAGATTTATATCAAGAAGATGGGATGCAATGAAAATGAAGGTGCATATATGATACCTAATTTGCTATGAACTTCTTATTTTTTAGGTGCATCAAGAAACAAAATCCTCTAGCCCAGGGTCAAAGAAAGACTGAAAGGTAAAACAAAAAAAAGATTCAATTTCACAACCACCTTCTGCTATCTCCATGTATAAATAATTGAGAGAGTAGTTACAGGGAAATTAAGAGATACAACTCATGCAAGCCATTATTTTCATCTTTCCAAGAACATAGCCTGAAATGTGAATAAACATATGTGGTTTTGATAAAACATAACCATCACATACAAATAACTGAAAGTACTGATTTTAAGGTTGATGCTTAAACAATCCTTGGTTCTAAACTGATCGCACCTTCCAACACAGTAACCTGTCATAGAAGGTGCCCCAGCTGCAATGGAAGCACCATTCAGTGGTAGATGCACTCATATTCAAACCCTTCTTCTTTTATTACCACCTATTGACCTATATATGCATTATTGCAACCATAAAGTAAGAGAGACTGGAAGTTATGATACCAATAACTGTTATGTATAAATATCTCAAAATCCACGTTCTCCATATATGCACAAGCTTTCCTGTTATGCACGTCGTAGGTAGAATTCCTGGTGATAAAAACTAAAAGAATATTGTATCTAAGTTCAAATTGTAAGAGGACCATATGGGGGGAAATATGAGAATGAATCACTACCAAATAAGTCACTCCCCAAATTTCCCTACATAGATATTTCTAGATCAAATAACTTATCCACAAAATTTCCCTAGAAATCCACCTGTCGATACTTTTTCTCGAACAGGACACATCATTATTATAAAATTTAAAGGTACAATAGTGCAGTAATGTTCATATCTCCCATCCTCTGATTAGCTTGTATGTATATTAGATATTCAGTATGTAACTATTTACAATACAACAGATGAGAAAAAGGACAAATACCAGATGTACACCGTGAAGTTGATAATATTAGTCCCTTTCTGACCTTTGCTTTCAACTCATTGCTCATCCATTTCCTGAACAAGAAACCATACATATTGAAATTTAATTTGCGCTGCATAAACAAAACAAAAACGAAGATGGAAAAGAGGTAGAGAAGCAGCAGTTGTGGCTGCAGGAACAGCACACTCATCACCGTCAGATCTACCTCACCCTTCGGCTGGAGAGAGAGAAGACACGCCATCGAAGCCCTCCTTCTGCAGCAAGACAAAGAGGGGTACGGATGGGATCGTGGAGCTCCAAGCACGCCGCCGAGGTCTCTTCCTCCTCTGCCAATCCTCTTTTTTTTCACCACTCCTTCTCCCTCTGTTTCTGCTCTTCCTGTTGGTTCTCACCAGTAGCAGTAGCACATCGCATCACCTCATGGTCGCAGCAGCAGGTCGAGCAACACGATCTTTATTCAAACAACAATGTCCAGTGACATCACCCAAAGTATCTAACAGGACAACTATGAAATTCCGGGAAGCAATAGCATCTTAAAAAGGAATACCGTGGAAGTAAATCTAATGGAGACATTAAAAGAAAGCTAAATGCAAGAAAATAAGTAACTGCGATCAAGCTTAAGTAGGGTTTGTAATATAACAGAGAATGGAAGTAAATCTAAAGGAAACATTAAGAGAAAGCTAAATTATGCCAGGTTTTCAGTCCTACAACATATATAGCAGTACATTTCAATTGCAGAGAGAGAACCAATATTAACTAAGAGGAAGAAGTGTAGATGGGAAAGCCAGATCAATGGAAACGCTTATAAATGCAGAGTATGGAAGTCTGGTTACTGATAACAACATTACATGCTGATGTGCACCTACTGTTCATCAATAAATTAATACAAGAAGAAATTTATATGCTGCAAATAGAACACTTCTCTAGGTCTGCAATAGAAGGGGCAAGTGTGCTTGAGTTTCCTCAAAGGCTGCTCACTACACGCAGCCACTGTGCTGCACCTTGGTGATACGGCTTCAGCCTGAGGTTGCAGATGTACATCCTAAGTCAGCTTGAGGGCAGGGAGGCCTTGTTTACCTCAGGCTTGCATAGAGATGGCGAGATCGCCAGTGTTAGACCCTAGATGAAAAGACAAGCAAAAAGTTGTAATGGAAATTATGTGCCAATGTTTGATGTAAAGATCGCTCTCTAGTGTGCAATGGAAAGAACCGAGGGTATTTATCGAAAATGGACGCCCAAAAGGCCACTACAACAACAATACTATTTTAAAAAGACCAAATTTGAGAAATGGCGAGCATTTGGTGAATCAGAAGTTGCTAATATCTTCATTGGCCAACAAAATCATAACGCACAGATTAGCAATGCAAGACATCTTATTGGATTCGAGAAATTAATTATAACAAAAGTGTGAATATCATGCTAAAGTTCAGATACGAACTACCATGTGTATTCTGAATAAAATATAGTACAGAGTGAATATGCAGCGCAAGATCTATGCATGTTAAAACGAAATTAAGACTGGAAAGCTAACTAAGAGATTGTACTTCTACAAAATTGCTGAAACAAATGGAAGGATAAATATTTTTAAATAATAATGTTAGATTGAAGAAATGAGAGTAAAACAAAAAAAAAGCAGCAGTAATAATGAAAAGGAACATCAGTTTTACCAGTCTATGTGAACCACGGCCAAAATTAAGCATTGACCAAGTTAAAATTATCAAACTCCAAAGTGATAACTCAGTCCTCCTAATCATGTTCTACTGTGCCAATTTGTATTGGACATAAAATAGCTTTTACCTATCAGTGCCATGGAACATGTGAATACCATGTACTGCAAATGGAAGCTTCTGAGTTGGGGGAGAGAAGTTGGACATAAAATAGGATTTACCTATCAGTGCCATGGAACCACATGTGAAAACCATGCAAGCGGAAGCTTCTGAGTTGGGAAGAGTAGAGAGCTATCCTCATCAATGCTTGTTACTACAAACAGAAGCACCGTCGTCACCCGATCATGCGCTACTGAGTTGGGGAGAGAAGTTGTTGCCAGACAAATTCAGGATAGCCAGAAAATCATCAATATTCTGCATTTATGGAGAAAATGGAATAAATACGCAAACAATGCGCATGGTATCCAACTAAGACTCAGTTAGGAGAAATGTACTAAAACTGACACTATCTTCTACTGAATAAACACATGTGTAACATTATATGATCTTGCAGGAAAAAAATCAGGCGCATTTGCTCATAAGCCGCTGAAATAAGAAAACGATGGTGACATTTGAATGAAACTATTGTATCCAAAGTGCATATATATAGCACTATGACACAAATAAATTGTATGGAACACTTGGTTCATAGTTATTTGTACCACAGTTTAAAATGCCTATGGCCAAGCAAGCAAAGCTTGATAATTTCTTTAGGAAAAAGAAAATTCTATAACATAGCCAGCAGCCTTGCAATTGCCGAAAGAGAAAAAATTAACCAAGCTAGCATCGGTGCCACAAATTTCATCTCAAAATTGTTATAAAATTCCGCATATGTCACAAAACAGAAGTACATTCGACTTGAGTGTATAAAGTTAGGATAACAATATCATGATCAGCATGTTTAGTGAAAAGGACATATCATATGGTAATATGGTAAGAAAATAGAACACAGGTTCAGAACTGTACCTCTTTGTTATTTTCTTGTCTCTTTCTAGCATCATGGAAAGAATCTAAAAGTATATAAAACAATAGTTAGTATTCATATTGCTTAACTCTTGAGTCCTGATTGAGAAACAAAAACATGTGACTGTAAAGGTCAATTTTGAACCAATATTCATCAACAAACTGAATCAGTGTGTGATCCTAACAGATAAAAAGAGCATCATCTCACCTGATTGTCACTTTGGCCCTATCTCTGAATTCTTGCTAGGAGGGGGCCATGAATCGAGCAGCATGATTTACAAAAATTGATGTACCTATCAAGATAGAAAACTAACGTTTGAACTGAAGATCCTCAACAATCTGCAACATATGTCATGCCACTTCTTTGAACGAATATTAAAGGAATATACATTAGTGTTCACTAAAGAATTGGTCCAACAAAAAAACAAGTCACCCATTTAGAGAACCCAATCTAGAACTTTTGAAAATAGCATTTATAATATGACACTCTGGTTACTGCAATGAACTAACAACATATATACAACATTTCTAGACCATTCTTATTTGGGCTCAAGCTATGTTTATATTTTTCACTATACGTCTCCAACAATTTATCCTCAACTAACCTCTCACCGGTTGTTGACACCCAGATCCTATCAACAATGATGCACACTTGATTTGAACAATGGATACTATTTATATAAAAATACAATGCAAAAGCATAGATTAGGGGAATTTTTTACCAAAACGAAAAGGCAGCAGGCTTCTCCTTGTTCCATTCGGGTGAGGTGCATACAGTGATTAAGGAGATTAGTTCATACCTACAAAAGAAGAGCACACAAAGATGAAAGAAGAGACACTTTCGCGATTAGCGCCCAATTCCCCACATATTTGAGCTGTATATATTCCCACCATGAATGCTCTTATTTATGCGTCGTATGGCCCCTTTGTTGAGACGAGATTTGATGATGTCGCTGTGTTGGGATGGATTGGAGAGATGAATTAGCAAGGAGAATGAGTGAGCAACTGCTGCAACATGAGTCATGGACGAGCAGCTTGGGATACAGAATATGTACCTTCGGTAAGATCATTGACGAAGCAGCAGGAGCAAGTGGGGGTCGTGGAGGAGAATCTCACGGGCGTAGAAACGTGCAGGACAGACGGAGCTCGACCGGCCGCTCCTTCCGGTGACATCACGGCGCGCCGCGGCGGTGCGAGCGACGGTCTGCGCTGCTCCTGCCGGCCGCCGGCCGCCATCCGCGCTCCTTCCGATCCGACGCCCTGCCCCTTCCGATCCGACGCCCTGCCCTCCTCTTGCCGCCACGCATAAGCTCCTCCTAGCCGCTCCATACCATGGTGTGCTGCTGCTCGAGTGACGAGGCGGCTGCCCGGTGACGGGGGTTGCGGGTGGAGGAGGCGAGGACGAGGCAAGGGGAAGGGAGGAGAAGGGAGTCAGGGACGGGGGCGGCGGCTACAAGGGTTAGGGAGCACGCGAGGGGATAGGCGGGCGGCGTCTAGGGTTTCCTCCGTGGGGCGGGCGCGGAGCGGAGGCGGCGGCTGGGAGCGGGGGATTGGGGAGAGGAGGAGGCGTGCGAGGGATTGGTGGAGCGCTAGCGACGCCGGGTCGGGCGGGCTTTCACACGACCCATGGATAAAACACGGGTTTGTGGGAGGGCCTCGCGCCCTGGACGAAATCGACGGCCGAGATCGCGCCACGTCAGCTCGATCTGACGGCCGAAAACCCAAAGCGCTGTGAGACCCCCTATGGGAGGCATCATATACACCTTTAGATGCAACTTGCGCAAGGGTCGGCACCAAAAATTTCCCACCTTCGAAGGTTCGGATGCCAGGTATATGTACCAATACCACCACCCCAGTGATCGGCAATGGGACCTCTCCGTAAGTCGGGGATATACGTTGGTTATGAGACAATGTCCATATTCCGGTTCCTAGACCCTATGACAGGCGACTGTCATACGGCACGCTTTGCTGATTGCATTTTCGACGAGGATCTTTTCCCGACTTTAGGTGGAGGAAATCAACCCCTTGATGATAAAAGTCGAGAAATCACGTGGCAAGCCACGGGGATCCACGCTCATGACCCGCGCACTGTTCAATCTATCAAAGAAGTCCAAAAGATAATAGATTTGCATTCACTAGCGAATCAACTGTCAGATCACTTTAGTGACTTAAAGACTGTGACAAAGTCGCATGTGCCCGCACGCAATGCACCGGAAAGGGTTGAAATACCAAAGAGAAATGATGGTATGCCCGCCCCCGTCCAAAGGCCTAAAAGGACGAGGAATCCGGCTCCTCAAATCCCAAGTACTCGGGGACGCCCGAAGAAAAAGGACAAGAGGGATTTATTACAGTCTACCCCTGAAGAGGGGAGCCAGTTGAGACCTGGCACAAGTACGGATATTTCAGTGCACGAAATCCTGGACTTGAATTTTCCTATATCGGAAATACCTAACGAAGATGTGTGCGCACACATTGGAGCGGGAAAGCTAAATGACCTAGCTCACGGATTGGGAAATTCGGTGGAGCAAGGGGATGTGCCCGATGCACTCCATGATGAAATGGCCATTAACTATGTTAATTCGGGTGAGACATTCAATCGAGCCATGGCAAATGTCGATGTTAATTTTGCCAGGAAAATTGCCTCAATCATAGATCTTGACCCAGAGCCTAATACGCTCGCTGATTGTAAGAAAAGGTCAGATTGGAATGATTGGAAGAAGGCAACGAAAATAATAAAGTAGTAAGGTACAAAGCAAGGCTCGTTGCTCAAGGTTTCACTCAGCGACCAGGTGTCGACTTTGATGAAACTTACTCCCCGGTCATGGATGGAATTACCTTTAGATACTTGATCTCAATGGCAGTCAACATGGACTTGAATATGAAACTTATGGATGTTGTCACCGCTTACCTTTATGGTAACTTGGATTCGGACATATATATGAAGGTACCGGAAGGTATCCCTATCCCGAACCAAGATAGAGCAAATAGAGGTTTATACAGTGTCCAACTTAAGAAGTCACTATATGGACTTAAGCAGTCTGGTAGGATGTGGTATAATCGTTTAAGCGATTTCCTTCATCAGAAGGTCTACACGAGCAATGCAGATTGTCCATGTGTTTTTATACGGAGATCACAAGATGGTTTTTGTATTATCTCGGTGTATGTGGACGATTTGAATATAATCGGTACACCTGAGAATATTGAGAAAGCGAGTTCCTACTTGATGTCGGAATTCGAAATGAAGGACTTAGGCAGAACCAAGTTCTGCCTAGGTCTGCAACTTGAACATTCTCCTGCTGGGATTCTCGTGCACCAGTCGACCTACGCTCAGAAGGTGTTGGAAAGATTTGGGTTTAAAGACGCGTATCCTTCTAAGACCCCGATGATCGGAAGATCTTTGCAACAAGACAAGGACCCGTTCAGGCCTAAGGAAGAGGGGGAGGAAATTATGGGACCAGAATTCCCCTATTTGAGTGCAATTGGTGCACTCATGTACCTCGCGAATTGTACACGGCCGGATATTGCATTCGCCGTCAATTTGCTTGCTATGTACAGTTCTGAGCCTACCAAGAGACATTGGAAAGGCGTTAAGGACATCTTCCGATATCTGCAAGGAACTAAAGATCTTGGCTTGTTTTATCGAAGGAATCACGACCTATCAGTCGTAGGCTATGCTGATGCTGGGTACCTATCAGACCCGCACACGTCCAATTCGCACAGTGGATATGTTTTCCTTTGTGGTGGAACTGCGATTTCTTGGAAATCGTCTAAGCAGACTATCGTGTCAACTTTGACGAACCACTCGGAAATCATGGCACTATATGAAGCATAACGTGAGTGTGTTTGGCTTCGAAGGGTGATCACCCACATCAAGATGACATGTGGGTTGAATACCATCCAAACCCCAACCATTATCTACGAAGATAATGCCGCTTGTGTTGCACAAGTCCAGACGGGTTATGTGAAGAGCGGTCTTACAAAGCATATACACCCCAAGTTCTTCTATGCACATGAATTGCAAAAGATGAACGAGGTAAAGGTCTTGCATACTAAGTCGTGTGAGAATCTTGTTGATTTATTCACTAAGTCATTACCGGCATCTTCTTTCGAGAGATGTGTTCGTGGAATCAGTATGATGAGACTTAGGGAGATTCAAGGTTTAGGGGGTGAATCTTCACACAATCGTCACTAAAATCTTGATCCCGATGATTGAGTACTTAACTCTGCAGTTCAATGAATTGTACTCTTTTTCCCCTTAACACTACAAGAAAAGTTGCCAAGGCCGATGAAGTTGAAGTCGCGCCGTGGTTGCTGCTGCACCATGGCCGACGATTTTTGGTCTCTCCGTTGTGGATGTCAAAACATTTTTTTCTTATTTTTGAGGCCACCTAGCCGAAAGATGAAACGTCGCGTATGGTGGCCGGGACGTGGTGCATCACGAATTCTCGGGTTTCCGGCCGAGTCAACGCAAATCCGCACCGCCCGGGGATGTAGGGCCCAGATGGCCTCTCTAGCATTGTTTTTTTTCTCGATCGCGCCATCTCGTTCAACGCTCTCGATCGAGCCGTTTACGATGCAGGATCATGGGTCCCGCATGTCATCCTCTATGAACGAAAATTCTTTCTTTTCTTTGATTTTTTTGACCCCTGATTTACGGCTACTTCCTTTTTCTTTTGATCGTGCCGCCTTGGAAACGTTGAGACCGCTGCTGCTAAATGGGACCCGCATGTCATCCTCTATGTGCAATCAAGTTTCTTTTCTTTGATTTTTTTGGCACCTCATAATTGGTCACTTGCCTGTTTCTTTCGATCCCGTGCCGCCTCTCTAACGGTGATACCGCTGCTGCTAAATGGGACCCGCATGTCATCCACTATGTACTATAAAACTTTCTTTTCTTGGATTTTTTGGCTTTGATATTTGGTCACTTGCCTTTTTCTTTCGATCCCGTGCCGCCTCTCAAACGGTGATACCGCTGCTGCTAAATAGGACCCACATGTCATCCTCTATGTACAATCAAGTTTCTTTCCTTGAATTATTTTTGGCTCCTGATATTTGGTCACTTGCCTTTTCTTTCGATCTCATGCCACATTTGAAACATTGAGGAACCTGCTGGCTCATGGGACCCGCATGTCATCCTCTATGTGCTATAAAAGTTTATTTTCTTGGTTTTTTTCACCCTCTGATTTTTGGCTATTTCCTTTTTCTTTTGATCCCTTGCCGCCTTGGAAACGTTGAGTAAGCTGCTGCAAAACGGGACCCGCATGTCATCCTCTATGTACAATCAACTTTCTTTTCTTGGATTTTTTTGGGCACCTGATATTTGGTCACTTGCCTTTTTCTTTTGGTCCTGTGCCGCCTTGGAAACGTTGAGACCGCTGCTGCAAAATGGGTCCCGCATGGCATCCTCTACGCACAATAAAAGTTTCTTTTCTTGGATTTTTTGGCACCTTATATTTGGTCACTTTCCTTTTTCTTTCGATCCGTGCCGCCTCTGAAACATTGATACGCTTTTGCTAAATGGGACCCGCATGTCATCCTCTATGTACAATAAAAATTTCTTTTCTTGGATTATTTTTCACCTTCTGATATTTGGCTATTTCCTTTTTCTTTCGATCCCCTGCCTTGGAAACGTTGAGACCGCTGCTGCAAAATGGGACCCGCATGTCATCCTCTATGTACTATAAAAGTTTCTTTTCTTGGATTTATTTTCACCCTCTGATTTTTGGCTATTTCCTTTTTCTTTTGATCCCCTGCCGCCTTGGAAACGTTGAGTAAGCTGCCGCCTTGGGACCCGCATGTCATCCTCTATGTATAATAAAGCTTCTTTTCTTGGATTATTTTTGGATCCTGATATTTGGTCACTTGCATTTTTTTTCGATCTCATGCCTCCTTTGAAACGTTGAGGAAGCTGCTGGCTCATGGGTCCCGCATGTCATCCTCTATGAACAATAAAAGTTTCCTTTCTTGGAGTTATTTTTGACCCCTAATTTCTGGCTACTTGCTTTTTCTTTTGATCCCCTGCCGCCTTTGAACGTTGAGGACTCTGCTGGCTAATGGGTCCCATATGTCAGCCTCTATGAACGATAAACCTTTCTTTTCTTGGAGTTATTTTGACCCCTAATTTCTGGCTATTTTGCCTTTTTTGGATCCCGTGCCGCCTTGGAAACGTTGAGGATGCTGCTGCCTCATGGGTCCCGCATGTCATCCTCTCGAACGATAAATGTTTTTTTCTTCGATTTTTTACCAACTGATTTTTGGTTTATTTTTCTTTCGATCCCTGCCGCCTTTAAAACTTTGACGACGCTGCTGGCTCATGGGTCCCGATGTCAGCCTCCCCATACAAGAAATATGTGATATCTTGATTATTTTGCATACAATAAAAAATGTATTTCGCTCTGAGCTATTGCAAACAGATAACTTAAATCTTTATTTTTACATAAACAAACTAATATGTTGAATCTCCTTGTTTATGTTTTGTTTTTGCGAAGCATAGGACTTTCCTGTTTTGGAGTGGGCTGAAATTGTATGAGTCAAAAGGCGTCTAGCAGGGATAGTTCGAAGGCCCAGATGGCCATGCAGCCCCAATTGATATCTTCCTTATCTTGGATTATTTTTTTTGATCAAAAGGCCCAGCAGGGATATATCCTTTTTCTTTTGGTCATGTGTACCGCCTTGGAAACATTGAGGACGCTGCTGCCTCATGGGACCCGCATGTCATCCTCTATGAACTATAAAAGTTTCTTTTCTTGGATTTTTTCACCCTCTGATTTTGGCTATTTCCTTTTTCTTTTGTTCCCCTGCCGCCTTGGGACCCGCATGTCATCCTCTATGTACAATCAACTTTCTTTTCTTGGAGTTTTTTTACCCCCTAATTTCTGGCTACTTTCTTTTTCTTTTGATCTCAAGCCGCATTTGAAACGTTGAGACCGCTGCTGCAAAATAGGACCCACATGTCATCCTCTATGTAAAATAAAAGTTTTTTTCTTGGATTATTTTTCACCCTTCGATTTTTGGCTATTTCCTTTTTCTTTCGATCCCCTGCTGCCTTGGAAACGTTGAGGATGCTGCTGCATCATGGGTCCCACATGTCATCCACTATGAACAATAAAAGTTTCTTTTCTTCGATTTTTTTCACCCTTTGCTTTTTGGCTATTTCCTTTTTCTTTTGATCCCATGCCGCCTTGGAAACGTGGGGATGTTCTTGTCTCATGGGACCCGCATGTCATACTCTATGTACAATAAAAGTTTCTTTTCTTGGATATTTTTGGCTCGATATTTGGTCACTTGCCTTTTTCTTTCAATCTCATGCCGCCTCTAAACGTTGATTACCTGTTCATGGGACCACTCATTCCTATATACAATAAAGTTTCTTTTCTTGGATTATTTTTGGCTCCCGATATTTGGTCACTTGCCTTTTCTTTCGATCTCATGCCGTCTTTGAAATGTTCGGACGCTGCTACAACATGGGACTCATATGTCATCCTCTATGTACATAAAAAGTTTCCTTTCTTGGATTATTTTTTGCTCTGATATTTGGTCACTTTCCTTTTCTTTCGATCTCATGCCTCGAAACGTGAGTAAGGTCCTGGCTCATGGGACCCGCATGTCATCCTTTATGTAGAATAAAGTTTCTTTTCTTGGATTTTTTTAACCCCTGATTTTTAGTCACTTGCCTTTTTCTTTCAATCCTATGCCGCCTTTGAAATTGGGAGGCTGGCTCATGGTCCCACAGGTCAGCCTCTATGAACAATAAACCTTTCCTATGTTGGATTTATTTTTACCTAATTTCTGGCTATTTGCCTTTTTCTCTCGCCGTTGAAACGATGAGGACGATGCTGGCAGGTCGGTCCCACATGTCTTCTTCTATGAAGAAATAAAGTTTCCTTTGTTGGATTTACTTTTGACCCCTAATTTATGGCTATTTGTCTTTTTTTTAATCCTCTGCCGACTTTGAAATGATGAGGATGCTGCTGGCAGATCTGTCCCACATGGCAGACCTTCGAAGGTTCGGATGCCTGGTATATGTACCAATACCACCACCCGAGTGATCAGCAATGGGACCTCTCCGTAAGTCCGGGATATACGTTGGTTATGAGACAGTGTCCATAATCCGGTTCCTGGACCCTATGACAGGCGACTGTCATATGGAACGCTTTGCTGATTGCATTTTCGACGAGGATCTTTTCCCGACTTTAGGTGGAGGAAATCAACCCCTTGATGATAAAAGTCGAGAAATCACGTGGCAAACCACGGGATCCACGCTCATGACCTGCGCACTGTTGAATCTAACAAAGAAGTCCAAAAGATAATAGATTTGCATTCACTAGCGAATCAACTGCCAGATCACTTTAGTGACTTAAAGACTGTGACAAAGTCGCATGTGCTCGCACGCAATGCACCGGAAAGGGTTGAAATACCAAAGAGAAACGATGGTATGCCCGCCCCCGTTCAAAGGCCTAAAAGGACGAGGAATCGGACTCCTCAAATCCCAAGTACTCGGGGACGCCCGAAGAAAAAGGGCAAGAGGGATTTATTACAGCCTACCCCTGAAGAGGGGAGTCAGTTGAGACCTAGCACAAGTACGGATATTTAGTGCACGAAATTCCGGACTTGAATTTTCCTATATCGGAAATACCTAGGGAAGATGTGTGCGCACACATTGGAGCGGGAAAGCTAAAGGACCTAGTGTTGGAGATATGCCCAAGAGGCAATAATAAATTGGTTATTATATATCTTTATGTTTATGATAAATTTTTATATACCATGCTATAATTGTATTAACCGAAACATTGATACATGTGTGTTATTTAAACAACAAGAAGTCCCTAGTAAGCCTCTTGTATAACTAGCTTGTTGATTAATAGATGATCATCGTTTCATGATCATGAACATTGGATGTTATTAATAACAAGGTTATATCATTATGTGAATGATGTAATGGACACACCCAATTAAGCGTAGCATAAGATCCGTCATTAAGTTGTTGCTATAAGCTTTCGATACATAGTTACCTAGTCCTTTCGACCATGAGATCATGTAAATCACTTATGCCGGAAGGGTACTTTGATTACATCAAACGCCACTACGTGGGTGGTTATAAAGGTGGATTAGGTATCCAAAAAGTATGAGTTGAGGCATATGGATCCATGGTGGGATTTGTCCATCGATGACGGATAGATATACTCTGGCCCTCTCGGTGGAATGTCGTCTAACTAGCTTGCAAGCATATGAATGGTTCATAAGAGACCACATACCACGGTACAAGTAAAGAGTACTTGTCAGAGACGAGGTTGAACAAGGTATCGAGATATCAATGATCAAACCTCGGACAAGTAAAATATCGCGTGACAAAGGGAATCGGTATCGTATGTAAATGGTTCAATCGATCACTAAGTCATCATTGAATATGTGGGAGCCATTATGGATCTCCAGATCCCGCTATTGGTTATTGGTCGGAGAGAAGTCTCAACCATGTATGCATAGTTCGGGACACCACTTAAGGTTTGATGCGTTTGAGTAGATATGGAATTTGGAATGGAGTTCGAAGTTTTGTTCGGAGTCTCGGATGGGATCCAGGACATCACGAGGAGTTCGGAATGGTCCGGAGAATAAGATTCATATAGGAAGTCATATTCCAAGTTTGGAAATGATCGGTGCATTTATGGAAGGTTCTAGAAAAGTCGGAAGAAACGCACTATGGAAGGTGGAGTCCGGAAGGACTCCACAACCATGGCCGGCCAACCCTAAGGAGGAGTCGGGTGGGCTCCACCAAGGGTGCCACCCCACTCAAGGAAGGTGGGAGTCCCGCTTGAGTAGGACTCCTCCTAGTAGGTTTCCCACCAAAGGTAGGTTTTGGAGTTGGGGTCTTATTCGAAGACTTGGGAGACAAGACTTGGGGCTTCCACCTATATAAGGAGGAGCAAGGGGTGGGGGCCGGCCACCCTAAGACCACTAGTTGGCCGCACCCCCTGGCCGGCGCCCCAAACCCTAGCTTCTCCCCAAACCCTAGCCGCCTCCTCCTCCACCACAACTCCCTGCCGGAGTTCTCCACAACCACCGCCACCACGTCGTCTGCCCGGGATTCCGAGGAGGATCTACTACTTCCGCTGCCCGCTGGAACGGGGAGAAGGACGTCGTCTTCATCAACACCGAACGTGTGACCGAGTACGGAGGTGCTGCCCGATTGTGGCACCGTCAAGATCAATCTTCTACGCGCTTTTGCAAGCGGCAAGTGATCGTCTACATCCACCCCGAGATCTAATCTCATTAAGCTTTGCGAATCTTTGAGGGTTTGTCTCTTCATCTCCTCGTTGCTACCGTCTACTAGATTAGATCTTGGCTTGTGTTTCGTTCTTGCGGTAGGAATTTTTTTATTTTCTATGCTATGAATCCCATTAGTGGTATCAAAGCCGTGTCTATAAATAGAGGTTGCACGAGTAGAACACAATTGTTTTGTGGGCGTTGATGCTTTGTTGTCTTTAGTTCGAGTACTTTGCATCTTTGTGGCATAGTGGGATGAAGCGGCTCGGGCTAACTTTACATGACATGCAACTTGTATTGCATAAGTGGCTTTGCGGGTGTCTGTCTCTCCTACTATAGTAAAGATCCAATTTACTCTTTCTATTGACAACAATAGTATCACCGTTGTGGTTCATGTTCGTAGGTAGATTGGATCTTATCGAAAACCCTAAACCACGTAAAATATGCAAACCAAATTAGAACCGTCTAACTTGTTTTTGCAGGGTTTGGTGATGTGATATGACCATAATGTGATGATGAATATGTATGAGATGATCATTATTGTATTGTGGCAACCGGGGAGCCTTATGGTTGTCTTTAAATTTCATGTTGAGTAGTATTTCAAAGTAGTTGTAATAGTTGCTACATGGAGGACAATCATGAAGGCGGCGCCATTGACCTTGGTGCTACGCCGATGATGATGGAGATCATGCCCGTTGATGATGGAGGATCATGTCCGTGCTTTGGAGATGAAGATCAAAGGCGAAAAGACAAAAGGGCCATATCATATCACATATGAATTGCATGTGATGTTAATCCTTTTATGCATCTTATATTGCTTAGATCACGACGGTAGCATTATAAGATGATCCCTCTCACTAAATATCAAGATAATAAAGTGTTCATCCTTAGTATGCACCGTCGCTAAGACTTGTCGTTTCGAAGCATCTTGTGATGATCGGGTGTGATAGATTTCACATGTGCATACAACGGGTACAAGCCAGTTTTGTACACGCGGGTACTAAGGTTGCCTTGACGAGCCTAGCATGTATAGACATGGTCTCGGAACACGGGATACCGAAAGGTAGAGCATGAGTCATATGATTGATATGATGAACACTTTGGTGTTCGCCATTGAAATTACATCTTATTCGTGATGATCGGGCTTGGTGTGGTGGATTTGGTTCGTGTGATCACTAAGACAATGCGATGGATATTGTTTTGAGTGGGAGTTCACCTAGTTTTTAATTTTGTTAAATTAAAATTTGAACTCAATTTGTCATAAAATTAGTCTAAACTATTGCAAATATATGTTGTAGATCATGGCGTCCCCATCAATCGATTTTAAAGGTTCTAGAGAAAGAAAAACTTAAAAGCAATGGTAGCAACTTCAGTGGTTCCGTCATGTGAGGATCTTCCTCAATGGCGGAAATCTAATATGTGCTTGGCAGGTTCCCACACCTCCTGCGTATCAGGAAGAAAGAATGCTTTGAGAATCGGGCTAAAGTGTACTCTCAAGTTCGGTGTGCCATCCTAGAGGCAGAGCTCCAAAAGCGTTTTGAGCACCATGACCCTTGTGATATGATCAATGAGCTCAAAGTTATCTTTGAAACTCATGCGACTGTGGAGAGCTATGAGGCCTCGAAACAGTTCTTTGGCTGTATGATGGAAGAGGGCAGCTCCGTTAGTGAGCACGTGTTCGCTATGTCCGGACACGCGAAGAAGCTCAGTGACTTGGTGACATAGGCATCCCCAATGGGCCTGCCGAAGATAGTACCCAGGGTTTACTGGAAGCCCATGACTCGAAGAATAAGAAGAATCGGAAGCCCAAGTTAAAATCTCGACGTGAGTATATTCTAGGTTGCACAACATTGACATTTTTTGACAATTTTTGGAGGTTCTAAAATTTGCACTATGAAATACGTTCAGGTCCAAAATTTTCATTTATTTGCACAGCCCCACATAGCTAGAGAGTATTTCATTTTGATATTTGGACGCCGCACTCCAACTTGTGCTTCTTGAAGTGTTATTAAGGAAAGCTAGAGTTGTATTAGGAGATGATGTTTGTAATCTTGCGGGATGAGTTAGAAACCTTCCCGGACTCTGTAACTTGTACAATACGAATCCCTCGGCTCCACCTCCTATATAAGGGGTGACGACAAAGAAAGCATCGAATCTACGTTAACACAACCCTAGTTTTATATTCGTCAGTACTTTTCGTGAAACCTTCGAGATCTACTTGCCCTCTACATCTAACTAAACCCTAGTCTACAATCTGTAGGCATTGACAAGTTGATACCTTGTCAATTGGCGCCGTCTGTGGGATTTAAAGGCGACAAGGAGCTGATCTCGATGGCACGTTCAAAATCGTCGACTTCATCGGTGGCAAGCAACATCATGGATAGAGGTAAACAGATCGAAACTGGTCTAGTTGATTTTATACCTCACCCGCCCTCCTGTTTGGATGCATATGCGTATCTGGAGGAGCCCATGAAGATGACGTTTGGAAAGTTCCACTTCCGCGTCGAGAAAGAAGGAGCGTATCGTCTCGAAGTTCCGATCTCGTCGGGATTATTGGCGGTTGGTCCTGACTCCTCAAACTCAGTATCATCCATCGAGTCAGCGACGAGGAGATTTCGTCGCCACGCTTCATCGGTAGCAGGGCAAGCGTAAAACTCGCCAAGATCTTGGCGACATGTCTTCCGAGTCATCTGCGGACTCCTATATAGCGATGATTCGAGCGACACCGACAGTTTCGACTTCATCGACAAATCCATCTCTATTGGGAAGGTCTTCACCAATCTCTATGATGGTGTCACCAAACCAAGCAAAGTGAAAACTCCAAAATATCACCAAGTTTATGCCATTGGAGATGCAAGTCGCGATCAAGAGGAAACATCAGAGGCTTTCGGCGTTTGGGAAACCCCTATGTCGATCCCTCGGATCTAAGGAGAGGTTTGGGCACTAAATATGTCGGGCCCACACCACGTGTCGAGTTCAACTTCCACAAGCGGCATGGGATAGAGCTGAAAGCTTTGGATGGCTCGAACCAATGGAAACAACTGCCACGGTAGAAGAGCTGCAAGCATATCAATATGGGCTCGCGGAGAGAAGAGGAATTGGAAAAACAGACAACTGCTCTTAATAGAAGAAAGGAAGCGACTTCCGCGTCAAGCAGGCAAAGAGCGGAGTTAAGTCGACAGTCAGGAACCCGGGAGATAGTTGAAGCTCGGAGGAGAGCAAGATGTCGGCTGCAAAATATACCGGAGGCTGAAAGATAAACTTTAATCCAAAACCTCGACATGTCCTTTATGTCAATCGACACGAGGGGAATATTATCCCAAAAACACCAGAAGAAGGGTACATGGCGACACAAGCTTACATCCTGGCATCCAGACCACCTCCCGGAGATCCAAGAGAAGCGTTGTATAACATGGCCATGGCAGGATGTGGTGCCATGGGAGCAGCGTTTGACACCTCCCAGGAAGGAGCGCAAGGCAAAATAGTCAGAGACCTACCGCGACGGTACAAGATCACAGAAGCGAGTGGAGCCGGAGACACGACGACTCAGGCCGAGTGGATAGAGCGCGACAGAAAGAAGGGAACGTCGGCATTCACCAGAACTTGCTAAAGAAGATATGTGTGGACTCCGTGTTTTACACGACGAGTCCGAAAAACTAGAGTTCCATCAGGATTCAAGCTACCCGATAGTTTCAAGAAATTCGACGGCCGCAAGATCCAGAGGATTGGCTAGTCGATTACCTTGAGACAATTGAAATTAATAGGCGGAACAGAGCAACAGCCATGCGAGCATTCAAATACATCGGCGGAGCCGCGGATCGTGGATAAAGAAGCTTCCCCAGGCTCCATCGACAGCTGGGAAAGTTTCGAGGATGTGTTCATCAAGAATTTCCGGTCAACCTGCAAGAAACCTGCAACACTAGAGGAATTGAGGTCATGTCGACAAAAGCATGATGAATCAATGAGGAAATACATCCAAAGGTGGAACATCATCAAAAACTCGGCAGAAAATATATCCGACGAGAGAGAGATAGATGCGTTTGTTGTCGTGGTATCGTCATGACATATGCCATAGGGTGGCTAATCGAGGTGGTTCCTAGTGGTCTCACGGCGGTATCCGGATGCGGGTATGGGCACGAGCGACACGGCGACGTACCCAGGTTCGAGGCCCTCCGATGGAGGTAACACCTCTACTCCTATGAGTGTATAAGATGATCACACGGTACAATGGTGCTCCTTGAGCTGTATATCCGGCTGCTCTGGGAGGCTAAGGTGACGAAGGTCTCTCTCGGGGCAGCTCTAAGACTAGTGAAATGGCAACCGATCGATCCTCCCCCGCACGAGGGGGTAGCCCGGCTTATATGGCGCCGGCCGCTACGAGATAAGTCCCTAGGTCTAGTGGCAGTGGCGGCTTCCGGCTCCGTCCCTTCCCGGCGGCGCGCCGGGGGCCGTTGACGTAGTGGCACGTCCCATCCGTGCCTCGGGTCGGCGGTGTGGGAGTGTTGTCGTTGTCGTCATCATGCTACGTAGCGCGTACGGCTCGCGTCGCCATGATGGCCTGTGCAGCGCGTGCTTGCTGTGTCCGTGCTCTACGAAGATGAGGTCAGCGTGGACCTTTTGAACGGCTCACAGCCCGGTTCCTTCTAGTGCAAGGCTCGCGACCTCGAGTCGGTCGAGGTATAAACCCCGGTCGGATATGGCTGTGGAGCCGGCCCGGCTACGGCGTCGAAGGCCGCAGCCGGGCCGACTAGGACTTGGACCGGCCGGCTCAGGGCAACCCGGCCACGGCTCCGACCGGGCGCTCCTCGGCCGACCTTTGCAGCCGGCCGTCCTCCGCGGCCGCTCCGCGTCCATTGCCCTACCGGGTCTTACCCAAACATTAGCCGGGCGGCAAGGTCTGCGTTAAGAAGGACCTGGGTTCCCCTTCTATACATCTCTCGCTTGTTTCGGCGCTCCGGAGGGGGCGAGAATTTCATTCAGCCGGCCGCGCCCCCATCCGGCTCGTTCTTGCCGGCTTCCCCCAATGGACGCCTTTCTTCTGTCGTTTCACTTCTTCTTAAGTGTTGAAGACGTTTCGAAATGTGCGAATTTGAGGCAGGTCGATTTTATCGTCGAGCTCGGCTCGAATGCAAGCAGCTCCGCCGCCTCGGAGCCCCGCGCAGGCAGCCGTTACGACGGCTTCGTCAGCGCGGCCGTTTCGTATGGTCATGTCGCTGTCTCCTCCGGATCCGGTGCAGTCGTGGGGTAGTGGCCCGACGGTTTCTGGTAACTGCCGGCGTCGGGGAGTTATGGCCGCAGTAAATCCCGACGTGACCCACGATCGCCACGTGGCCACGGAGCGCGCCCGGCGGCTATAAATGCCCCCGCGCGGTACCGGGCACCCTTCTTCTTCCTCGCGTCCTCGCTTCCACTTCTCTTGCTTTCTTCGCTCGGCGCTCTTCGCACGCCGCCGCTTCTTCTCCGGCGACCTCCTGGCGAACCTCGGCGACCTTTCGCGCCGGAGCTCTCCGCCGTTCGGCGGCCCGCCGCACGCCAGCCGGGCGCCACGGGCCAGCGGCTCGGCGTTGCGTTCGTCTTCGCACGCTCCTCGGTGAGAGCGGTTCCTCTTCTACCTTCGATCTTGCTTGGTCTCACCTCCTCTTCTTCGTCAATGGCCTCCGCCAGCGGGCCTGGAGGGGCTCGTACATGAATGACGACGACATCGAGCGTCCGGTGCGCCTCCGCCGGATTCCTCGGGAGGTGGTGCGCGGGCGCACAGCGGAGATGGAGAGCAACGAACACAGCGGCGCGTCGTTTCGAGGCGCATCTGGCTGTGGTGAGTGCAGAAGCCGGCCTTCTTGCCAGATTCCTGGGTTTTCGGCCTGCAACCTCACCACTTGCCGGCCAACACGTGCGTCCTCCTTAGCTGCTATGTGGCTTTTATGGAGAACTCACGGCAGAAGCTTGGCCCGAACGTCGGCTTACGGAGCCGGCTCTTACCTGTAAGTCGCAAATGACCCCGAGACCGCGGGGACCTGCGGCTGCGCCTCCATCTGCCTCGCGCCGGCTCGCTCTTCCCGAAGATGCCGACTGTCACTCGGTGAAGAGCTGGCAGATGTCGTTCTTCTACGTGAGAACGCCAACCCAGCAACTCGGCCGTATCAACCTGCGGATGTGATCCGGCTCCTCAGGCTCACCCGGCTCAGGCGGGGTCACAACGCCAGAGTCGCCGGATCCGGACGCGGAGGTCAACCTCCTCGGGGATTTCTTGGGGGAGTGCGTCTGCGGCTGAGCGCCGAGGACCTTCTCTGCACCTACGTGGAGCGCCGGGTGATCCCGCTCCGGGTGTCCACAAGATCAGGCTTATGTCCGGCCGGCTGGATGCGAGCCGGACGTCGAGGATAGCGCTCACCGAGGCCCAAGTCGCTCACGGGTGAACAACATCACCAAGGCCAACATCTTGCAGGAAGCCTGGGCGTGGGGGCTGCCGCCTTGCGACCGGGCCGCGCCGCCTGAGCGGGTTAGTTGTATTTTTAGCTTGTGTTTTTCGACTTGCGGACCACTTGTTATTCATCCGTTCTTGTTTTCTAGATCTTCCTCGCCAGAGGTCCGGGAGGGCCGGCGACAGCGCACAAGATGCAGACGGCGGATCTCGTGAATCCGGCTGACCAAGCTTGGCGACCAGGCCGGCTGACCAGCCAGCCGATGGCGACTGCCAAGCGGTGCCCCGGGCCGGGCGGCCAAAGGGAGCACAACCGCCTTCGCGAGGGCGAGTTGGAGGAGGACGGCGGAGCCGGCCACGTCCACCACGGGCGGGACCGATCGAGCGGTGCCTGCGCGCACGAGGCCGCTGCCCGCCCTCAGCGACTTCAGCGCGAGAAGAAGAAGAAGCCAGACCGCCGAGGCGGGAACACGGCCAGAGGTGGAGGCCGAGCCAGAGACAACGCAGCCAAGGGCCCAAGAAGGTCCACGAGATGGCGGGTAAGTCCTTTTGTTTTGCTTTGTTGTTTGATTCCTTTTTCTTTCCTTGCTTCATAACTTCCTTTGTTTTGTTTGACTAGGCCGCCATAAAGTTCAGCAGGGGCGGTGCCTGCAGGCGAGCTATCGTGTTGCGCCGTGGTCCGCCGACGAGAGGAAGCGCGCGCCGCCTTCGACACTTGCGCGCGGCTGCCCGTTGTCGTCGTGCCGCCCGTGGTTAGCCGCCTTCTGCGGGGGCGTCTTCTTCGGCTGCGCCTCCTTCGAGCGCCGGGCCGGGCGTCCCGGGGTGAGCCGGCATACCGTGAGGACATAGGAACATGCAGCATTCGCACAGCACCGGCTGGCAGCTGCAACCCACTCACGGCGGGAGATGGGTACGGCGGAGCTGCGCCGCTGAGGAGCCGGAGGTGGTTCCCATCGGGCCAGCCGCGCCGCCTCCGCCGGCGCCGCCGCCGCCGCGCGTGGCGGCGGGAGGAGGCGACGACGGCGGCGGCGGCGAGAACTCCCGGGCGTTGGTGAGGTCGAAGAGCCCGGCGGTCGCCTACTGGCCTTCACGTGGCCAAGGGTGCCCGGTTGGTGAGCGTGCCGTCCGCCTGGACTCCGGCCGGCTCGGTGGCACCATGGAGGCCGAGGCACGGAACCGGCGGACACTGCGAGATCATCGGTCGGGATGGGCAGCCTGGCACGGCGCCCTTGAAGATGCTACTCCGGCTGCCCGCCGGCCTCAAGAACAAGGTCTGAGACTTTGGCTCAGCTAAAATATTTGGAAGATCTTGACAAGGTAGGTGGCTTCTCATCTTATTTTTGTGATTTTATTGTTATCCTGGTAGCCCTCCCAGGCATGGGCCGATTCGGAGCCGACCCAGGTTTCGCCTAAACGGTTCTCTTTTTCGGGAGGTCGAAGAGCGGCGCCGTCTTAATACAACCGGCTCGTGGCTAGCTACCATAAGGCCAAGCGGGCGGGCCACCTTGGCTCGTGGGCTGGCCGTCAAGGGTAAGCTCTTGCTTCTTCCGGCTTGGTGTCTTCTTTCTTTTGTCTTTGTTGGTGACATTTCTTTTCAGGCGCCTCATGATTGAGGCCGCCAGGTTCACTTGTTGGAGAAGAATCTCCCGGGTTGCCCGCGCTTTCGATGCGCCGAGAGCGAGAGGCGGGCAGCTGCGACCGCCAAGCTCAAGGTGGCCGATGGGGAGTTGACGCGGTTGCGCCAGCTGGAGAAGAACCATCTCATGAACTGCCTCCCATAGAGACGAGGAGAAGGAGAAGGTGGATGATCTGAGCAGGTCGCTCTTGGCGCATGCTTTTCATAGCTTACAAAAGGGATACAAAGGATACATACATTCTGCTCTCAAGTGTAAAATGGTCGAAACAACCCTGACATTCCGGGGACGTTTTGTCTCCTCGTCGGTTGCTCGCTTGTTCTCTTTGGCCTCTTGGGCATCTATGAGATAGTAGGAGTTACACGCCATCACTCACGATGAAGGGACCCTCCCATGGGGATGCTAGTTTATCCTGCCGGCTGTCAGTTGGATCAGCCGGAGCACTAGGTCTCCCTCTCGGAATGCTAAGGACTTAACCTTCCAGCTGTGATAGCGGCGGAGGCTTTGCTGGTATACGAGCGGACTGGATTCGGCCATCGGGGTGGACCTCTTCACGAGTCGACTCCATCTTCGCGAAACTTCTTTGGCTTCGGCTTACGTATGCAGCTTGATCCTTGGCGCGTAAAGTGCTCGATGTTAGTCGGCGGAGCGGCTTCGGCCCGTATACGAGGAAGAAGGGTGTGGCGGCGGCGGTTTGGCGTTGTGCGGAGCTCCACAAACACGTTGGCCGGCTCTTCAATCGACGGTACATTTAGCGCTCAGCGGCTCTGGCCGAGGCCGGATGCCGGCTAGGATCAAGCCGTTTGCCTTCTCACTTGGCCGTTGGTCTCCGGGTGTGCTACGGATGATAGGTCCATTCGGATCCCCATCTCTCCGCAGTAGCGCTTGAAAATGCCTTCGGCGAAAGTTGCTGCCGTTGTCAGTGAGGATGCTATGCGGGTAGCCGTATCTCGCGATTATCTCCTTGAGGAATGTGACGGGTGTGGAGCCATCCGGCTTCTTGATTGGCTTGGCCTCGATCCACTGAGGTGGATTTATCAATCATCACCAAGAGATGTGTCATGCGCCTCGGGCTGTCTTGAATGGGCCCGCCATATCCAGGCCGCATACGGCAAACGGCCAGGTAATGGGGATGGTTTTTAAGGCGGGAAGCCCGCGTTTGCCTTTGCTTTGCGCAGCCGCTGGCGGCCGTTGCACTTCTTCACCAAGTCTTCTGCGTCTATGAGCGCAATCGGCCAGTAAAAACCGTGCCGGAAGGCTTTGGCCACTATGGCTCTGGAGGAGGAGTGATGGCCGCACTCTCCCTGGTGGATTTCCCGTGGGAGTTCAATCCCTTCAGCCGGCTCGACGCACCGCTGGAACACCCCACTTACGTTGCGTTTGTACAGCTCGTGGTTGATGATTGTATAGGCCTTGGCCCTTCTCTCAATCTGCCTTGCTTGAACCCTATCATTGGGCAACACACCATCGGTGAGGTAGGAGAGGAATTCTTGTGCCCATGATGGTACGCATTTGCTTTCAAACACGCTAACCACCAAGGCCTCCATCTTCGGAGCTTCCGGTTTAGACTGCGTGGCGCCGGGTTCCGCTGTGAAGCCGGCGGGTTTGGCTGATAAGCTTAGAGTTTGGTGAGAAGCCGCGTTGAGCCGATAAGCCCCGGGTTCGGTGAGAAACGGCGGGTTTAGGCTGATGAGCCCCGACTTGGGCAATGACCCAGGTTGTTGGCTTGGGCAGCCGGCACGAATATGGAATTCGAGTCCGGTGACGGTATGATGGACGGTTTCTTGAGGATCGCCAGGGCAACGCCGGAATGGCTTGCCGGGTCGGGCCAATCTTGGATAGGGCATCTGCCGCCTCATTGTTTGCTCGTGGCACATGGTGGAATTCTGTCATCGAAGAAGCGGATAAATGCTTGGACGTGGAGACGGTATGAGGCCTGTTGGCGTCTTGGCGTCCCAGTCGCCGTGCCTCTTTGTATAACCAAGTCGGGTACGACGAGGATACGACGCCGCCAATCTCCTTGGCCAGCTTCAGCCCATGGATGGCGCTTCATACTCCGCCACATTGTTGGATGCGGCGAAGTGGATCACCACGAGGACGTAGTCCAGCCCAGGTCTCCCTTGGGGGAAGTGACGACGATGGCGGCTCCCAAGCCGTTTCGCATCGTCCCGTCGAAGTGCAGCTTCCGGTGCGTGGAGTCAGGCACAGGCGGCGGGTATTGCATCTCGGCCCGGTCGACGAAGAAGTCCGCGAGGATCTGCGACTTGATGGCTGTGAGTGGCTCGTAGAGGATGGTGTGAGCGGCTAGCTCCAGGGCCCAAACCCGGCAGTTGGCATCCTTGCTGCCGATGATTTCCGCCAGGGGGGCTGTGGCTACCACTCTAATGGGGTGCTCTTGGAAATAGTGTGAGCTTCTTGGCCGCCATGTACACGCAGTAGGTGACCTTTTGGTAGTGGGGGTAGTTACCTTCGGCGGGACAGCACTCGTGAGATAATGGTAAGTAGTAGACATTTGCTCCCTGACCATTTGCTTCTTTGCGCTCCACCACTAGACAACGCTAACCACTCGGTTGGTGGTTGCGATGTACAGCAGTGGCTCCATTGAACCTGGCGTTGCAAGGATTGGCGCGGTTGAGAACACGCGCTTCAAGTCGCGGATCCTCCTGCGGTGACCAGACAAATTTGTCCGACTTCCTCATCAATTGATACAGGGGCAGTGCCCTCCCCCAGCCGGCCGACGAAGCGGCTCAAGGAGGCAAGGCATCCGGTGAACTTTCTGGACGTCCTTGAGGCGCTGCGGCAGCTCCATCTTCTCAATAGCGCGATCTTCTCACGGGTTAGCCCGATTCCTCGGCAGGAGACGAGGTAGCCCGAGTTGCTTGTTTGGCAGCACGCCGAACGTGCACTTGGCCGGGTTGGGCTTCATCCGGAATCTTCGCAGGTTGGTGAAGGTTTCTCTCAAGTCATCAAGGAGGTGGGCATCTCCTTGGTTTTACAACGACGTCACCACGTATTCGTGAACATTTCTGCCGATTTGATCCAGCAAACATGCATGCGCCTTTGGTAGGTGGCGCCTGCATTTTCAAGCCGAATGGCATAGTCGTTTAGCAGATAAGCCCCATGCGGGGTAATGAGCCGAAGTCTTTATTTGATCGGCCAGTTCAAAGGAATGCGGTGGTAGCACAGTAGGCAGAAAGACAGGTTCATGGCAGGCGAGTCAAGTCTATGACTTGATCTATGCGCGGCAGGAGGAAGGGTCGGGCATGCCTTGTTGAGGCTGGTGTAGTCGATACACATGCGCCGGGGAGCCGTTCTTCTTCAAACCCCGGGTGCGGGTTCGCCAGCCAGTCGGGTCTTGATGCTTCCATGATGAAGTAGGCAGCTAGGGCGGGCGGGATTTCTCCACTTAGGTAGCCCTTCCTTCGTTCTTCGACAAAGCGCCTGAGGCTGCTTCACCGGCAGCCGGGCACGGCGGTAGGTGGTGCTCAGCCAACTCCCTCAGTACAGCATGTCACTTGGAGACCATGCGAAGATGTCCGATTCTCACGGAGGAAGTTTGGTGAGCTCGCTTTTCCTGTTGCTGCTCAAGCCGGCTGCAGATGGTGGCGTGCTTGTCCGGCTGGGCGGGTCGAGCCGGATCTTCTTGGTGTTGTCGGCGGGGAAGTAAGTCGTCCCAGCCGGGTTGCCACACGCCGGCATGTCCTTTCTTGTGACTTAGCCAAGGCAACGAGCGTCGTGGATGGCTGCACCGGTGGCGATGACGGCGTACGGGCCATCTTGGAGCTGCGTGGCGCGGTCCATGGAGCGGCGGTAGTCGCCGGCTACGGTGATGACCCCCTTGGGAGCCGGGTAGCTTCGTCTTCAGGTGCCATGGTGGGGCACGCCATGAACTTGGTCGGAGACCGGCTTTGCCCGGAGCGCGTGGTGGGGACTCACGAGGTCCACCACCTCGAACTCGACGTTCTCCGTGCGGAAGTTGTCCGGCTTGCCGAACATGACCTCCAGGGTGATCCGGCCGATCGGCTGGCAGCGGTGGCCTGGCACGATGCCATGGAAGACGGTGGGGGTGGGGCGCAGCTCGGCCTCTGGATGCCCAACTTGCGGCGGTGTGTGATGAGAGGATGTTGATCTTTAACGCCCCATCGATGGACACGCGAAGCGCCGCTGCGCGGGTTGTCTTGGGGTGGGGTCGGAGACCATGGCGTAGCTGCCCGGCTGGCAGGACAGCCGGTGTGTCGCGGCCATCAAAAGTGATGGCCTTCTGACCAGTTTAGGTACTTGGGGACCGGCGGCATGACAGCGTTGATTTCGGCGGCGCTGCCGGCTCGTTTTGTCCTCGGGCTCGGAGGTGAAGATGATGGTGCCGTCCTCAGCCCGGTACCGGCCACCATGGTGCACTTGGTTAGCCTCGTAGGTGCTCGAGGTTGTTGTGCTGCGCGGCAGCCGGTGTTATCACGGAATCGACCAAGCCGAGAGGTGGACGCGATCGGGACGGTTTGAAGATATACATATAGAAGAGATATGTGGATCGGCCTTGTGTATCAAGTTTGGGCTAGTTAGCCCGTGTACCTTAGTATAGTAGACTACGTAGAAGTTAGAATCTATCTCTTCCGTACACGGTTTGGTGCACGCCCCACATTAGAAAGTCCCTTGGACTATAAATATGTACCTAGGGTTTATGGAATAAACAACAACCAATGTTCAACACAAACCAATCTCGGCATCGCCCTTTCAAATTTAAATCTCGAGGGTTCCTCAGGTAAGCACCATCTTGCCTAGATCGCATCTCGCCGAGTTGTTCATGCGTTGCTCGTAGTTGTTCATCGTTGCTCGTGCTGGAAACCTTTTTGATGGCGAGCAAGCGTAGTTATCATAGATGTGTTAGGGTTAGCATTGTTCCTAGTATCATATCGTTGTCGTAGTGCAACCCTTGCGCATCTGGCCGTCCCTGTACCTCATCATGGGTGCGAGGGCGGCTTTCCATGATCGCTATTTATTAGATCTGATCCGTTCTGATGCTCTTGATTCATGAGATTGGTTTAATATCTGCAATGGTTAGGCCTTACAAGGGGTTGGAGGATCCGGCGGCATGTAGGTGTAGTTTGCTGCCCCTAGACAGGACGTTCCGGGGATCAACCTAGTGTTGGTTTTTTAGGCCTTGTCTGGGCTGGCTTCTAGTCACCGTGCGTGAAATATGGTAATACGTGGAAGTAGGATGATCCGATTATGCGGTGAAAACCCAGGATAGTCGTGGATCTCATATCACTTTATCTTGATCAAAGCCGGGACCACCATATATTCGGCCACCTTGGACGAATCATGGGTGGATCGGCTCCATGTGCCGATTCACAGGACAACTTTGAGCATTGAGCTCGTATTTAACGTGTGCGTGTGTGCCCTGCAGGGAAACTAGCCAGAGCATCATCCACACCTTCGATGGGTGTGACAGGTCGGGTGGCACACCATACAATTTGCATCGGCGCGATACCGAAGGAGGCACTGGGGCAGAAGTCGCTCACAGGGGCCCAGAGGCCAGCGCGGCCCTAGTTGTTCCCGGCTCTACGGTGTTGGCCAGTCACTGCCCGCCGGTGGGTTTTACCAGTCAACACTGGCGCGGCCGGTGGGACAATCTTCAACGACAACCACCCCGCCCTCCACTCAGAAGTGGCAGAAGAAACTACGGTCACGTACGAGGAGCTGTCTGTGTTCTCGAAGAAGAAGAACAAGACAAGGCTGCCCTCGAAACCGACCTAATCGGCTCTTTCCACGGGACCCGTTCCCATGGCATCGGATGGAAGGGTTCACTGAAAGCCAGCTTGATGGAGTGGACTGTCCACCCCGTCGAGAGGAGCACCAGAAGGTGGCGCGTGAGGGGATAAGCTTCATGGTGGCTGAACCCAGCTGCCATAGCCATTCGGAAGCAGTGAATACGTTGGAGCGCGTCGCTGCGCGCGTAATCCGAGGAGATCATGAGCCATCAGTACTCTCCGTCAGTACCAGCCCTAGGGACTCACCAAGGGGAGTTGCTACTCCAGTCCCCGTCCACCGATGCCGTTCGCGTTGGCAGCGCCGGAAGCGCCATCGGCCTATATCGTCTACAAGATTGGTGGTGACCCCGGTGACTACCAATTCCTACGGAGCAGCAACCAGGAGATCCATATGATGCCGCATGCGCATCGTGCCAGACTGCCGAGCGCACAGGCACCCTCGAACCAGGTTGCTATAGCGGGGACTTGGAGCAACGGGAGGAACGTCGGAGACAGACAGAAACAAGCGTGGCTAGCTAAATACGCACCCAGACAAAACTCCAGGCAGCTCTGGTTGGCTCGAGAACCGGAAGGAAACAAGCATGGCTGGTTGCGTACGCCACTCGGCCAGATCTTGAGTTGGCACACAAATATCACCGCGGATCAAATTTGTACGATCTGAAGATCAGTTAGGCATGATGCCGAAAGAAGACGATCGGCTATACCAAGCCGTACCCAAATGTGCGAATTGATCCCGCTACCACCCAAATATCGGCTCTGGACTTCACAAAGTTCAGCGGATCGGATGGTTCCATCCATCGAGCATGTGAGCCGATGTTTGGCAGCTGGGCATGATCTCAGCGTCGGACGAGCGGGAGGTTCTTCTCACGGTCCCTCACGGGATCGGCTTCTCGGTTGAGCATTAAACCATACAGAACTGAGTCTGGACTTGGAAGCTTGTGGAAGAACGGTTCCATGAGCAATATCACTCGAGAGGCTTAGTGGCATTGCCGATCTCTAGCACAAATCTGACGAAGCGGGGAAACGGTGTCGAGAATACATCCAGGCGCTTCGGGACCGTTAGGAACCGATGTATTCGGTTCACGAAAAGGAAGCGGTCGAGTTGGCGGTGGTGGGTCTATCATCGATCAGGACGTGGCCTCCCAAGCGGATTACCGTCATTAGCGCACATGATGCCGAAGCTGTCGGCGTATGAGCAGCGTCACCAGGATGTCTATCGGGGACAGAGTTCAGCGCGTGGTTACCATGGTTGGCGAGGCGAGGATGAAGTTGCTACGGAGGCAAGAGGTCGCGGTGGCTACAGGTGGACTCGAGAGTACACGAGCCCCGGTAACACACCAAATGGGTGAAGCCCACCGGGGACCTCCAAGAGGATTCGACTTCGACGTGACGAAAACCGAAGCGGTTACCGATCTCTTACTCGCGACATCTAAAAGATTCCGAAGGCCACAAAGTTCACGGTGCAAAGAAGTGAATGGAAAGCCCATCTTTGCAAGTGGCATAACACGTTCACCCACACCACTAGCGACTGCAGGGTGTGCGTCGGCAGATCCAGATGGCAATAGAAAATGGGCGACTAATTTTTAACCGGTGTGCCATGAAGGTCGACACACACCCCTTCCCCGCCGTCCAACATGGTGGAGTTCGCCCACCTCGGAGGGTGCCGGCCAGATTTCAGCCAACATCGGCATGGTAGAGCTTGGACACCGCTCTGGGAAGGACGGGGATGAGGACGGCTGCTCTCAGAGCAAGGACACAGAGAGGGCCGCTCCATGCGATCGGCTCGCCGTCAAGATGGCAAACGCTACGTCACGGAGGGGAAGTTAAGAACATAAGATATCAACGACCCTCTGCGATCACCTCCCTCCAATAAATCGTGAGTCGGTATGATCCAACGCAGGCGACAAGGCGACGATGATGAAAGAGGCGGCGAAACGACAGAAGACATCGTTGGCATAATCACGATGAGGAGCGGCAGGAAGCGCCACGCCGGGGAGCAGGACAATACGGACAGGCATTGGGCCTGCCCCTTCTTCCTGTTGGGATTCGGGAATGAGCCGATTACCAACAATCGGCAACAGCCCAGAATGCAACCAGAAAAAGAAGGAGGCAGCAAACGTGTCCGTGTCGAGCGCCTACGGCCTCTCCCACCACAAAACGGAGTGTTGAGATCCCTCGGTTGGAAGATCTCGAGGATTCGGAAGACGAGGGGAAGGCAGAAGAGAACGGTACCACGAGTCAGGTGGTGCCACGATGGTCTCGACCATTCACAAAAGCGCGAGGGTTCGAGCGGTGCGATGCAGGAGGCGAAGATTTATGCCATACGCTAAGGAAGGCACGACCACAATTTGGCTGCGAAAGTCCGAGAGGACCACGGATGAGGGAAGGGGCTAACACTTAAAGAAAAGAGTGGCGCCTAAGCAAAGGAAAGCGGAAGTGATGAAACATCGGCTGGCACTAACATGGTGCTCGTTCGTCCGGCGAAGTGTGGAGCTCCACGATCACACGATGCACCTAAGGTGGATAACAGAAAGCGCACCAACGTGATAAAATCGGAGATTGGGCTGGTTTGTCACGGCATGGGCAGTGGCAAGACTACGTTGACAAAGCAACGTCGTGGGTTTATCCTTGCGATCGGCCCTCCGATTGTTGAAAGGATATTACAAAACCTTCACCAAGGCAAGCAACGTGGAGGCCGATTCCGGCAATCGGCCAAAATTATCCCCATCATCCACGTGGGATCAACGTTTGACCCAACGGGGACTGCCTGACAGAGCCGATACATCAATTCTCTTGACAGAATCGGCTCGGGGGACACCTAGGTGGATAATACTAAGTACGAGGGCCGGTACACAAATCGGCCTAAAATTTTTAAACATTTTACAGCCGATGCAAGGCATCGACTTTAGCGATCATTTCACCGAGTCCATTGACTTAAGGATATGAAAGCCGATGCGTGACCATCGACTCAAGAGGAATAAGCTGATACGATCAGAGGATCAATGAAGAACGAAAGGGGATTTTAATGGAAGAACTCTTCCCAGATAATTTAAGAGCTCGGATCCTCTCTTCAAGGGCAGCTTGGGTGCAGATCAGGGCGGGGATGGATCGCATTAGATCCGCCAAAGGAAAGAACGATACGACCCGGCGGAGCGCTGAGGGAGCCCAGTGCAGAAGAAGCTCGGGGGCAGCCCCGCGCGAAACTTTCTGCAGGCAGTTTATGTACAAATCGGCTGGCTGCATGATCAGCCGGGCTATTTCCAGCTGAAGTCACGCGTCCTCGTTTGTTTGCCTTGGCAGACTTCGGGGGGCGATAGGCACGATGAGACTACCGTTTAAGAGACGATTGAGATGGCATCGGCTGATCTTCCGTTGCTACCTTCTTCATACAATGATGAGCGATCACTAAAGAGGGTCGTTGAAACTAGCGGAAGAAATTTAAGGGCTCTCCTGAGGATTCCACATTATCCACTAGCTAGAAGATCATCGGTTGGGAAATACTGAAGGGTGAAGGATCGATGCATTGCTATCGGCTCATTGAAAGGCGGTTTGAGGAAATCGGCAAGATCGGATTGGGGAAGCTCTTTCATTGATAAACAGGGTTTCTTACAAAGGAGGAACCGATTACTCAAAGAAAAAAGAACAAAGAAGGGTCTATTGACCCATCTACTACCCTGGCCGTGCTAGTAGACCTATCTACGGGCCGTCGTTGCCCTCGTCGTCGTCCTCGGAACCCTCATCGACCTTGCTACGGTGGGCTCCCTGGGTCTGCTCCCATGGCCCTGCAGGGCTTCATCCCGTCCTCATCATCAACTGTTTGTGTGGTCCCACCACATGCGAGGCGCTTCGCCGGCGGATAGCCCTCGAGGGAGTCGTCGTCGTCGTCGTCCATCTCTTCCTCCTCTTCAGAAGTGGGGCAGCCTTCCCAGAGGTCGTCCTCGCTGTCCGGCTCCAGTTCCTCGTCGACGAGGAGCTGAAGATTTTCGTCCCTGCTGGTCAGGGACTGGTCGTCTTCAGACCCGATGGAGGAGGCATGGTCCGCCAGGTCCCATTCTTCCGGGGCACGGATGTCAGGCGGCGTCTCGGCAGAGAGGAGGAGGACCCATGGGGAAGCTCGGAGGAGGAAGAAGACATGAGTGGCGTGGGAGGATTTTGTGGGTGTGCTAATGCGAAGAAGATAAAGGAGGAGCAAAAAATTTGTTTAGAGCAGTAAATAGAAGGGATGTGGGGAGATTTAATGTCCTGACGATTCAGGAGGTGATGCCCTAGTAGGAAAAAAATTCGGACGCGTGGAGAAGTGGAAGGGGCAAGGCATCATGATGAGGGATACGTGGTGATTTTTGCTCTGCACGACATGACCCGACGAAAGGAAGCATAATGATTTTGGAAATGTCATTTTCCAAAACCGAGAAGACATAATTATCACGAGAATGCGGCAAGCCGGTGGGCC